>CM065687.1:12651115-12661115 GCA_017654935.2 Phymorhynchus buccinoides
AATATAAAAGCAAAGCATTGTTCAATAACACACAACAAGCATCGTTAAAACAATAGTACTATAACAGCAATATAAAAGCAAAGCATTGTTCAATAACACACAACAAGCATCGTTAAAACAATAGTAATATAACAGCAATATGAAAGCAAAGCATTGTTCAATAACACACAACAAGCATCGTTAAACAAAATAGTAATATAGTAAACTGGTCATGTTTTCGGTGATGTCTGGCTGTTTGTTCCTGGCTGGTTGACTGACTATGCATGTCAACACGATAACGTTTGAACAGAGAGACCCAGGATCCTCACTTTTTGCATGCGCATAGCTAGTTAGGATGTCTAGGCTAAGTACAAAAATGAAGGTCACTGGTCAAAGGTCGAGGTCACTGGAGCAGAAAATGTGCCGCGAGCGGTTGGTGATACAGCATCTTCACGCTCTAATTTTGAACTTTTCCTGAAGAAAAAACCGTTGGGGTTTTGAAAGCTTGAAAAAATGGTGTTAGTGTGTGTGCTTTGACAAACAATAATTTTGACATTTTGTCATTTTGTCTGTGTAGAGTGGCACAGTGGTAGCGCGTTCGCCTCGTGTCAAGTAAACCCGAGTTCGAACCTGGGTACAGGGAATCTTTTCCTCTCACTTTGCACTAGGACTTACGGCCTGAACGTGGAGTCTTTCGGATGAGACGATAAACCGAGGTCCCGTGTGCCCATGCACTTAGCATACGCTAAACCCAGTGGCAACGACAAAAAAGTTGTCATTTGGTCAAAGTTTACCCACCCTCCCCTTTTCCTTCCTCATCAGTCACAAAAAAAAATCGCATGCAAAAAAAATAAAAATAAAAAAAATTGGGTGGCGCGCCTCTGGCTGTGACGCGCTCTCCAGGTGGGAGCAACCCGAATTTCACAGAGACGCCTCTGTGATTATAAGCATAAAGTACGTAATCTTTGTTCACATCATCTGATTTACAGAAATGTAATCCTTTGCGTTTACTCTTTCGTAACATAGGATTTACAAAATCTAAAGTTAAAGTACAATTTAAATTTTAACTACGCTTGTCATCGGTGCACAATTAAAACCTCCATCTTCCCACAATTCCTCGCATGCGAGGGGTGTGCTACCATCTGACCTCAAAACAAATTAAAACCAATATAACACTCACAAAAACACAATACAACAGATCGAAAACGAGTTTCAGATTAATGCAAAATCATGCCATTCAACCAACACAAAGATCATGAGTATACAATTTGGTTTAAACAAGTTTTCTGTCTCATTAATATTGAATTCAATTCAAAACATAGTCACAAAATAATCCATTCAGAGCAACAACAAGCTCAAAGCTTACACCGTGCTCCATAAATTTACAATACACAATCAACCCACTAGATGGAGACTGCTTTCAAAAAGATTTACAACAATGATCCAAATTGAATGCTTTTATTTGTCATATATGTTCACTGACTAGTAACTAGTTGTTCTATTAAGTTCTTAAACGCAAATTTAAGGGATCATCAGATGACCGTTCAGTTCAGCATCCTCTTATCTTTCAGCGTTACAATTTGACCAGTTGTGACAATCACCTTACCTTCAGCAACATGTTTGGGGCGACATACTCAACCCAAACACAGTCATCACAGACAGTGTGACTTTCATCACAAACGCTGAGACAGTGTGGCTCTGCCAGGTTGTTTGATAGATTTCAAGGCAACAATGTCCAGCAGGCAACAAACAGGGGGTGTACAGAGGCTATGCTGGATGTTGCTGATGTGTTGAGACAGATTGGCAGGCAGGTCATGCAGGTGATGTACTGAGATACAGTCGAATCTTAGTACTCCGACCACCCTACACGAACGGACTGGCCAAAAATGTCCGTAATTGCGAAGTATCCGCTAAATTGAACCAGTCCATGAAGAGATAATAACGATGTATCCAGTGAAAACAAGTTCATTTCAACTTTGAAGTGAAACATGTAATTGATAACCTTTGTCAATACATGTGAATATGATAAACATGCAGTAAATTAAAATAATAGATCTTACTGATTTCCTAGCCCAGCATGAATCATTTCTCCAAGTAGGTTTTTGATACTTCGGGGTCAAGGTGATCAGATTATCGGGTGGTATATTATACTAGTTAATAGAGCTTCACACTGAGGTCACTGTCCATTTTTCTGAATGGCGGGCTGGTTGTGATACCGGAGACTCTTTTAGTAAGAAACAAGAAGAAAAAATTACAGACTGAGAAAAACTATCCCTTTAACCGGGGTGCCCGCGACACCGGGTGCCCGTAGACAGACAGACAGACATTGGTGACAGACAAAATGTCATACAATGGTGATGTACTGAGACAGACAGCGGGAGGCAGCAAAGAACTCCCAGTCCAGGTCGTCCTCTGAGGAGGACTGCAGGGCTTGCCGGATCCTCTGCACCTCAGTGTGCCGCAGAGCAAGGTCTTCCTGCAGGCAGGGCATGAAGAGCGCGGAGTCTGCTCCCCTGGTACCTGCCCCAGAAGACAACCGTGCTGCCTCATCCGAAGCTGAGCTGGGAATAGCAGACAGGTCACAGCGGAGCCCCTTGCCACGGCGAGGTTCAGAGTCAGAGGGGGTTCTGGGGAGTTCTGAATGTCTGTCCTGGTGCCTGATGACGGACTGAGCCCCCACCACCAGCATGTTCCCAAACAGTTTGTGGAATACGGTTCTGGCTTCTTCAGGGGTGGGGGTTGGAGAGAAGTCCAACGGTGGGTAGATGATGTCACGAAGCTCGTATAACATGGAGGCAAATATGTGCAGCTGAGTGATCACAGTCTCTTTGTCCATCGGGACTTTCATGAACTGCTCGAAACGACTCCGTTCAGTCTGGCCGGCTGCATTCTGTACAACCTGGTAGCGGTTAATGCTTTCTCTGATTTCTTCCTTGGTCAGGGGAGGCCCGCCACGTATCAAGACAACCACCTTTCTTTCCAGACTGTGTGCTGCAAGGACATCGGTGAAGATGATCTCATCTTTGGGGGGAAAGGCGATCTCCTTCAGAGTGTTGTCCACGTAGAACCTGAAGGGTACACCCCGACGTTTGAGAGTGGACATGAACTGAGATTTTGCTGCAAACAAAAGGAACTGCATTATGTCTGGAATAGACGCCTCCCAGTGGAATTCTCTGAGTTGCTTGAAAGCTGACAAGGGAAGGGCGAACAAGACTAACACATCCCGAAATGACAGTGGAGAATCTTTGCTGGTGTTGGGAGCATCTTTGTCTGGCTGATGTGGGGCTGGATTTGGGAGCGTTTGTTCCTGCTTTCTGGCTGAGAGATCCGTGGATTCCGATTTTGATGTAGCAGGGCGTAGCTCAAGGCCCAGTTTTTGTTCAAAGATGTCAGCCAGGTCATGAGCACACTGTGGACAGTCCATAGGGCAAACACACGTCTTGTGCTTGGAGTGTTCGATGAAGATGATAGGTGGTCCATCACAGGACAAGCCCCGGGCAGCACTGCGAGTTATGTAGACATTTGTGTGGTTTTCGTTCAAGTCCAGCTCTTTCAGCATTATCTGCACTGACGGTGGGTTTCTTAATACTGTGTCCAGCTTGTATGTCTGAAACGTGCTGGGAACAAGAGCAGGGTAGCTGGCCACACACCAGATAGGGTTGTCCGGATAATGTGCAGCAAGTTCCTTGGCGATTCTAGGCATCTCATCCAACACTTCATCTACCACAAAGCAAGCCTTCTCCATTGGTCCCCCCGATTCCAGGTCTCTTTGGAGATGTTCAAAGTGGAAATCATCCAGGGCTATGTCGTGTCTTTCAACACTCCCTACCTTAGAATCGGTCTTTGCTTCTCTTCTATGAATGCTTTGTTCCAACACGTGACCATGGGGACGGCCTCTGGAGGCGGTTCGCACATTCATGACGATGACCCTCCTGCCTTCCTGGAACCACTGGCGGCCTTTCAGCTGCAGCATCAGGGATTTCCCGGACCCCATGGGGCCCGTCAGCCACAGGCGATGCAGGTTGTGTCTAGCCAGGAGTTTCACCTGGTGAGGAAGCAAAACAATGTCCGCCAGGCGACGACCGCTCTCCCCGACAGCTTGGCTTAGGGTGCGCACCTCTATGCGAGGCTTGCTGGTGGTCCACACTGACACCACAGACATCAGGCCACAGATCCTGTGAAAGAAAGAGAAGTCCAGAACACATTTTGACATATGGTTAAAGTACTAATTGGCCTACTTCAGTGCATGCTGGGTGGCTATAGAACAAAATTAATTTACTAACTTGTAACTTTAGATTTATTTATCCATTGAGAAATGTTTGGATCTAACGTCATAGTTTTCTACACAATATGCATAAGACGTGTGCCTGTTAAAAATAAGCCCTATTTTTCTCTCATTATTTAGTTTAATGTTTTTCAGTTACAGATAAAATATATGGCCTAAACGCATAGCACAGCATTAATTAATGACAAAAACTTACATTTTTTTCTGTCCAATATTTTGGCTATAATGTCCTTCTTGAGACTAAAAACAGTAACATACAAGGTAACCAAACCTCACGCTTTTTCCACAATGCTTCAGTTATTGCAAGATTTAATTTTGAATAAAGCTTGTTAACTTTGAAGCAATACTTCAAAGTATGCATTGCATCACAGCACACTCACCTCCCCACCATGGTTTTCATGGCTTCCACAGACAACAGCTCTTCACTGATGTCCCCACACATCATCGTTTTTTTCCACCATGTTGACAATTGAGGGCTTCCAATATCCATGTCGTCTGCTTGTGGCCTTGACGTCTGGTTCACTGAGACTGGAGGTGACAGATCGTCTTTACACAGGAATCGCAGATGTGTTAAGTCCAAAGACATAGTGGATACCGCCTGTGGAATGGCAATAAAAAATAAAAAATAAAACTCTATGAACGCTATTGTGCTTATGTATTACTCCCCCTCCCCCGCTCCCCTGACCCTGTCTCCCTCCTCTGTGAAAACATAAGGCTCTTTGCGTACAAAAATCCTTTCTCACTTCTTTTTTGAAATTCTCTGCAAGCAACGTTTTCTACCTCTGTGATCAGTTTTCGTTTAATTACTGTCACCAGTATTTCTCCTTTTGGTGTAAAGAGAACTGTTTAATCATTCGTTGCCCCCCCCCCCCCCCCCCCCCCCCCCCCCCCTGGCACTTTCTCTCCATCCCAAAGTCAAAGTCATCTGACCTTCATCAGCTGTTCTCTGGTGACAAAGGGCAGGGCCAGGACCAGGGTGATCTTAGGCAGGTGCAGATCCGGCATGATGTAGTGCAGGGTGTCTTGACCGGTGTCCAGCTGCTTCACGGCCCTAGTCACTCTGCCCTGGATGGCTTGGGTCAGTTCCGTGTCCGAAGTGGTCCAGGAGAGGCCTCTGTTATAGCCTGTACCTTTCACCTGGTGGAGTTAGTGATATTAAGTAAGTTACATACAAAGACACACACACACACACACACGTGCACACATATTAACTTAGTTAATAAAGATCCATGCATGTGTGTGTGCGTGCGTGTGCGTGTGCTTGCGCGTGCGTGCGTTCGTGCGTTGCGTGCGTGCATGCGTGCGTGCGTGCGTGTGTGTGTGTGTGTGTGTGTGTGTGTGTGTGTGTGTGTGTGTGTGTGTGTGTGTGTGTGTGTGTGTGCTTCTAAATCTATTCTTGATTGAGTGAGAATCTTTGTAAAGAATTTCACATGTATGACATTCTCTTCAACTTATATATAACCGACAGCAAAGGTTATTGGATCAATTAACTTCTGACTGACCTCAATTAAGGTCACTCCGGTCTGCTGGTGCAGAAGTAGAATGTCGATTTCTCCTCGCTGACCTCCCCTGTCAGATGGTCGGGGTGGTAACAGTTGTGTCCCTTGATCTTCCTGAGGACACTTTGCTTCATTCTTTGCTTGGGGACATCCTGGTTCAGTCCGCTGTAGGGAATCCTTCAACCCCTCCCCCTGCTCCTGAGGGCTCTGTGGGTGGTCATCGGCCCTGGATTGAGCTTGACGTCGTCTGGCTTTAGAAGAAGCAGGAATGGACGTCTGGAGTTTGGCCAGGTAGTTTTCGTAGCTGACCGTGCTGATGATGAACAGTGGACTCTGGCCACAGGCATGCAGATGACCGCTCAGCTCCTCCAGCCAGTCCAGAACCATGGTGTGGGCAAGATCACCCACCGCCTGACTCTGATCCTGAGACAGTGTGAAGAAACTCTAGGGTGAGCTGGACAACATTCTTATTATCCTCTTCAGAGGAGACAACCCCCCTCTTAATCGAGTATCTGCAATCTTGTACTTTAGTCATCCCCTCATGTTTACAACTCTCAATCTCAAAGTCTGCTTCTCGCAGTTTTATAAAAATAATCCTAGGCTGATCCTACCCCTATCCCTTTTCCCCCAAATGGCAGAATGTTGTTTTAAAGAACAAGATAGCCCAAGTATTTACCTAGTTATCCGAAGCAATAGCCATTCATGCCACTCGTGGCGTGACACCACTGTTGAAAGCTGAAAGCTGAATTACAGTTTAAAACAAACCAAGATTATCCATCTTACTGATCAGTTTTGCACAGAGGTCAGTGAGTTAAGGGGCCGATTCACAAATCCAGCTGCACTCGTACGACTAACCAACTGTGACATTTGTGAAGCATGAATCTGATTAAATGCTATTGACTAAACGATTCTGATAAACCTACCCGTTTTTGTTTACTTTATCAATATTCTGTAGATCCCTGTATACGAATCTGGCGAAATAGTAGACCTACATATCTGCACTGTAATGCATTTCTATATCAGATGTTTCACCAGACTCGTGCATTGGGCTCTACATGAATATAGTGAACGAAATTAGATTTCATTAGATCCGTTTAAACAGTAGTATTTCATTAGAAGCATGCCTCACTGGTGCCATCACAGTTGGATGGTATGAGGAGCTCTCGATAAGTTTCTAGGTGCAAAGAACTGAAAGAGTAAAATTTTTTGGCCAGTCTACATTTTCGAGGTATCCTTCCCAAGCACACACACTTGGTCATTCTTTCAAAGCAAACAGTTATGGCGCCAGACAAGGTCGACTGACGTATGTCAAAATAGAGCCCTCAGCAAACTCTCAAACACTTTCACCGTCCTGGAATTGTGTCCCCGTTAACTGGCGCCTTGCATAAGATAATAGGATAAAGTCACAACGGATTAAATTGGAGAAATAAGTGGGAGCGAGACCAAGTGAACTCTGTTTTCTTGCAGAATATCTAAAGGAATTGCAGCAGTGTGGCCACTTATGTTGTCACGATAAAGCAGGTGACCTCAGATATCAGTGCACGGACGACATGTCCAAAGCGCATTTGGGTAAACAGGTGTTTATGTATTAATCTGCAGTGGCGACTCTTTTCTGTAGAGAGGAACTGAGGCCATATAACAACTGGTAGAAAAGAAACATAGTGACTATTTGTTTGATTGGGGTTTTCAGTAATCCGTTGCCTGTGGAAATTTACTGAAGGGAACTCATCCTGAAACCCTCAAACGATGATTTGTTACTTGGTTTTTGAATCAAACTGATACACACAAATTCTATTATCAGTCACGATGTCCCAGACCTCATGTCCATCCACTAATTTTTAGATAGCGTTTGTATTGGGTGCATCATTGAACCCCATTCTGTCCTTCAGTAAGCTGATGGGACACCCGACTGTCATAGCCGTTCTGAAGACCCAGGTGATCATGTAAAATATTTTTACCAAGGCTTCCTGATGAAATGCCTATTGCGTTCTTTATTTCATCAACACTTATTTAAAACTATTTTTTAACAAAGAGACTGGTTACGGTTTTGACAGTTACAACGAACTCTTGATGATTGTGACAGTCACTCTCTTCTAACGTCCGTCTGCCAAAGTGGAAGTCCTTGAGCCAACTTGTGGACTGTTGTTTTGGATACAGCAAGGTCTTAAAGCAATTTACCAACGTGTGACACCTATGTTTCAATACTTTTCCATGAGCATAATCATATAAAATCATAAGCAAAAAATATCGGATTCAAACACATTCTATCAGCTTGGGATCAACGTTCAGTTTGGCGGACATTTTGAATTGCCCAATGGTTTTGGTCAGGTGTCTATTTCATGACATCTTTTGCATTTCTGTGATATTAACAGAATCTCCACATCCAGAAACTTTTCAAGAATCACTCATACAAATGCAGTTGGACAGTTGGCAATGCTTGTGTTCAGTTTTCTAAGTCAGCAAAGAATCTCGGAGTTACCATCGATTCAAATCTTACAATGCATACACAGGTTATTAATCTCATACGTTCCATCAATTATGAGCTCAGACGAATCAGTGCTGTTCGACACTTTCTGTCTGTTGAAGCCACGAAAACTCTTATTTCTGCCTTTATTCTTTCCCGCATTGACTGTTGCAACTCTCTTCTCAGTACCTCCTGCAACGTGTTCAAAAACAGTGCAGCACGCCTCACTCTCAAGATTCCACGCTCTGATCATATAACACCTCATCTTCGTAACTTGCACTGGCTTCCAGTAGTGGCTAGAATCAAGTACAAAATTGCTTGCCCTTGTTTCGGTGCTGTTCACTCTTCTGGTCCTGTCTATCTCTCCTAACTAGTGACTGTCTACACACCTGCTCGCTCCCTACGTTCTTCCTCTGACTGCTGCACACTCAAGGTTCCTCGGGTCCACACGAAATCTTTTGGTGAACGATCCTTCTACTATTTAGCACCTCACTTATGGAATTCCCTCCCACAACATGTCCGCTCATCTGACTCTATCTCCGCCTTTCGCTCTGCCCTTAAAACTCACTTGTTTCGGACATATTATGATTGATTAGTGTTTGTGTGTGAGGTGGGGGTGGGGGGTCCGTTTCATTGCAGAAATCTTGTACATTTTTTTAATTTACAATTATTTTATAATTCGTAAATTGTATGTTGAACTTTAAATGCTTGTAAATGAGGTAGAATGGTATTTTTGTTCTTGCAAACGTGAAATGTATCTATTATACTTAGTCATGTAACTGGTATGTCGATGACAGTATGATTTTATTTCAAGTTGTAGTATTGTATCCAAACTTGATTGAGAATGTGAATGTCGTCTATGTTTCTTCTTAGAATTTCCATATTGTAACTATTTTACTCTTGTATAATTGTGTGTGAGTGTGCATGCATGCGTGTGTGTGTGTGTGTGTGTGTGTGTGTGTGTGTGTGTGTGTGTGTGTGTGTGTGTGTGTGTGTGTGTGTGTGTGCGTGTGTGTGCGTGCGTGCGTGTGCGTGCGTGCGTGCGTGCGTGCGTGTGCGTGTGCGTGTCCGTGCGTGCGTGCGCACGCGCGTTTGTGTGTGTGTGTGTGTGTGTGTGTGTGTGTGTGTGTGAGAAAGAGAAGGTTGCGTGCAATCATCGTGTTTATTTTACTTTCTAATGATTCATTATTTGTTTGCCTTTAATGTTCTTGTTATCAATGTAAAGCGCACTGAGCTCATGTGAGAAAGAGCGCTATATAAATTCCCATTATTATTATTATTATTATTATTATTATTATTATTATTATTATTATTATTGGATCGACATTTTAATCATGTGATATTATAAATTGTATCCTTTATTAGCAATGAAATACGGGCAGATTTGTGAAAGGGTGACGCTCCTGAAATAACACTATTTGAACCACGAGTTATTAACGTTCAATCATATATGGGTTTTTTTAATATTGAATTTTGTTTTATTAAGCAATTTATGTAGATGGGTAACTTAGCTAACTTTTATCACAATAGTAACATAAAACCAACAGTCATTTATTCAACCTACCAGTTTGTTCAGTCGAAAATCAACAGTCAGTTATTCAAGTTGATTCGGTCGTAAATCAACGGTCATTTATTCAGCCTACAAGTTCGTTCAGTCGTAAATCAGCAGTCAGTTATTCAGCTTACTAGTTCGTTCAGTCGTACATCAATGGTCAGTTATTCAGCCTACTAGTTCGTTCAGTCGTAAATCAACTGTCAGTTATTCAGCGTACC
>CM065687.1:12666115-12679007 GCA_017654935.2 Phymorhynchus buccinoides
AGAGAGAGAGAGACTCAAAGACTCAAAACTTTTAATTGCAAAGGCCACCGACCTATCTGCAAGGAGGTCAAAGAACAAAATATAGAATCACACACACACATGCGCGTACGCACGCACGCACGCACACACACACACACATACACACACACACACACACACACACACACACACACACACACACACACACACACACACACACACACACACACACACACACACACGCGCGCGCACACACATTTTTGTTGCAAAGAAAACATGTGCATCAAAAGGATACAGGGAAAATGATACATACATAGGCACGCATTTTACATTTAACCGGAGATTGAGCTATTTGATATACACAACAGTTCTCTTTTCTTCATGGCAAAGAATATAAACATTGCAACTGAACGGGTTACTTCCCTTTGATCATTTTGAAGAAAAGGCGAAAGTGATGGTCTGTGATCAATTTGGAAAAAAGTTCTTTTCTCTCAGATCTTGATATGATTGACAATCAAGAAGGAAATGCAGTTCATTTTCAGTTACATTACAAAATGGACACATTTTTTAACCCTGTTTATATCTTTGATGTACTTTATGATCGCTAATTCCAAGTCGAAATCTTACAAATGTATTACGAAATCTAGGAATGGTAATATCAATCAAATATCTTTCTGGTTCCAACAATGATTTAAATGATCGATACGTTGAATATGTATCACTGTTACACAATCTTACACAATGCGCTGTCATAATTCATACAAAAACAATTTTTCATTTCCTACCCCTCCCTCTACCCAAACAAAAGAGAAACCAAACATGTCTAGACAATGCTTAACAGAACTAACCCAGTTTCTTTCTATTAATGTATTATTACTATGTATTGTCAGTTTTGCCTTCAACATTTCATAAGCTTGTTTTTGGTAGTCTTGTTATAGCCATGTTTTGCAGTTTTAGCCAATACCTTACTGCTCTTAAGCTACTTTCGATAGACAAGGGATATCTCCCCAATTCTCCATAGATCATTGTGTTTGGGGTATTTGGAGACACATTTAATAACCGTTTACATGCAAATAAGTGAGATAACTCGATAGCATGAAAAGGAGATAAACCCCATATTTCTGCAGCATATAATAACATGGATTTCACTTGGGCATCAAATAATTTAAAAAATACAGAAGTGTCCAAAGTTCCTAAACTCCACATAGTTTTCATAATTTCAACAATTTTTCTTTTAGCTCTTCCAGAACATTCCTTAAGGGCAACATCATATGACAATTTTGTAGTTAAAGTGAATCCTAAATATTTGTAGCTATTTACAATTTCGATTTCTTTATTTTGGTAAAGCCATTTTTCGGTCTTTGACAAATGCCCTCCCTTCCTAAAAAACATCACTTTTGTTTTATTTAAGTTTACTTTTAACCCAAGAGAAGTAGAAGCATTTTCAAGATCATTTATTTGGTTTTGAAGTCCTGTGGGAGTTGTTGAAATTAAACATATGTCGTCCGCGAACAATAACATAAATATTTCACGTAAACCTGGAAGGAACTGAAAACCATGTCTACCAAACTGAGTTACTTGCTCGGCTATTTCAGTTATTACTAAGGAACAAATCAGGGGAGATAACATGCAACCTTGCTTGACACCCGCGCTACATTAAAATAAATCAGAAACCTCACTCCCCCAGCGCACGCATGACTGAACCGATTTATGCATACCTTGAAGCATACGTAACATTTTAGTGGAGGTCTTAATCTTTTTAAGGACTAGCCAAAGACAATCTCTGTCAACTGAATCGAAAGCTTTCAGATAGTCTATGAAAGCGACGTACATTTTACATGTTCTTGGACCTGAAAGACATTTTTTAATCATCGATATGAGAGTAAAAACATGATCAATCGTTTCATAGGTTTTACGAAATCCAGCTTGCTCTTCACAGATTTTGCGTTCTTTTTCTGCCCAGGTATATAGAGGGAGAGAGAGAGAGAGAGAGAGAGAGAGAGAGAGAGAGAGGAGAGAGAGAGAGAGAGAGAGAGAGAGAGAGAGAGAGAGAGAGAGAGAGAGAGAGAGAGAGAGAGAGAGAGAGAGAGAGAGAGAGAGTAAATGCCAGAGCACAGTTTGGTTGACGCACATAGGGAGTAGAGAATACTTACCATGATGACGATGGTATGTGTTAATACCCTAATTATCCGCACATGTATGTATGATTTATAGCAGCACAGCTATAATCGACACACCCATGAGAGTGACACTACAACCACTGAAGCTGACGACAACATTCCTGTTAGTCCGTCTTGCTGCTTGCTCTTAATGCATTCGTCAACAGAGGTGGCACGGCACATAGGCCTGTACTGTTGTGTACGTGTCGTTGCACAATGATAGTTCTACAAGACCGGGTTGCCCAACTGAGAGCGTTCCACTGCTACTAGCTCTTCCTCACTCTACCCCGTACACTTTGACCATTCATTACTTTTTATTTTATTTCCGTCTTTCTTTCATTGTGTTCACAGTATTGTGTGAACTACTACACAGAATCCCTTCAAATTTTGTCTTGTAGTATATTACCTGAACTGATGACTTGTTAACATTGCCTTGTTCACTTTGATCTTTTACTTTGATTCTGTGACTTTTTATGTTCCTCCTAGCCCTATTGTTCGCATCTTCGTATAAGTTTGGTAAATAGCCTGATTTCCTTAACCTTGAACTTTGACCTTGCTATTTCAACAGGACAGTGTGAAGCGCTGAATAAAATTAAAATAAAGTTGGGGTGACCCATGTGTGTGTGTGTGTGTGTGTGTGTGTGTGTGTGTGTGTGTGTGTGTGTGTGTGTGTGTGTGTGTGTGTGTGTGTGTGTGTGTGTGTGTGTGTGTGTGTGTGTATGTGTATGAGAGGGAGAGAGCAAGAGGAATGAAAAGAGCTCAAAATTGAGTTAAGAACTGTAGGTGGAAAAAAAGCAGCACACGACTAGGTGCCGTACTCGGTAACACACCTTGATTCGTGCATTCTCAGTTTATTAATGGCCTATGTACACGTGAACGTTCTTCACTCTTTCCCCATGGCAACACAGTGATAGGCCAGCTATAATAAGACTTACATATCACTGTGTTAACTTGGGGTAAGAGTGAAAAATGTTCATGTGTACAGAGATCTTAAATTCACGGCCTAACTATAAAAGAGGGGAGGCGCTGAGCGCGCGCCGCATTTGAATCACAGCTGGCGAGAGAGACTGTTCGCCCTTCTTTGTTCCCTGTTGTGCGAGCCACCGTGAGGCAGAGCTTTTCTGGCGAGAACGACCCGATCCCAGATTTCCCTTTAAGGAGTTGAGCTTCGAAACACTTGAGTGAATGGAGTTTCTGTTCTGAGGACGTTCTGCTGTCTGTTTGTCTCTACAATATCTTTACACCCTTCCGGGACAGGTTTTTACATTTGATCTACATTATTTGATCCACTCTCTCTGTACGGGGGCATTATCGAGTGCTCTTGGGCGGTACTCAGAGGTTGTGCGCTTAAGATCGCCTGACAACATGAAGGGGAAATTGATTATCAGCGCTGTATTTCATGTTCCCACAGTCTTTCAAGTTTTATTTTCCTCCATCAAGGTGCTTTATGCAGATGTCTTTGTCTGCATGCATGCCTGTCAGTTTATTTGTTTGGGAACGCGATTAGAAAGAAAAGCTCGCGTGCGAATTTGTATGAGTATGCCCTTTAATCAAATGGCTTTCCATTACTGGTTGACATTATAGCTGGCAGTAGTGGTCAACGATAAAGTGAGAACTGGTCAAAATAGGATTTTCTCCAGAATTGGAAAAAAATCATGGTACAGCTAAGTCTTTTGTGGAAGAATATGACTCTCAAAGTAGGGGGCGTTTGCACTGGCTTTAGTGCTGCAGCCAAAGGGATTGGTTGACATTTGGGGACCTTCCCCAATGCTAACTGTTCTCAAATCCTTGTGGCCGAGAGGGTGGGGATTAACCCTGTGCAAGGCATCTCCACCATAAACAAACTTTAGCCCCAGCCCGCCAGAATAGCAGCTGCACCCTCTACTGTCTGGCAGGTATATTCGGAAACGACAGACACTGGCATGCATACATACATACAATCATCATTGCATATTAATACATACATGCGCACAAACACTTACTTTCCTCCTTGTATTATATGCGTATCAATTACTTTTATTGCAAGCTTTGTACAAACTACAATTATGCAACATTGTCCAGAAATGTTAAAAAACAACAAAAACACTGTAATAGGAATTATGTATCCAAGCAGATGACGTTGTATTTCTGGACGGACAATGACCATGGATGAACGTCAGACGAGCAAATCAGACAGAGCGACGTGACATACATACATGCATGCATACATACATGCATGCATACATACATACATACATACACATACATCTACATACATACATACATACATACATACATACATACATGCGGCATACACTACATACATACATACATCATACATACATACATACATGTACATCATGATTTTAGAACAAACATACATACAAAATACATACATGTACAAATGTGGCTTGAAAAGGCTTTCATGCATACATACATACATACATACATACATACATACATACATACATAACATACATCTCCAATACATACATACATACATACATACAACATACATGCATGCATACAGACATACATACATACATACATACATGCATACGCATATATACATACATACATACATACATATATAACATGTGCGGATAATCAAGGTATCACTTCCCCTCAAGAAAATGTTATGTACTGAATTCTGATAGTGTTGGTTTCAGAAATTTGCATTGATAGTTGGCACTGTGCAAGTGCTATTTCTGTCTGTCTGTTTTTCTTTCTTTCTTCCTTTCTTTCATTCTTTCTTCCTTTTTATAATTTTTTTTCTTTTCTTTGTTTATCTGTCTATTTTTCATGTTCTTATTCGGAAAACATCCGTGACCCACTACTACTATCCAATCAGTTTTCTCTACAGAATCTGTATCATTGCATCATCATCTTTTAGTTAAGAAACGGTCACCATACTGGTCACCCAAGTTATTTCTGTCTTCTGACTTATTTTTTTACTCGGGCAAACAATTGCACAGACTGAAGCACTCAGGTCAAATTGAGCGCTACGCTTTGGTAGGACGCCATGCCTGGCAACCCGCCGCGTCAAATGGGGGTCGGTTTCATAAGTGTTTTGCGCTTCCTCCTTGCGCTTCCTCTTATGTCCCATATGTGTCTGATTCAGACCAAGAACTACTATTCTCAGAAATAACACGGAAGTCTCCAAAACACGCGCGCATACAATCAGTCACAATCGCAATCATAATTCTTTGATTGTCTTTAAACATTTTGGGTGGAAGAAATTCTTTTTTTCGGCTGGTACGTAAAAACATAAAAATAAAAATAACAAGACCGATATTCATAAAAGAGAAATAAGCTATGTTGTAGATCAATGTTACAGGTAAATAAAAAGGTCAAATGAACATTATGGGAACACACACACACACACACACACACACACACGCACGCACGCACACACACACACTCTCTCTCTCTCTCTCTCTCTCTCTCTCTCTCTCTCTCTCTCTCTCTCTCTCTCTCTCTCTCTCTCTCTCTCTCTCTCTCTCTCTCTCCCTCACCCACCCACCCACCCAAATTCACGGCTCCTTCTTGGGTGGGGGTGGGGGTGGGGTGGGGAGTTTATCTATAAGTACAGATTACCACCCATCAAATGTAAGAGTCTCAAAAACGCGCGCACATACCAGTCACAATCACAATCATAATTCTTTTATTGTCTTTTTAAAAAAAGTGCCTCAGCACACGTTAAATCCAGTGGCAAGGAAAAAGTTGTCAATTGGTCAAAATTTACCCACCCACCCCTTTTCCTTCCTCATCAGTCACACAAAAATCGCATGCAAAAAAAAAAAGGGTGGCGCGCCTCTGGCTGCGACGCACTCTCCAGGTGGGAGCAACCCGAATTTCACAGAGACGCCTGTGTGGCTATAAAGTACAAAATATCAAATGCCATAATACTAAAAGGCAATGATATACAAATAATATATAATATGTCCTAAAATATAACAGCAATATAAAAGCAAAGCATTGTTCAATAACACACACCAAGCATCGTTAAAACAATAGTAATATAACAGCAATATAAAAGCAAAGCATTGTTCAATAACACACAACAAGCATCGTTAAAACAATAGTAATATAATAGCAATATAAAAGCAAAGCATTGTTCAATAACACACAACAAGCATCGTTAAACAAAAGAGTAATATAGCAGCACTATGAAAGCAAAGCATTGTTCAATAACACACAACAAGCATCGTTAAAACAATAGTAATATAACAGCAATATAAAAGCAAAGCATTGTTCAATAACACACAACAATCATCGTTAAAACAATAGTAATATAACAGCAATATGAAAGCAAAGCATTGTTCAATAACACACAACAAGCATCGTTAAAACAATAGTAATATAACAGCAATATAAAAGCAAAGCATTGTTCAATAACACACAACAATCATCGTTAAAACAATAGTAATATAACAGCAATATAAAAGCAAAGCATTGTTCAATAACACACAACAAGCATCGTTAAAACAATAGTAATATAACAGCAATATAAAAGCAAAGCATTGTTCAATAACACACAAGCATCGTTAAAACAATATTAATATAACAGCAATATGAAAGCAAAGCATTGTTCAATAACACACAAGCATCGTTAAAACAATATTAATATAACAGCAATATGAAAGCAAAGCATTGTTCAATAACACACAACAAGCATCGTTAAAACAATAGTAATATAACAGCAATATAAAAGCAAAGCATTGTTCAATAACACACAAGTATCGTTAAAACAATATTAATATAACAGCAATATGAAAGCAAAGCATTGTTCAATAACACACAACAAGCATCGTTAAAACAAAATAGTAATATAACAGCAATATAAAAGCAAAGCATTGTTCAATAACACACAACAAGCATCGTTAAAACAATAGTAATATAACAGCAATATAAAAGCAAAGCATTGTTCAATAACACACAACAAGCATCGGTAAAACAAAATAGTAATGCAATCTGGTAATGTTTTCGGTAATGTCTGTCTGTTTGTTCCTGGCTGGTTGACTGACTATGCATGTCAACACGATAACGTTTGAACAGAGGGACCTAGGACCCTCACTTTTTGCACGTGCATAGCTAGTTAGGATATCTAGGCCAAGTACAAAACGGAAGGGCATTGGTCAAAGGTCGCTAGAGCAGGAAATGTGCCATGAGCGGTTGGTGATACAGCGTCTCCACGCTCTAATTTTGACATTTTCCTGAAGAAAAAAACGTTGGTGTTTTGAAAGCTTGAAAGAATAGTGTTAGTGTGTGTACTTTGAGAAACAGTAATTTTGAGATTTTGTCAATGTGTCAGTGTAAAGTGGCACAGTGGTAGCGCTTTCGCCTCGTGTCAAGTAAACCCGAGTTCGAACCTGGGTACAGGGGATTTTTCCTCTCACTTTGCACTAGGCCTTATGGTCTGAACGTGGAGTCTTTCGCATGAGACGATAAACCGAGGTCTCATGTGCCCATGCACTTAGCACACGCTAAACCCAGTGGCAACGAAAAAGTTGTCATTTGGTCAAATTTTACCCACCCCCCTTTTCCTTCCTCATCAGTCACACAAAAAAATCGTATGCCCCCCCCAAAAAAAAATGGGTGGCGCGCCTCTGGCTGCGACGCGCTCTCCAGGTGGGAGCAACCCGAATTTCACAGAGACGCCTGTGTGGCTAGAAAGTACAAAATACAAAATGCCATACAGCAATATAAAAGCAAAGCATTGTTCAATAACACACAACAATCATCGTTAAAACAATAGTAATATAACAGCAATATGAAAGCAAAGCATTGTTCAATAACACACAACAAGCATCGTTAAAACAATAGTAATATAACAGCAATATGAAAGCAAAGCATTGTTCAATAACACACAACAAGCATCATTGTTTAAAACAATAGTAATATAACAGCAATATGAAAGCAAAGCATTGTTCAATAACACACAAGCATCGTTAAAACAATAGTAATATAACAGCAATATGAAAGCAAAGCATTGTTCAATAACACACAACAAGCATCGTTAAAACAATAGTAATATAACAGCAATATAAAACAAAGCATTGTTCAATAACACACAATCATCGTTAAAACAATAGTAATATAACAGCAATATGAAAGCAAAGCATTGTTCAATAACACACAACAAGCATCGTTAAACAGCAAATAGTAATATAACAGCAATATAAAAGCAAAGCATTGTTCAATAACACACAACAAGCATCGTTAAAACAATAGTAATATAACAGCAATATGAAAGCAAAGCATTGTTCAATAACACACAACAAGCATCGTTAAAACAATAGTAATAGCAATATGAAAGCAAAGCATTGTTCAATAAACACAATATTAATATAACAGCAATATGAAAGCAAAGCATTGTTCAATAACACACAACAAGCATCGTTAAAACAATAGTAATATAACAGCAATATAAAAGCAAAGCATTGTTCAATAACACACAACAAGCATCGTTAAAACAATAGTAATATAACAGCAATATAAAAGCAAAGCATTGTTCAATAACACACAAGCATCGTTAAAACAATATTAATATAACAGCAATATGAAAGCAAAGCATTGTTCAATAACACACAACAAGCATCGTTAAACAAAATAGTAATATAACAGCAATATAAAAGCAAAGCATTGTTCAATAACACACAACAAGCATCGTTAAAACAATAGTAATATAACAGCAATATAAAAGCAAAGCATTGTTCAATAACACACAACAAGCATCGGTAAAACAAAATAGTAATGCAATCTGGTAATGTTTTCGGTAATGTCTGTCTGTTTGTTCCTGGCTGGTTGACTGACTATGCATGTCAACACGATAACGTTTGAACAGAGGGACCTAGGACCCTCACTTTTTGCACGTGCATAGCTAGTTAGGATATCTAGGCCAAGTACAAAACGGAAGGGCATTGGTCAAAGGTCGCTGGAGCAGGAAATGTGCCATGAGCGGTTGGTGATACAGCGTCTCCACGCTCTAATTTTGACATTTTCCTGAAGAAAAAAACGTTGGTGTTTTGAAAGCTTGAAAGAATAGTGTTAGTGTGTGTACTTTGAGAAACAGTAATTTTGAGATTTTGTCAATGTGTCAGTGTAAAGTGGCACAGTGGTAGCGCTTTCGCCTCGTGTCAAGTAAACCCGAGTTCGAACCTGGGTACAGTGGATTGTTCCTCTCACTTTGCACTAGGCCTTATGGTCTGAACGTGGAGTCTTTCGCATGAGACGATAAACCGAGGTCTCATGTGCCCATGCACTTAGCGTGCGTTAAACCCAGTGGCAACGAAAAAGTTGTCATTTGGTCAAATTTTACCCCCCCCCCTTTTCCTTCCTCATCAGTCACACAAAAATCGCATGCCCCCCCAAAAAAAAATGGGTGGCGCGCCTCTGGCTGCGACGCGCTCTCCAGGTGGGAGCAACCCGAATTTCACAGAGACGCCTGTGTGGCTAGAAAGTACAAAATACAAAATGCCATACAGCAATATAAAAGCAAAGCATTGTTCAATAACACACAACAATCATCGTTAAAACAATAGTAATATAACAGCAATATGAAAGCAAAGCATTGTTCAATAACACACAACAAGCATCGTTAAAACAATAGTAATATAACAGCAATATGAAAGCAAAGCATTGTTCAATAACACACAACAAGCATCGTTAAAACACACAATATGAAAGCAAAGCATTGTTCATCGTTAAAACAATAGTAATATAACAGCAATATGAAAGCAAAGCATTGTTCAATAACACACAACAAGCATCGTTAAAACAATAGTAATATAACAGCAATATAAAAGCAAAGCATTGTTCAATAACACACAACAAGCATCGTTAAAACAATAGTAATATAACAGCAATATAAAAGCAAAGCATTGTTCAATAACACACAACAATCATCGTTAAAACAATAGTAATATAACAGCAATATGAAAGCAAAGCATTGTTCAATAACACACAACAAGCATCGTTAAAACAATAGTAATATAACAGCAATATAAAAGCAAAGCATTGTTCAATAAACACAACAAGCATCGTTAAAACAATATTAATATAACAGCAATATGAAAGCAAAGCATTGTTCAATAACACACAACAAGCATCGTTAAAACAATAGTAATATAACAGCAATATGAAAGCAAAGCATTGTTCAATAACACACAACAAGCATCGTTAAAACAATAGTAATATAACAGCAATATAAAAGCAAAGCATTGTTCAATAACACACAACAAGCATCGTTAAAACAATAGTAATATAACAGCAATATGAAAGCAAAGCATTGTTCAATAACACACAACAAGCATCGTTAAAACAATAGTAATATAACAGCAATATAAAAGCAAAGCATTGTTCAATAACACACAACAAGCATCGTTAAAACAATAGTAATATAACAGCAATATAAAAGCAAAGCATTGTTCAATAACACACAACAAGCATCGGTAAAACAAAATAGTAATGCAATCTGGTAATGTTTTCGGTAATGTCTGTCTTTTTGTTCCTGGCTGGTTGACTGACTATGCATGTCAACACGATAACGTTTGAACAGAGGGACCTAGGACCCTCACTTTTTGCACGTGCATAGCTAGTTAGGATATCTAGGCCAAGTACAAAACGGAAGGGCATTGGTCAAAGGTCGCTGGAGCAGGAAATGTGCCATGAGCGGTTGGTGATACAGCGTCTCCACGCTCTAATTTTGACATTTTCCTGAAGAAAAAAACGTTGGTGTTTTGAAAGCTTGAAAGAATAGTGTTAGTGTGTGTACTTTGAGAAACAGTAATTTTGAGATTTTGTCAATGTGTCAGTGTAAAGTGGCACAGTGGTAGCGCTTTCGCCTCGTGTCAAGTAAACCCGAGTTCGAACCTGGGTACAGGGGATTTTTCCTCTCACTTTGCACTAGGCCTTATGGTCTGAACGTGGAGTCTTTCGCATGAGACGATAAAACCGAGGTCTCATGTGCCCATGCACTTAGCGTGCGCTAAACCCAGTGGCAACGAAAAAGTTGTCATTTGGTCAAATTTTACGCCACCCCATTTTCCTTCCTCATCAGTCACACAAAAATCGTATGCCCCCCCAAAAAAAAATGGGGGGCGCGCCTCTGGCTGCGACGCGCTCTCCAGGTGGTAGCAACCCGAATTTCAGCCAGAGACGCCTCTGTGACTTTAAAGTATCAAATACCAAAGGATATCTAGCCATACAGCTATAAAAGCAAAGCATTGTTCAATAACACACAACAATCATCGTTAAAACAATAGTAATATAACAGCAATATGAAAGCAAAGCAATGTTCAATAACACACAACAAGCATCGTTAAAACAATAGTAATATAACAGCAATATGAAAGCAAAGCATTGTTCAATAACACACAAGCATCGTTAAAACAATAGTAATATAACAGCAATATGAAAGCAAAGCATTGTTCAATAACACACAACAAGCATCGTTAAAACAATAGTAATATAACAGCAATATAAAATCAAAGCATTGTTCAATAACACACAACTAGCATCGTTAAAACAATAGTAATATAACAGCAATATGAAAGCAAAGCATTGTTCAATAACACACAACAAGCATCGTTAAAACAATAGTAATATAACAGCAATATGAAAGCAAAGCATTGTTCAATAACACACAAGCATCATTAAAACAATATTAATATAACAGCAATATTAAAGCAAAGCATTGTTCAATAACACACAACAATCATCGTTAAAACAATAGTAATATAACAGCAATATAAAAGCAAAGCATTTTTCAATAACACACAACAATCATCTTTAAAACAATAGTAATATAACAGCAATATGAAAGCAAAGCATTGTTCAATGACACACAAAGCATCGTTAAACAAAATAGTAATATAGCAGCACTATGAAAGCAAAGCATTGTTCACACAACAAGCATCGTTAAAACAATAGTAATATAACAGCAATATAAAAGCAAAGCATTGTTCAATAACACACAACAATCATCGTTAAAACAATAGTAATATAACAGCAATATAAAAGCAAAGCATTGTTCAATAACACACAACAAGCATCGTTAAAACAATAGTAATATAACAGCAATATAAAAGCAAAGCATTGTTCAATAACACACAACAATCATCGTTAAAACAATATTAATATAACAGCAATATAAAATCAAAGCATTGTTCAATAACACACAACAAGCATCTTTAAAACAATAGTAATATAACAGCAATATAAAATCAAAGCATTGTTCAATAACACACAACAAGCATCGTTAAAACAATAGTAATATAACATCAATATAAAAGCAATATAACACAAAGCATCATTAAAACAAAGCATTGTTCAATAACACACAACAAGCATCGTTAAAAAAAATAGTAATATAACAGCAATATAAAAGCAAAGCATTGTTCAATAACACACAAGCATCGTTAAAACAATATTAATATAACAGCAATATGAAAGCAAAGCATTGTTCAATAACACACAACAAGCATCGTTAAAAAAATAGTAATATAACAGCAATATAAAAGCAAAGCATTGTTCAATAACACACAACAATCATCGTTAAAACAATAGTAATATAACAGCAATATGAAAGCAAAGAATTGTTCAATAACACACAACAAGCATCGTTAAACATTGTTCAATACACACACAATTACGTTAAAAACATATAGTATAACACAATTGAAAGCAGCATTGTTCAATAACACACATCCCCACTTTGCCCATTCTTGACACGTTACATGTTTCTTCGCCTCCTTAAAAAAAAAAAAAACACA
>CM065687.1:12679507-12710249 GCA_017654935.2 Phymorhynchus buccinoides
ATGGCAAAGAATATAAACATTGCAACTGAACGGGTTACTTCCCTTTGATCATTTTGAAGAAAAGGCGAAAGTGATGGTCTGTGATCAATTTGGAAAAAAGTTCTTTTCTCTCAGATCTTGATATGATTGACAATCAAGAAGGAAATGCAGTTCATTTTCAGTTACATTACAAAATGGACACATTTTTTAACCCTGTTTATATCTTTGATGTACTTTATGATCGCTAATTCCAAGTCGAAATCTTACAAATGTATTACGAAATCTAGGAATGGTAATATCAATCAAATATCTTTCTGGTTCCAACAATCATTATAATGATCGATACGTTGAATATGTATCACTGTTACACAATCTTACACAATGCGCTGTCATAATTCATACAAAAACAATTTTTCATTTCCTACCCCTCCCTCTACCCAAACAAAAGAGAAACCAAACATGTCTAGACAATGCTTAACAGAACTAACCCAGTTTCTTTCTATTAATGTATTATTACTATGTATTGTCAGTTTTGCCTTCAACATTTCATAAGCTTGTTTTTGGTAGTCTTGTTATAGCCATGTTTTGCAGTTTTAGCCAATACCTTACTGCTCTTAAGCTACTTTCGATAGACAAGGGATATCTCCCCAATTCTCCATAGATCATTGTGTTTGGGGTATTTGGAGACACATTTAATAACCGTTTACATGTAAATAAGTGAGATAACTCGATAGCATGAAAAGGAGATAAACCCCATATTTCTGCAGCATATAATAACATGGATTTCACTTGGGCATCAAATAATTTAAAAAATACAGAAGTGTCCCAAGTTCCTAAACTCCACATAGTTTTCATAATTTCAACCATTTTTCTTTTAGCTCTTCCAGAACATTCCTTAAGGGCAACATCATATGACAATTTTGTAGTTAAAGTGAATCCTAAATATTTGTAGCTATTTACAATTTCGATTTCTTTATTTTGGTAAAGCCATTTTTCGGTCTTTGACAAATGCCCTCCCTTCCTAAAAAACATCACTTTTGTTTTATTTAAGTTTACTTTTAACCCAAGAGAAGTAGAAGCATTTTCAAGATCATTTATTTGGTTTTGAAGTCCTGTGGGAGTTGTTGAAATTAAACATATGTCGTCCGCGAACAATAACATAAATATTTCACGTAAACCTGGAAGGAACTGAAAACCATGTCTACCAAACTGAGTTACTTGCTCGGCTATTTCAGTTATTACTAAGGAACAAATCAGGGGAGATAACGTGCAACCTTGCTTGACACCCGCGCTACATTAAAATAAATCAGAAACCTCACTCCCCCAGCGCACGCATGACTGAACCGATTTATGCATACCTTGAAGCATACGTAACATTTTAGTGGAGGTCTTAATCTTTTTAAGGACTAGCCAAAGACAATCTCTGTCAACTGAATCGAAAGCTTTCAGATAGTCTATGAAAGCGACGTACATTTTACATGTTCTTGGACCTGAAAGACATTTTTTAATCATCGATATGAGAGTAAAAACATGATCAATCGTTTCATAGGTTTTACGAAATCCAGCTTGCTCTTCACAGATTTTGCGTTCTTTTTCTGCCCAGGTATATAGGAGAGAGAGAGAGAGAGAGAGAGAGAGAGAGAGAGAGAGAGAGAGAGAGAGAGAGAGAGAGAGAGAGAGAGAGAGAGAGAGAGAGAGAGAGAGAGAGAGAGAGAGAGAGAGAGTAAATGCCAGAGCACAGTTTGGTTGACGCACATAGGGAGTAGAGAATACTTACCATGATGACGATGGTATGTGTTAATACCCTAATTATCCGCACATGTATGTATGATTTATAGCAGCACAGCTATAATCGACACACCCATGAGAGTGACACTACAACCACTGAAGCTGACGACAACATTCCTGTTAGTCCGTCTTGCTGCTTGCTCTTAATGCATTCGTCAACAGAGGTGGCACGGCACATAGGCCTGTACTGTTGTGTACGTGTCGTTGCACAATGATAGTTCTACAAGACCGGGTTGCCCAACTGAGAGCGTTCCACTGCTACTAGCTCTTCCTCACTCTACCCCGTACACTTTGACCATTCATTACTTTTTATTTTATTTCCGTCTTTCTTTCATTGTGTTCACAGTATTGTGTGAACTACTACACAGAATCCCTTCAAATTTTGTCTTGTAGTATATTACCTGAACTGATGACTTGTTAACATTGCCTTGTTCACTTTGATCTTTTACTTTGATTCTGTGACTTTTTATGTTCCTCCTAGCCCTATTGTTCGCATCTTCGTATAAGTTTGGTAAATAGCCTGATTTCCTTAACCTTGAACTTTGACCTTGCTATTTCAACAGGACAGTGTGAAGCGCTGAATAAAATTAAAATAAAGTTGGGGTGACCCATGTGTGTGTGTGTGTGTGTGTGTGTGTGTGTGTGTGTGTGTGTGTGTGTGTGTGTGTGTTGTGTGTGTGTGTGTGTGTGTGTGTGTGTTTGTGGTGTTTGTGTGTGTGTATGTGTATGAGAGGGAGAGAGCAAGAGGAATGAAAAGAGCTCAAAATTGAGTTAAGAACTGTAGGTGGAAAAAAAGCAGCACACGACTAGGTGCCGTACTCGGTAACACACCTTGATTCGTGCATTCTCAGTTTATTAATGGCCTATGTACACGTGAACGTTCTTCACTCTTTCCCCATGGCAACACAGTGATAGGCCAGCTATAATAAGACTTACATATCACTGTGTTAACTTGGGGTAAGAGAGTGAAAAATGTTCATGTGTACAGAGATCTTAAATTCACGGCCTAACTATAAAAGAGGGGAGGCGCTGAGCGCGCGCCGCATTTGAATCACAGCTGGCGAGAGAGACTGTTCGCCCTTCTTTGTTCCCTGTTGTGCGAGCCACCGTGAGGCAGAGCTTTTCTGGCGAGAACGACCCGATCCCAGATTTCCCTTTAAGGAGTTGAGCTTCGAAACACTTGAGTGAATGGAGTTTCTGTTCTGAGGACGTTCTGCTGTCTGTTTGTCTCTACAATATCTTTACACCCTTCCGGGACAGGTTTTTACATTTGATCTACATTATTTGATCCACTCTCTCTGTACGGGGGCATTATCGAGTGCTCTTGGGCGGTACTCAGAGGTTGTGCGCTTAAGATCGCCTGACAACATGAAGGGGAAATTGATTATCAGCGCTGTA
The DNA here is from genome assembly GCA_017654935.2 of Phymorhynchus buccinoides. Classification (NCBI taxonomy): domain Eukaryota; kingdom Metazoa; phylum Mollusca; class Gastropoda; order Neogastropoda; family Raphitomidae; genus Phymorhynchus; species Phymorhynchus buccinoides. The sequence continues at coordinate 12,682,673 of CM065687.1, forward strand.
TTTCATGCTCCCACAGTCTTTCAAGTTTTATTTCCTCCATCAAGGTGCTTTATGCATATGTCTTTGTCTGCACGTATGCCTGTCAGTTTATTTGTTTGGGAACGCGATTAGAAAGAAAAGCTCGCGTGCGAATTTGTGTGAGTATGCCCTTTAATCAAATGGCTTTCCATTACTGGTTGACATTATAGCTGGCAGTAGTGGTCAACGATAAAGTGAGAACTGGTCAAAATAGGATTTTCTCCAGAATTGGAAAAAATCATGGTACAGCTAAGTCTTTTGTGGAAGAATATGACTCTCAAAGTAGGGGGCGTTTGCACTGGCTTTAGTACTGCAGCCAAAGGGATTGGTTGACATTTGGGGACCTTCCCCAATGCTAACTGTTCTCAAATCCTTGTGGCCGAGAGGGTGGGGATTAACCCTGTGCAAGGCATCTCCACCATAAACAAACTTTAGCCCCAGCCCGCCAGAATAGCAGCTGCACCCTCTACTGTCTGGCAGGTATATTCGGAAACGACAGACACTGGCATGCATACATACATACAATCATCATTGCATATTAATACATACATGCGCACAAACACTTACTTTCCTCCTTGTATTATATGCGTATCAATTACTTTTATTGCAAGCTTTGTACAAACTACAATTATGCAACATTGTCCAGAAATGTTAAAAAACAACAAAAACACTGTAATAGGAATTATGTATCCAAGCAGATGACGTTGTATTTCTGGACGGACAATGACCATGGATGAACGTCAGACGAGCAAATCAGACAGAGCGACGTGACATACATACATGCATGCATACATACATACATACATACATACATACATACATACATGCATGCATACATACATACACACACATACATACATATATACATACATACATGTGCGGATAATCAAGGTATCACTTCCCCTCAAGAAAATGTTATGTACTGAATTCTGATAGTGTTGGTTTCAGAAATTTGCATTGATAGTTGGCACTGTGCAAGTGCTATTTCTGTCTGTCTGTTTTTCTTTCTTTCTTCCTTTCTTTCATTCTTTCTTCCTTTTTATAATTTTTTTTCTTTTCTTTGTTTATCTGTCTATTTTTCATGTTCTTATTCGGAAAACATCCGTGACCCACTACTACTATCCAATCAGTTTTCTCTACAGAATCTGTATCATTGCATCATCATCTTTTAGTTAAGAAACGGTCACCATACTGGTCACCCAAGTTATTTCTGTCTTCTGACTTATTTTTTTACTCGGGCAAACAATTGCACAGACTGAAGCACTCAGGTCAAATTGAGCGCTACGCTTTGGTAGGACGCCATGCCTGGCAACCCGCCGCGTCAAATGGGGGTCGGTTTCATAAGTGTTTTGCGCTTCCTCCTTGCGCTTCCTCTTAGGAACTACTATTCTCAGAAATAACACGGAAGTCTCCAAAACACGCGCGCATACAATCAGTCACAATCGCAATCATAATTCTTTGATTGTCTTTAAACATTTTGGGTGGAAGAAATTCTTTTTTTCGGCTGGTACGTAAAAACATAAAAATAAAAATAACAAGACCGATATTCATAAAAGAGAAATAAGCTATGTTGTAGATCAATGTTACAGGTAAATAAAAAGGTCAAATGAACATTATGGGAACACACACACACACACACACACACACACACGCACGCACGCACGCACACACACACTCTCTCTCTCTCTCTCTCTCTCTCTCTCTCTCTCTCTCTCTCTCTCTCTCTCTCTCTCTCTCTCTCTCTCTCTCTCTCTCTCTCTCCCCCACCCACCCACCCACAAATTCACGGCTCCTTCTTGGGTGGGGGTGGGGGTGGGGTGGGGAGTTTATCTATAAGTACAGATTACCACCCATCAAATGTAAGAGTCTCAAAAACGCGCGCACATACCAGTCACAATCACAATCATAATTCTTTTATTGTCTTTTTAAAAAAAGTGCCTCAGCACACGTTAAATCCAGTGGCAAGGAAAAAGTTGTCAATTTGGTCAAAATTTACCCACCCACCCCCTTTCCTTCCTCATCAGTCACACAAAAATCGCATGCAAAAAAAAAAAAAGGGTGGCGCGCCTCTGGCTGCGACGCACTCTCCAGGTGGGAGCAACCCGAATTTCACAGAGACGCCTGTGTGGCTATAAAGTACAAAATATCAAATGCCATAATACTAAAAGGCAATGATATACAAATAATATATAATATGTCCTAAAATATAACAGCAATATAAAAGCAAAGCATTGTTCAATAACACACAACAAGCATCGTTAAAACAATAGTAATATAACAGCAATATAAAAGCAAAGCATTGTTCAATAACACACAACAAGCATCGTTAAAACAATAGTAATATAATAGCAATATAAAAGCAAAGCATTGTTCAATAACACACAACAAGCATCGTTAAAAAAATAGTAATATAACAGCAATATGAAAGCAAAGCATTGTTCAATAACACACAACAAGCATCGTTAAAACAATAGTAATATAACAGCAATATAAAAGCAAAGCATTGTTCAATAACACACAACAAGCATCGTTAAAACAATAGTAATATAACAGCAATATAAAAGCAAAGCATTGTTCAATAACACACAACAAGCATCGTTAAAACAATAGTAATATAACAGCAATATAAAAGTAAAGCATTGTTCAATAACACACAACAATCATCGTTAAAACAATAGTAATATAACAGCAATATAAAAGCAAAGCATTGTTCAATAACACACAACAAGCATCGTTAAAACAATAGTAATATAACAGCAATATAAAAGCAAAGCATTGTTCAATAACACACAACAAGCATCGTTAAAACAATAGTAATATAACAGCAATATGAAAGCAAAGCATTGTTCAATAACACACAAGCATCGTTAAAACAATATTAATATAACAGCAATATGAAAGCAAAGCATTGTTCAATAACACACAACAAGCATCGTTAAAACAATAGTAATATAACAGCAATATAAAAGCAAAGCATTGTTCAATAACACACAAGTATCGTTAAAACAATATTAATATAACAGCAATATGAAAGCAAAGCATTGTTCAATAACACACAACAAGCATCGTTAAAAAAATAGTAATATAACAGCAATATAAAAGCAAAGCATTGTTCAATAACACACAACAAGCATCGTTAAAACAATAGTAATATAACAGCAATATAAAAGCAAAGCATTGTTCAATAACACACAACAAGCATCGGTAAAACAAAATAGTAATGCAATCTGGTAATGTTTTCGGTAATGTCTGTCTGTTTGTTCCTGGCTGGTTGACTGACTATGCATGTCAACACGATAACGTTTGAACAGAGGGACCTAGGACCCTCACTTTTTGCACGTGCATAGCTAGTTAGGATATCTAGGCCAAGTACAAAACGGAAGGGCATTGGTCAAAGGTCGCTGGAGCAGGAAATGTGCCATGAGCGGTTGGTGATACAGCGTCTCCACGCTCTAATTTTGACATTTTCCTGAAGAAAAAAACGTTGGTGTTTTGAAAGCTTGAAAGAATAGTGTTAGTGTGTGTACTTTGAGAAACAGTAATTTTGAGATTTTGTCAATGTGTCAGTGTAAAGTGGCACAGTGGTAGCGCTTTCGCCTCGTGTCAAGTGAACCCGAGTTCGAACCTGGGTACAGTGGATTGTTCCTCTCACTTTGCACTAGGCCTTATGGTCTGAACGTGGAGTCTTTCGCATGAGACGATAAACCGAGGTCTCATGTGCCCATGCACTTAGCACACGTTAAACCCAGTGGCAACGAAAAAGTTGTCATTTGGTCAAATTTTACCCACCCCCCTTTTCCTTCCTCATCAGTCACACAAAAATCGTATGCCCCCCCAAAAAAAAATGGGGGGCGCGCCTCTGGCTGCGACGCGCTCTCCAGGTGGGAGCAACCCGAATTTCACAGAGACGCCTGTGTGGCTAGATAGTACAAAATACAAAATGCCATACAGCAATATAAAAGCAAAGCATTGTTCAATAACACACAACAATCATCGTTAAAACAATAGTAATATAACAGCAATATGAAAGCAAAGCATTGTTCAATAACACACAACAAGCATCGTTAAAACAATAGTAATATAACAGCAATATGAAAGCAAAGCATTGTTCAATAACACACAACAAGCATCGTTAAAACAATAGTAATATAACAGCAATATGAAAGCAAAGCATTGTTCAATAACACACAACAAGCATCGTTAAAACAATAGTAATATAACAGCAATATGAAAAGCAAAGCATTGTTCAATAACACACAACAAGCATCGTTAAAACAATAGTAATATAACAGCAATATGAAAGCAAAGCATTGTTCAATAACACACAAGCATCGTTAAAACAATAGTAATATAACAGCAATATGAAAGCAAAGCATTGTTCAATAACACACAACAAGCATCGTTAAAACAATAGTAATATAACAGCAATATAAAAGCAAAGCATTGTTCAATAACACACAACAATCATCGTTAAAACAATAGTAATATAACAGCAATATAAAAGCAAAGCATTGTTCAATAACACACAACAAGCATCGTTAAAACAATAGTAATATAACAGCAATATAAAAGCAAAGCATTGTTCTCAATAACACACAAGCATCGTTAAAACAATAGTAATATAACAGCAATATGAAAGCAAAGCATTGTTCAATAACACACAACAAGCATCGTTAAAACAATATTAATATAACAGCAATATGAAAGCAAAGCATTGTTCAATAACACACAACAAGCATCGTTAAAACAATAGTAATATAACAGCAATATAAAATCAAAGCATTGTTCAATAACACACAAGCATCGTTAAAACAATATTAATATAACAGCAATATAAAAGCAAAGCATTGTTCAATAACACACAACAAGCATCGTTAAAACAATAGTAATATAACAGCAATATAAAAGCAAAGCATTGTTCAATAACACACAAGCATCGTTAAAACAATAGTAATATAACAGCAATATAAAAGCATTGTTCAATAACACACAACAAGCATCGTTAAACAGCAATATAAAAGCAAAGCATTGTTCAATAACACACAACAAGCATCGTTAAAACAATAGTAATATAACAGCAATATGAAAGCAAAGCATTGTTCAATAACACACAACAAGCATCGTTAAAACAATAGTAATATAACAGCAATATAAAAGCAAAGCATTGTTCAATAACACACAACAAGCATCGTTAAAAAAATAGTAATATAACAGCAATATAAAAGCAAAGCATTGTTCAATAACACACAACAAGCATCGTTAAAACAATAGTAATATAACAGCAATATAAAAGCAAAGCATTGTTCAATAACACACAACAAGCATCGGTAAAACAATAATAGTAATGCAATCTAGTAATGTTTTCGGTAATGTCTGTCTTTTTGTTCCTGGCTGGTTGACTGACTATGCATGTCAACACGATAACGTTTGAACAGAGGGACCTAGGACCCTCACTTTTTGCACGTGCATAGCTAGTTAGGATATCTAGGCCAAGTACAAAACGGAAGGGCATTGGTCAAAGGTCGCTGGAGCAGGAAATGTGCCATGAGCGGTTGGTGATACAGCGTCTCCACGCTCTAATTTTGACATTTTCCTGAAGAAAAAAACGTTGGTGTTTTGAAAGCTTGAAAGAATAGTGTTAGTGTGTGTACTTTGAGAAACAGTAATTTTGAGATTTTGTCAATGTGTCAGTGTAAAGTGGCACAGTGGTAGCGCTTTCGCCTCGTGTCAAGTAAACCCGAGTTCGAACCTGGGTACAGTGGATTGTTCCTCTCACTTTGCACTAGGCCTTATGGTCTGAACGTGGAGTCTTTCGCATGAGACGATAAACCGAGGTCTCATGTGCCCATGCACTTAGCGTGCGCTAAACCCAGTGGCAACGAAAAAGTTGTCATTTGGTCAAATTTTACCCACCCCCCTTTTCCTTCCTCATCAGTCACACAAAAATCGCATGCCCCCCCCAAAAAAAAATGGGTGGCGCGCCTCTGGCTGCGACGCGCTCTCCAGGTGGGAGCAACCCGAATTTCACAGAGACGCCTGTGTGGCTAGAAAGTACAAAATACAAAATGCCATACAGCAATATAAAAGCAAAGCATTGTTCAATAACACACAACAATCATCGTTAAAACAATAGTAATATAACAGCAATATAAAAGCAAAGCATTGTTCAATAACACACACAAGCATAGTTAAAACAATAGTAATAAAACAATCAATATGAAAGCAAAGCATTGTTCAATAACACACAAGCATCGTTAAAACAATATTAATATAACAGCAATATAAAAGCAAAGCATTGTTCAATAACACACAAATCATCGTTAAAACAATAGTAATATAACAGCAATATGAAAGCAAAGCATTGTTCAATAACACACAACAAGCATCGTTAAAACAATAGTAATATAACAGCAATATAAAAGCAAAGCATTGTTCAATAACACACAAGCATCGTTAAAACAATAGTAATATAACAGCAATATGAAAGCAAAGCATTGTTCAATAACACACAACAAGCATCGTTAAAACAATAGTAATATAACAGCAATATAAAAGCAAAGCATTGTTCAATAACACACAACAAGCATCGTTAAAACAATAGTAATATAACAGCAATATAAAAGCAAAGCATTGTTCAATAACACACAACAAGCATCGGTAAAACAAAATAGTAATGCAATCTGGTAATGTTTTCGGTAATGTCTGTCTGTTTGTTCCTGGCTGGTTGACTGACTATGCATGTCAACACGATAACGTTTGAACAGAGGGACCTAGGACCCTCACTTTTTGCACGTGCATAGCTAGTTAGGATATCTAGGCCAAGTACAAAACGGAAGGGCATTGGTGAAAGGTCGCTGGAGCAGGAAATGTGCCATGAGCGGTTGGTGATACAGCGTCTCCACGCTCTAATTTTGACATTTTCCTGAAGAAAAAAACGTTGGTGTTTTGAAAGCTTGAAAGAATAGTGTTAGTGTGTGTACTTTGAGAAACAGTAATTTTGAGATTTTGTCAATGTGTCAGTGTAAAGTGGCACAGTGGTAGCGCTTTCGCCTCGTGTCAAGTAAACCCGAGTTCGAACCTGGGTACAGTGGATTGTTCCTCTCACTTTGCACTAGGCCTTATGGTCTGAACGTGGAGTCTTTCGGATGAGACGATAAACCGAGGTCTCATGTGCCCATGCACTTAGCATGCGTTAAACCCAGTGGCAACGAAAAAGTTGTCATTTGGTCAAATTTTACCCCCCCCCCCCTTTTCCTTCCTCATCAGTCACACAAAAATCGCATGCCCCCCCAAAAAAAAATGGGTGGCGCGCCTCTGGCTGCGACGCGCTCTCCAGGTGGGAGCAACCCGAATTTCACAGAGACGCCTGTGTGGCTAGAAAGTACAAAATACAAAATGCAATACAGCAATATAAAAGCAAAGCATTGTTCAATAACACACAACAATCATCGTTAAAACAATAGTAATATAACAGCAATATGAAAGCAAAGCATTGTTCAATAACACACAACAAGCATCGTTAAAACAATAGTAATATAACAGCAATATGAAAGCAAAGCATTGTTCAATAACACACAACAAGCATCGTTAAAACAATAGTAATATAACAGCAATATAAAATCAAAGCATTGTTCAATAACACACAACAAGCATCGTTAAAACAATAGTAATATAACAGCAATATGAAAGCAAAGCATTGTTCAATAACACACAACATCGCATCGTTAAAACAATAGTAATATAACAGCAATATAAAAGCAAAGCATTGTTCAATAACACACAACAAGCATCGTTAAAACAATAGTAATATAACAGCAATATAAAAGCAAAGCATTGTTCAATAACACACAAGCATCGTTAAAACACACAACAAGCATCGTTAAAACAATATAATATAACAGCAATATGAAAGCAAAGCATTGTTCAATAACACACAACAAGCATCGTTAAAACAATATTAATATAACAGCAATATGAAAGCAAAGCATTGTTCAATAACACACAACAAGCATCGTTAAAACAATAGTAATATAACAGCAATATAAAAGCAAAGCATTGTTCAATAACACACAAGTATCGTTAAAACAATATTAATATAACAGCAATATGAAAGCAAAGCATTGTTCAATAACACACAACAAGCATCGTTAAAAAAATAGTAATATAACAGCAATATAAAAGCAAAGCATTGTTCAATAACACACAACAAGCATCGTTAAAACAATAGTAATATAACAGCAATATAAAAGCAAAGCATTGTTCAATAACACACAACAAGCATCGGTAAAACAAAATAGTAATGCAATCTGGTAATGTTTTCGGTAATGTCTGTCTGTTTGTTCCTGGCTGGTTGACTGACTATGCATGTCAACACGATAACGTTTGAACAGAGGGACCTAGGACCCTCACTTTTTGCACGTGCATAGCTAGTTAGGATATCTAGGCCAAGTACAAAACGGAAGGGCATTGGTCAAAGGTCGCTGGAGCAGGAAATGTGCCATGAGCGGTTGGTGATACAGCGTCTCCACGCTCTAATTTTGACATTTTCCTGAAGAAAAAAACGTTGGTGTTTTGAAAGCTTGAAAGAATAGTGTTAGTGTGTGTACTTTGAGAAACAGTAATTTTGAGATTTTGTCAATGTGTCAGTGTAAAGTGGCACAGTGGTAGCGCTTTCGCCTCGTGTCAAGTAAACCCGAGTTCGAACCTGGGTACAGTGGATTTTTCCTCTCACTTTGCACTAGGCCTTATGGTCTGAACGTGGAGTCTTTCGCATGAGACGATAAACCGAGGTCCCATGTGCCCATGCACTTAGCATGCGCTAAACCCAGTGGCAACGAAAAAGTTGTCATTTGGTCAAATTTTACCCACCCCCCTTTTCCTTCCTCATCAGTCACACAAAAATCGCATGCCCCCCCCAAAAAAAAATGGGGGGCGCGCCTCTGGCTGCGACGCGCTCTCCAGGTGGGAGCAACCCGAATTTCACAGAGACGCCTGTGTGGCTAGAAAGTACAAAATACAAAATGCCATACAGCAATATAAAAGCAAAGCATTGTTCAATAACACACAACAATCATCGTTAAAACAATAGTAATATAACAGCAATATGAAAGCAAAGCATTGTTCAATAACACACAACAAGCATCGTTAAAACAATAGTAATATAACAGCAATATGAAAGCAAAGCATTGTTCAATAACACACAAGCATCGTTAAAACAATAGTAATATAACAGCAATATGAAAGCAAAGCATTGTTCAATAACACACAACAAGCATCGTTAAAACAATAGTAATATAACAGCAATATAAAATCAAAGCATTGTTCAATAACACACAACAAGCATCGTTAAAACAATAGTAATATAACAGCAATATGAAAGCAAAGCATTGTTCAATAACACACAACAAGCATCGTTAAAACAATAGTAATATAACAGCAATATAAAAGCAAAGCATTGTTCAATAACACACAACAAGCATCGTTAAAACAATAGTAATATAACAGCAATATAAAAGCAAAGCATTGTTCAATAACACACAACAATCATCGTTAAAACAATAGTAATATAACAGCAATATAAAAGCAAAGCATTGTTCAATAACACACAACAAAAACAATAGCATCGTTAAAACAATAGTAATATAACAGCAATATGAAAGCAAAGCATTGTTCAATAACACACAAGCATCGTTAAAACAATAGTAATATAACAGCAATATGAAAGCAAAGCATTGTTCAATAACACACAACAAGCATCGTTAAAACAATAGTAATATAACAGCAATATAAAAGCAAAGCATTGTTCAATAACACACAACAAGCATCGTTAAAACAATAGTAATATAACAGCAATATGAAAGCAAAGCATTGTTCAATAACACACAACAAGCATCGTTAAAACAATAGTAATATAACAGCAATATAAAAGCAAAGCATTGTTCAATAACACACAAGCATCGTTAAAACAATATTAATATAACAGCAATATGAAAGCAAAGCATTGTTCAATAACACACAACAAGCATCGTTAAAAAAATAGTAATATAACAGCAATATAAAAGCAAAGCATTGTTCAATAACACACAACAAGCATCGTTAAAACAATAGTAATATAACAGCAATATAAAAGCAAAGCATTGTTCAATAACACACAACAAGCATCGGTAAAACAAAATAGTAATGCAATCTGGTAATGTTTTCGGTAATGTCTGTCTGTTTGTTCCTGGCTGGTTGACTGACTATGCATGTCAACACGATAACGTTTGAACAGAGGGACCTAGGACCCTCACTTTTTGCACGTGCATAGCTAGTTAGGATATCTAGGCCAAGTACAAAACGGAAGGGCATTGGTCAAAGGTCGCTGGAGCAGGAAATGTGCCATGAGCGGTTGGTGATACAGCGTCTCCACGCTCTAATTTTGACATTTTCCTGAAGAAAAAAACGTTGGTGTTTTGAAAGCTTGAAAGAATAGTGTTAGTGTGTGTACTTTGAGAAACAGTAATTTTGAGATTTTGTCAATGTGTCAGTGTAAAGTGGCACAGTGGTAGCGCTTTCGCCTCGTGTCAAGTAAACCCGAGTTCGAACCTGGGTACAGTGGATTGTTCCTCTCACTTTGCACTAGGCCTTATGGTCTGAACGTGGAGTCTTTCGGATGAGACGATAAACCGAGGTCTCATGTGCCCATGCACTTAGCACACGCTAAACCCAGTGGCAACGAAAAAGTTGTCATTTGGTCAAATTTTACCCCCCCCCCCCCTTTTCCTTCCTCATCAGTCACACAAAAATCGCATGCCCCCCCAAAAAAAAAATGGGTGGCGCGCCTCTGGCTGCGACGCGCTCTCCAGGTGGGAGCAACCCGAATTTCACAGAGACGCCTGTGTGGCTAGAAAGTACAAAATACAAAATGCCATACAGCAATATAAAAGCAAAGCATTGTTCAATAACACACAACAATCATCGTTAAAACAATAGTAATATAACAGCAATATGAAAGCAAAGCATTGTTCAATAACACACAACAATCATCGTTAAAACAATAGTAATATAACAGCAATATGAAAGCAAAGCATTGTTCAATAACACACAACAAGCATCGTTAAAACAATAGTAATATAACAGCAATATAAAATCAAAGCATTGTTCAATAACACACAACAAGCATCGTTAAAACAATAGTAATATAACAGCAATATGAAAGCAAAGCATTGTTCAATAACACACAACAAGCATCGTTAAAACAATAGTAATATAACAGCAATATAAAAGCAAAGCATTGTTCAATAACACACAACAATCATCGTTAAAACAATAGTAATATAACAGGAATATAAAAGCAAAGCATTGTTCAATAACACACAACAATCATCGTTAAAACAATAGTAATATAACAGCAATATAAAAGCAAAGCATTGTTCAATAACACACAAGCATCGTTAAAACAATATTAATATAACAGCAATATGAAAGCAAAGCATTGTTCAATAACACACAACAAGCATCGTTAAAACAATAGTAATATAACAGCAATATGAAAGCAAAGCATTGTTCAATAAAAACAATAGTAATATAACACAATATAAAAGCAAGCATCGTTAAAACAATATTAATATAACAGCAATATGAAAGCAAAGCATTGTTCAATAACACACAACAAGCATCGTTAAAAAAATAGTAATATAACAGCAATATAAAAGCAAAGCATTGTTCAATAACACACAACAAGCATCGTTAAAACAATAGTAATATAACAGCAATATAAAAGCAAAGCATTGTTCAATAACACACAACAAGCATCGGTAAAACAAAATAGTAATGCAATCTGGTAATGTTTTCGGTAATGTCTGTCTGTTTGTTCCTGGCTGGTTGACTGACTATGCATGTCAACACGATAACGTTTGAACAGAGGGACCTAGGACCCTCACTTTTTGCACGTGCATAGCTAGTTAGGATATCTAGGCCAAGTACAAAACGGAAGGGCATTGGTCAAAGGTAACTGGAGCAGGAAATGTGCCATGAGCGGTTGGTGATACAGCGTCTCCACGCTCTAATTTTGACATTTTCCTGAAGAAAAAAACGTTGGTGTTTTGAAAGCTTGAAAGAATAGTGTTAGTGTGTGTACTTTGAGAAACAGTAATTTTGAGATTTTGTCAATGTGTCAGTGTAAAGTGGCACAGTGGTAGCGCTTTCGCCTCGTGTCAAGTGAACCCGAGTTCGAACCTGGGTACAGTGGATTTTTCCTCTCACTTTGCACTAGGCCTTATGGTCTGAACGTGGAGTCTTTCGCATGAGACGATAAACCGAGGTCTCATGTGCCCATGCACTTAGCACACGCTAAACCCAGTGGCAACGAAAAAGTTGTCATTTGGTCAAATTTTACCCACCCCCCTTTTTTCCTTCCTCATCAGTCACACAAAAATCGTATGCCCCCCAAAAAAAAAATGGGGGGCGCGCCTCTGGCTGCGACGCGCTCTCCAGGTGGGAGCAACCCGAATTTCACAGAGACGCCTGTGTGGCTAGATAGTACAAAATACAAAATGCCATACAGCAATATAAAAGCAAAGCATTGTTCAATAACACACAACAATCATCGTTAAAACAATAGTAATATAACAGCAATATGAAAGCAAAGCATTGTTCAATAACACACAACAAGCATCGTTAAAACAATAGTAATATAACAGCAATATGAAAGCAAAGCATTGTTCAATAACACACAAGCATCGTTAAAACAATAGTAATATAACAGCAATATGAAAGCAAAGCATTGTTCAATAACACACAACAAGCATCGTTAAAACAATAGTAATATAACAGCAATATAAAAGCAAAGCATTGTTCAATAACACACAACAAGCATCGTTAAAACAATAGTAATATAACAAATATGCAAAGCATTGTTCAATAACACACAACAAGCATCGTTAAAACAATAGTAATATAACAGCAATATGAAAGCAAAGCATTGTTCAATAACACACAACAAGCATCGTTAAAACAATAGTTAATATAACAGCAATATAAAAGCAAAGCATTGTTCAATAACACACAACAATCATCGTTAAAACAATAGTAATATAACAGCAATATGAAAGCAAAGCATTGTTCAATAACACACAACAAGCATCGTTAAAACAATAGTAATATAACAGCAATATGAAAGCAAAGCATTGTTCAATAACACACAACATCGTTAAAACAATAGTAATATAACAGCATCGTTAATAACAATAGTAATAGTAATATAACAGCAATATAAAAGCAAAGCATTGTTCAATAACACACAACAAGCAAAAACAATAGTAATATAACAGCAATATAAAAGCAAAGCAAAGCATTGTTCAATAAAACAATAGTAATATAACAGCAATATGAAAGCAAAGCATCGTTAAAACAATAGTAATATAACAGCAATATAAAAGCAAAGCATTGTTCAATAACACACAACAAGCATCGTTAAAACAATAGTAATATAACAGCAATATGAAAGCAAAGCATTGTTCAATAACACACAACAAGCATCGTTAAAACAATAGTAATATAACAGCAATATAAAAGCAAATAACACACAACAATCATCGCAATAGTGTTCAATAACACACAACAACAAAAACAATAGTAATATAACATATGAAAGCGTTAATAACACACAACAATCATCGTTAAAACAATAGTAATATAACAGCAATATAAAAGCAAAGCATTGTTCAATAACACACAACAAGCATCGTTAAAACAATAGTAATATAACAGCAATATAAAAGCAAAGCATTGTTCAATAACACACAACAAGCATCGTTAAAACAATAGTAATATAACAGCAATATAAAAGCAAAGCATTGTTCAATAACACACAACAAGCATCGTTAAAACAATAGTAATATAACAGCAATATAAAAGCAAAGCATTGTTCAATAACACACAACAATCATCGTTAAAACAATAGTAATATAACAGCAATATGAAAGCAAAGCATTGTTCAATAACACACAACAAGCATCGTTAAAACAATAGTAATATAACAGCAATATGAAAGCAAAGCATTGTTCAATAACACACAACAAGCATCATTAAAACAATAGTAATATAACAGCAATATAAAAGCAAAGCATTGTTCAATAACACACAAGTATCGTTAAAACAATATTAATATAACAGCAATATGAAAGCAAAGCATTGTTCAATAACACACAACAAGCATCGTTAAAAAAATAGTAATATAACAGCAATATAAAAGCAAAGCATTGTTCAATAACACACAACAAGCATCGTTAAAACAATAGTAATATAACAGCAATATGAAAGCAAAGCATTGTTCAATAACACACAACAAGCATCGGTAAAACAAAATAGTAATGCAATCTGGTAATGTTTTCGGTAATGTCTGTCTGTTTGTTCCTGGCTGGTAGACTGACTATGCATGTCAACACGATAACGTTTGAACAGAGGGACCTAGGACCCTCACGTTTTGCACGTGCATAGCTAGTTAGGATATCTAGGCCAAGTACAAAACGGAAGGGCATTGGTCAAAGGTCGCTGGAGCAGGAAATGTGCCATGAGCGGTTGGTGATACAGCGTCTCCACGCACTAATTTTGACATTTTCCTGAAGAAAAAAACGTTGTTGTTTTGAAAGCTTGAAAGAATAGTGTTAGTGTGTGTACTTTGAGAAACAGTAATTTTGAGATTTTGTCAATGTGTCAGTGTAAAGTGGCACAGTGGTAGCGCTTTCGCCTCGTGTCAAGTAAACCCGAGTTCGAACCTGGGTACAGTGGATTGTTCCTCTCACTTTGCACTAGGCCTTATGGTCTGAACGTGGAGTCTTTCGCATGAGACGATAAACCGAGGTCTCATGTGCCCATGCACTTAGCGTGCGCTAAACCCAGTGGCAACGAAAAAGTTGTCATTTGGTCAAATTTTACCCACCCCCCTTTTCCTTCCTCATCAGTCACACAAAAATCGCATGCAAAAAAACAAAACAAAACAAAACAATTGGGTGGCGCGCCTCTCCAGGTGGGAGCAACCCGAATTTCACAGAGACACCTCTGCGATTATAAGTATAAAGTACCTAATATTTGTTCGCATCATCTGAATTACAGAAATGTAAACCTTTGCCTTCACTCTTTCATAATAGATGATTTACAAAATCTAAAGTTAAAGTACAATTTAAATTTTAACTACGCTTGTCATAGGTGCACAATTAGAACCTCCATCTTCCCACAATTCCTCGCATGCGAGGGGTGGGCTACCATCTGACCTCAAAACAAAGTAAAACCATTATAACACTCACAAAAACACAATACAACAGATCAAAAACGAGTTTCTGATTAATGCAAAATCATGCCATTCAACCAACACAAAGATCATGAGTATACAATTTGGTTTAAACAAGCTTTTTCTCTCATTAATATTGAATTCAATTCAAAACATAGTCACAAAATAATACATTCAGAGCAACAACAAGCTCAAAGCTTACACCGTGCTCCTTACATTTGCAATACACAATCAACCCACTAGATGGAGACTGCTTTCAAAAAGATTTACAATAATGATCCAAATTGAATGCTTTTATTTGTCGTATAAGTTCAGTGACTAGTTGTTCTATTAAGTTCTTAAACGTAAATGTAATGGGTCGTCAGATGACCGTTCAGTTCAGCATCCTCTTATCTTTCAGCGTTACAATTTGACCAGTTGTGACAATCCCCTTACCTTCAGCAACATGTTTGGGGCGACATACTCAACCCAAAGACAGTCATCACAGACAGTATGACTTTCATCACTAGACGCTGAGACTAGGGTACAGACTAGGGTACTAGGGTACGTGGCTTTGCCAGGTTGTTTGATAGATTTCAAGGCAACAATGTCCAGCAGGCAACAAACAGGGGGTGTACAGAGGATACGCTGGATGTTGCTGATGTGTTGAGACAGATTGGCAGGCAGGTCATGCAGGTGAAGTACTGAGATACAGTCCAATCTCAGTACTCCGACCAACCTACGCGAACGGACTGGTCAAAACTGTCCATAATTGCGAAGTATCCGCTAAATTGAGCCAGTCCATGAAGAGATAATAACGATGTATCCAGTGAAAACAAGTTCATTTCAACTTTGAAGTGAAACATGTAATTGATGACCTTTGTCAATATATGTGAACATGATAAACATGTAGTAAATTAAATTAATAGATCTTACTGATTTCCTTGCCCAACCTGAATCATTTCTCCAAGTAGGTTTTTAATAATTCGGGGTCAAGGTGTATCAGGTGGTACATTATACTAGTTAATAGAGCTTCACACTGAGGTCACTGTCCATTGTCCTGAATGGCGGGGTGGTTGCTATACCGGAGACTCTTTTAGTAATAAACAAGAAAAAAAATTACAGACTAGCAAAAACTATCCCTTTAACCGGAGTGCCCGCGACACCGAGGTGCCCGTAGACTGACAGACAGACATTGGTGACAGACAAAATGTCAGACAATGGTGATGTACTGAGACAGACAGCGGGAGGCAGCAAAGAACTCCCAGTCCAGGTCATCCTCTGAGGAGGACTGCAGGGCTTGCCGGATCCTCTGTACCTCAGTGTGCCGCTGAGCAAGGTCCTCCTGCAGGAAGGGCATGAAGAGCGCAGAGTCTGCTTCCCCGGTACCTGTCCCAGAAGACAACCGTGCTGCCTCCTCCGAAGCTGAGCTGGGAATGGCGGACAGGTCACAGCGGTGCTCCTTACCGCGGCGAGGTTCAGAGTCAGAGGGGGTTCTGGGGAGTTCTGGATGTCTGTGCTGGTGCCTGATGACGGACTGAGCCCCCACCACCAGCATGTTCCCAAACAGTTTGTGGAATACGCTTCTGGCTTCTTCAGGGGTGGGGATTGGAGAGAAGTCCAACGGTGGGTACATGATGTCACGAAGCTCGTGCAACATGGAGCCAAAGACGTGCAGCTGAGTGCTCACAGTCTCTTTGTCCATCGGGACTTTCATGAACTGCTCAAAACGACTCAATTCAGTCTGGCTGGCTGCATTCTGTACAACCTGGTAACGGTTAATGCTTTCTCTGATTTCTTCCTTGGTCAGGGGAGGCCCACCACGTATCAAGACAACCACCTTTCTTTCCAGACTGTGTGCTGCAAGGACATCGGTGAAGATGATTTCATCTTTGGGGGGAAAGGCGATCTCCTTCAGAGTGTTGTCCACGCAGAACCTGAAGGGTACACCCCGACGTTTGAGAGTGGACACGAAATTAGACTTTGCTATAAACAAAATGAACTGCATTATGTCTGGAATAGACGCCTCCCAGTGGAAATCTCTGAGTTGCTTGAAAGCTGACAAGGGAAGGGCGAGCAAGACTAACACATCCCGAAATGACAGTGAAGAATCTTTGCTGGTGTTGGGAGCATCTTTGTCTGGCTGATGTGGGGCTGGATTTGGAAGCGTTTGTTCCTGCTTTCTGGCTGAGACATCCGTGGATTCCGATTTTGATGTTGCAAGGCGTAGCTCAAGGCCCAGTTTTTGTTCAAAAATGTCAGCCAGGTCATGAGCACACTGTGGACAGTCCATAGGGCAAACACACGTCTTGTGCTTGGAGTGCTCGATAAAAATGATAGGTGGTCCATCACAGGGCAAGCCCTGGGCAGCACTGCGAGTTGTGTAGACATTTCTGTGGTTTTCGTTCAAGTCCAGCTCTTTCAGCATCATCTGCACTGACGGCGGGTTTCTTAATACTGTGTCCAGCTGGTACGTCTGAAACGTGCTGGGAACAAGAGCAGGGTAGCTGGCCACACACCAGATAGGGTTGTCCGGGTAATGTGCAGCAAGTTCCTTGGCGATTCTAGGCATCTCATACAACACTTCATCTACCACAAAACAAGCTTTCTCCATTGGTCCCCCCGATTCCAGGTCTCTTTGGAGATGTTCAAAGTGGAACTCATCCAGGGCTACATCGTGTCTTTCAACACTTCCTACCTTAGAATTGCTCTCTGTTTCTCCTCTGCGGATGCCTTGCTCCAACACGTGACCATGGGGACGGCCTCTGGAGGCAGTTCGCACATTCATGACGATGACCCTCCTGCCTTCCTGGAACCACTGGCGGCCTTTCAGCTGCAGCATCAGGGATTTCCCGGACCCCATGGGGCCCGTCAGCCACAGGCGATGCAGGTCGTGTCTAGCCAGGAGTTTCACCTGGCGAGGAAGCAGAACGATGTCCGCCAGGCGACGACCGCTCTCCCCGACAGCTTGGCTCAGGGTGCGCACCTCCATGCGAGGCTTGCTGGTGGTCCACACTGACACCACGGACATCAGGCCACAGATCCTGTGACAGAAAGAGAAGTCCAGAACACATTTTGACATATGGTTAAAGTACTAATTGGTCTACTTCAGTGCATGCTGGGTGGCTATAGAACAAAATTAATTTACTAACTTGTACCTAGATTTATTTATCCATTGAGAAATGTTTGGAACTAACGTCATAGTTTTCTACACAATATGCATAAGACGTGTACCTATTAAAAATAAGCCCTATTTTTCTCTCATTATTCAGTTTAATGTTTTTCAGTTACAGATAAAATATATCGATGGCTTGGAGTCAAAACGGACTATCTTTAGATAGTCCATTGACGTATTATTGAACCTTATTGCGAAAACTAATAACTTGTAAAAAAAAAAAGACTGCAAAAATATAAAAAGCATAATCCCTATTTTGTAAGTATTTGCAGTTATTTTAAATACAAGTTCTTAGTATTTTCAATAACATCAATACAAAGTCAATGGACTATCTAAAGATAGTCTGTTTTGACTCTAAGCCATCGATATGGCCTAAGCGCATAGCACAGCATTAATTAATGACAAAACGTACATTTTTTTCTGTCCAATATTTTGGCTATAACGTCCTTCTTGAGACTAAAAACAGAAACATACAAGGTAACCAAACCTCACGCTTTTTCCACAACGCTTTAGTTAATTCAAGATTTAATTTTGAATAAAGCTTGTTAACTTTGAAGCAATACTTCAAAGTATGCATTGCATCACAGCACACCCACCTCCCCACCATGGTTGTCATGGCTCCCACAGACAACAGCTCTTCACTGATGTCCCCACACATCATCGTTTTTTTCCACCATGTCGACAATTGAGGGCTTCCAATATCCATGTCGTCTGCTTGTGGCCTTGACGTCTGGTTCACTGAGACTGGAGACGACAGATCGTCTTTGCACAGGAATCGCAGATTTGTTAAGTCCAAAGACATAGTGGACACCGCCTGTGAAATGGCAATAACATTTTTTTTTAAACTCTATGAACGCTATTGCGCTTATGTATTACTCCCCCTCCCCCGCTCCCCTGACCCTGTCTCTCTCTTCTGTGAAAACCTAACGCTCTTTGCGTACAACAATCGTTTCTCACTTCGTTTTTTAAATTATCTGCAAGCAACGTTTTCTACCTCTGTGATCAGTTTTCGTTTAATTACTGTCACCAGTATTTCTCCTTTTGGTGTAAAGAAAACTGTTTAATCATTCGTTGCCCCCCCCCCCCTCTTCCCCCCTCCCCTCCCCTCCCTCTGGCACTTTCTCTCCTTCCCAAAGTCAAAGTCATCTGACCTTCACCAGCTGTTCTCTGGTCACAAAGGGCAGGGCCAGAACCAGGGTGATCTTAGGCAGGTGCAGATCCGGCATGATGTAGTGCAGGGTGTCTTGACCGGTGTCCAGCTGCTTCAAGGCCCTAGTCACTCTGCCCTGGATGATTTGGGTCAGTAGCGTGTCTGAGGGGGTCCAGGAGAGGCCTCTGTTATAGCATGTACCTTTCACCTAGTGGAGTTAGTGATATGAAGTAAGTTACATACAAAGACACACACACACACGTGCACACATATTAACTTAGTTAATAAAGATCCATGCATTTGTGTGTGTGTGTGTGTGTGTGTGTGTGTGTGTGTGTGTGTGTGTGTGTGTGTGTGTGTGTGTGTGTGGTGTGTGTGTGTGTGTGTGTGTGTGTGTGTGTGTGTGTGTGTAGTGTGTGTGTGTGTGTGCATGCGTGTGTGTGTGTGTGTGTGTGTGTGTGTGTGTGTGTGTAGTGTGTGTGTGTGTGTATGTGTGTGTGTGTGTGTGTGTGTGTGTGTGTGTGTGTGTGTGTGTGTGTGTGTGTGTGTGTGTGTGTGTGTGTGTGCTTCTAAATGTATTCTTGATTGAATGAGAATCTTTGTAAAGAATTTCACATGTATGACATTCTCTTCAACTTATCTATAACTGACAGCAAAGGTTATTGGATTAATTAACTTCTGACTGACCTCAATCAAGGTCACTCCGGTCTGCTGGTGCAGAAGTAGAATGTCGATTTCTCCTCGCTGACCTCCCCTGTCAGATGGTCGGGGTGGTAACAGTTGTGTCCCTTGATCTTCCTGAGGACACTTTGCTTCATCCCTTGCTTGCGGACATCCTGATTCAGCCCGCTGTAGGGAATCCTTCAACCCATCCCCTTGCTCCTGAGGGTTATGTGGGTGGTCGTCGGCCCTGGATTGAGCTTGACGTCGTCTGGCTTTAGAAGAAGCAGGAGTGGACGTCTGGAGTTTGGCCAGGTAGTTTTCGTAGCTGACCGTGCTGATGATGAACAGTGGACTCTGGCCACAGGCCTGGAGATGACAGCTCAGCTCCTCCAGCCAGTCCAGAACCATGGTGTGGGCAAGATCACCCACCGCCTGACTCTGATCCTGAGACAGTGTGAAGAAACTGTAGGGTGAGCTGGTCAACATTCTCATTATATACGAAGGATGCCAGCAAAAAACTGCCTATCTGCTTTCTCTAATCCTTTTGTGATAGGCACTTCTTGCAGGCACACTTTGAGAATGTCTTCGGAGGAGACATCCCCCCTCTTAATCGAGTATCTGCAATCTTGTACTTTAGTCATCCCCCTCATGTTTACAACTCTCAATCTCAAAGTTTGCTTCTCGCAGTTTTATGAAAATAATCCTAGGCTGATCCTACCCCTATCCCTTTTCCCCCAAGTGGCAGAATGTTGTTTTAAAGAACAAGATAGCCCAAGTATTTACCTAGTTATCTGAAGCAATAGCCATTCATGCCACTCGTGGCGTGACACCACTGTTGAAAGCTGAAAGCTGAATTACAGTTTAAAACAAACCAAGATTATCCATCTTACTGATCAGTTTTGCACAGAGGTCAGTGAGTTAAGGGGCCGATTCACAAATCCAGCTGCACTCGTACGACTAACCAACTGTGACATTTGTGAAGCATGAATCTGATTTAATGCTATTGACTAAACGATTCTGATAAACCTACCCGTTTTTGTTTACTTTATCAATATTCTGTAGATCCCTGTATACGAATCTGGCGAAATAGTAGACCTACATATCTGCACTGTAATGTATTTCTATATCAGATGTTTCACCAGACTCGTGCATTGGGCTCTACATGAATATAGTGAACGAAATTAGATTTCATTAGATCCGTTTAAACAGTAGTATTTCATTAGAAGCATGCCTCACTGGTGCCGTCACAGTTGGATGGTATGAGGAGCTCTCGATAAGTTTCTAGGTGCAAAGAACTGAAAGAGTACATTTTTTTGGCCAGTCTACATTTTCGAGGTATCCTTCCCAAGCACACACACTTGGTCATCCTTTCAAAGCAAACAGTTATGGCGCCAGACAAGGTCGACTGAGGTATGTCAAAATAGAGCCCTCAGCAAACCCTCGAGCATTTTCAACCTTCCTGGAATTGTGTCCCCTTTAACTGGTGCCTTGCATAAGATAATAGGATAAAGTCAAAACGGATTAAATTGGAGAAATAAGTGGGAGCGAGACCAAGTGAACTCTGTTTTCTTGCAGAATATCTAAAGGAATTGCAGCAGTGTGGCCACTTATGTTGTCACGATAAAGCAGGTGACCTCAGATATCAGTGCACGGACGACATGTCCAAAGCGCATTTGGGTAAACAGGTGTTTATGTATTAATCTGCAGTGGTGACTCTTTTCTGTAGAGAGGAACTGAGGCCATATAACAACTGGTAGAAAAGAAACATAGCGACTATTTGTTTGATTGGGGTTTTCAGTAATCCGTTGCCTGTGGAAATTTACTGAAGGGAACTCATCCTGAAACCCTCAAACGATCATTTGTTACTTGGTGTTTTGAATCAAACTGATGCACACAAATTCTATTATCAGTCACGATGTCCCAGACCTCATGTTCATCCACTAATTTTTAGATAGCGTTTGTATTGGGTGCATCATTCAACCCTACCCCTCCTCTGTCCTTCAGTAAGCTGATGGGACACCCGAATGTCATAACCGTTCTGAAGACCCAGGTGATCATGTAAACATTTTTTATCAAGGCTTCCTGATGAAATGCCTATTGCGTTCTTTATTTCATCAACACTTATTTAAAACTATTTTTTAACAAAGAGACTGGTTACGGTTTTGACAGTTACAACGAACTCTTGATGATTGT
The DNA here is from genome assembly GCA_017654935.2 of Phymorhynchus buccinoides. Classification (NCBI taxonomy): domain Eukaryota; kingdom Metazoa; phylum Mollusca; class Gastropoda; order Neogastropoda; family Raphitomidae; genus Phymorhynchus; species Phymorhynchus buccinoides. The sequence goes on from CM065687.1 coordinate 12,705,119, forward strand.
AACAGTCACTCTCTTCTAACGTCCGTCTGCCAAAGTGGAAGTCCTGGAGCCAACTGTGGACTGTTGTTTTGGATACAGCAAGGTCTTAAAAGCAATTTACACACCTATGTTTCAATACTTTTCCATGAGCATAATCATATAAAATCATAAGCAAAAAATATCGGATTCAAACACATTCTATCAGCTTGGGATCAACGTTCAGTTTGGCGGACATTTTGAACTGCCCAATGGTTTTGGTCAGGTGTCTATTTCATGACATCTTTTGCATTTCTGTGATATTAACAGAATCTCCACATCCAGAAACTTTTCAAGAATCACTCATACAAATGCAGTTGGACAGTTGGCAATGCTTGTGTTCAGTTTTCTAAGTCAGCAAAGAATCTCGGAGTTACCATCGATTCAAATCTTACAATGCATACACAGGTTATTAATCTCATTTTTTCCATCAATTGTGAGCTCAGACGAATCAGTGCTGTTCGTCACTTTCTGTCTGTTGAAACCACGAAAACTCTTATTTCTGCCTTCATTCTTTCCCGCATTGACTATTGCAACTCTCTTCTCTGTGGCTGTCCTCAGTACCTCCTGCAACGTGTTCAAAAACTGCAAAACAGTGCAGCACGCCTCACTCTCAACATTCCACGCTCTGATCATATAATACCTCATCCTCGTAACTTGCACTGGCTTCCAGTAGTGGCTAGAATCAAGTACAAAATTGCTTGCCCTTGTTTCGGTGCTGTTCACTCTTCTGGTCCTGTCTATCTCTCCTACCTAGTGACTGTCTACACACCTGCTCGCTCCCTACGTTCTTCCTCTGACTGCTGCACACTCAAGGTTCCTCGGGTTCACACGAAATCTTTTGGTGAACGATCCTTCTACTATTTAGCACCTCACTTATGGAATTCCCTCCCACATGTCCGCTCATCTGACTCTATCTCCGCCTTTCGCTCTGCCCTTAAACTCACTTGTTTCGGACATAATTATTATGATTGATAAATGTTTGTGTGTGAGGTGGGGGTGGGGGGTCCGTTTCATTGCAGAAATCTTGTACATTGTTTTAATTTACAATTATTTTATAATTCGTAAATTGTATGTTGAACTTTAAATGCTTGTAAATGAGGTAGAATGGTATTTTTGTTCTTGCAAAATTGAAAATTTCTAATTCTATTATAATTAGTCATGTAACTGGTATGTCGATGACAGTATGACTTTTATTTCAAGTTGTAGTATTGTATCCAAACTTGATTGAGAATGTGAATGTCGTCTATGGTTCTTCTTAAAATTTCCATATTGTAACTAGTTTACTCTTGTATAATTGTGTGTGAGTGTGTGCATGCGTGTATGTGTGTATGTGTGTGCGTGCGTGCGTGTGTGTGTGTGTGTTGTGTGTGTGTGTGTGTGTGTGTGTGTGTGTGTGTGTGTGTGTGTGTGTGTGTGTGTGTGTGTGTGCGCGTGCGCGCGTGTGTGTGTGTGTGCGCGTGTGTGCGTGTGCGCGCGCGCGTGTGCGCACGCGGCGCATGTGTGTGTGTGAGAAAGAGAAGGTTGCGTGCAATCATCGTGTTTATTTTACTTTCTAATGATTCATTATTTGTTTGCCTTTAATGTTCTTGTTATCAATGTAAAGCGCACTGAGCTCATGTGAGAAACAGCGCTATATAAATTCCCATTATTATTATTATTATTATTATTATTATTATTATTATTGGATCGACATTTTAATCATGTGATATTATATATTTTATCCGGGCAGATTTGTGAAAGGGTGACACTCCTGAAATAACACTATTTGAACCACGAGTTATTAACGTTCAATCATATAATAATATGGGTTTTTTTAATATTGAATTTTGTTTTATTAAGCAATTTATGTAGATGGGTAACTTAGCTAACTTTTATCACAACAGTAACATAAAACCAACAGTCATTTATTCAGCCTACCAGTTTGTTCAGTCGAAAATCAACAGTCAGTTATTCAAGTTCATACGGTCGTAAATCAACGGTCATTTATTCAGCCTACAAGTTCGTTCAGTCGTAAATCAGCAGTCAGTTATTCAGCCTACTAGTTCGTTCAGTCGTACGTACATCAATGGTCAGTTATTCAGCCTACTAGTTCGTTCAGTCGTAAATCAACAGTCAGTTATTCAACCTAGTATTTCGTTCAGTCGTAAATCAACTGTCAGTTATTCAGCCTACCAGTTCGTTCAGTCGTAAATCAACGGTCAGTTATTCAACCTAGTAGTTCGTTCAGTCGTAAATCAACTGTCAGTTATTCAGCCTACCAGTTCGTTCAGTCGTAAATCAACAGTCAGTTATTCAGCCTACCAGTTCGTTCAGTCGTAAATCAACAGTCAGATATTCAGCCTATTTGTTCGTTCATTTGTAAATCAAAATCAGTTATTCAGCTTACAAGTTCGTTCAATCGTAAATCAAACAGTCAATGCCTTGGCATCCAGGCTGTGTCAGACCAATTGACTTAAGCTAGAACGCCAAGGCTACAACAAAATGTTGTTATGCTCTGCATGGTTGTGCGGGGATTGTCTTAAGCCATGACAAGCTCCTAGCATAACATCATCAGTCTAAAATCCCCCGAAGACGGAATGTGTGGCTGCCCACATGGTGGGGTAATCAAAAAAACGGTCACACACGTAATGTTCTCATCCTTAGCTGGTTGCATGTGTACCTTAGTGTTCAAGTGCTTCTCGCTGTTGGGATGATCCCTCGGAGTCTTTTAGCCAGGGTAAGCCAACCAACCAACCAACCAACTCAAACCACCAACCAACCAACCAACCAACCAACAGTCAGATATTCAGCCTACTAACTCGTTCAGTCGTACATCAACAGTCAGTTATTCAGCCTATTTCTTCGTTCATTTACAAATCAACAGTCAGTTATTCAGCCTACCAGTTTGTTCAGTCGTGCTTGGTGTCCGGATGCAGATGACGACGATACTCAATTGAAAAGCTCTGCGTCTGTAATAGAACACGAGCACTCCAAGGTTAGGATGGCCTAAAGAAGGATAGGTCCAGGCACAGCCAGAGAAGTCTGAGAGAGAGTTCTGAAGAGTGACGGCAGAGAGAGAGTACACGCGTCCGAAATGTAACCCGTTTCAAAGGGAGGGGAAGATCATCATGATCATCATCATGATCATCATGGAGAGTGGTGAGTGAGAGTGACCGTTGACCCCGTCAGGTCCACCTGTAGCTAGTTTCGATCATGATGTCATCATCATCATCGTCATCATCAGACCAGAATCATCACCATCATGTTTCCTTCACCACTGTCATACTCATCATCATTACCACCATCATCGCATCAGACAAGAAAAAATGGGTCCATCATCTCATGTATGTTACCAGTCATATCACCGGGATGGTGTATCTCGACGGGACTGAGACTGATACGAGAAGCTGATTGTGTGACTTCGACAAGTATAGAGTAGTATGAGGATTGCATAAAGGGTATGGAAGATGTGAGAGTAAGAGAAGAGTCCAATTCAGAGATGCAGGCACCATGCAACAGACAGCTCCAATAACCATGTTCTTTGGACCAATGCACTTTGTTTTTTTTTTACCTGGCCTAGATATTTTGACAACCTATTCGTATCCAAAATTAGATCCTCAGATGTGGATCCGAACGAGTCGAAGTCGAACATGGATTATCCCTGGATGAGACTACCTCCAGTAGTCATTGACTCTAAACCGAGGACCATGTTCGCACTTGAATCATCTATTCTAGTTACGAGTCGAGAGAGGTGAATCGCGCAGTTTCCTCCCCCTTGCGACTGGCATTCACGTTAAGATGGTAAAACATATACTACAGTAGTGACGGTCGAAATCGCATTACCATTTTCTCTCGCTTTGACAGCCGCTGGTAATAACGGAGTGTTAAAAGATTGCAATGTGCCAAACTGTGGGAATGCTGTCAATCGAGTTTACAAGGATGCAAGGCATAGCAAAGCCACAGCGCGATTCTCCAAAATCGTACTCACTGTCATTACCTTTAGATGTTTATCATTTCATGTGTACAGTCAAGAGGATCACCATCGGTGTCATAACCCTTAGGGACCGAGAACCCTGTTTGTTACCAAAGTGATCGTTCCATCATGATCATGTTTAGCAGTGACAAATGTCAGCATCAATGTTCGATCTTACAGGACGGATCGAATCAGGATAGTTAAGATGGTCGTTCGCCTGCCAACTAGCTGCAGAAGTTACCCGGGTTCGAATCACAGGTCTGGGCTTCTGGCCTTTCTGTCCAGTTCGACGGTGAAAATCGAACTGAACGCCGAGTCTTTCGGATGGTAACTTATCCGCACGTAAAATCTCACACGCCAGTTAAAGTCGTTGCCTGGATGTATTACTCAATTTGATAGATTAGATTTCCGAGACTCCAAACACTCTTTCCCCCTTCAACACAAGAATGTTTATAATCCAGGTGTCTCATGTGACCAGAAATTAACAAAACCAACAACAACACTCGCTAACAGTGCAATGACGTAATGTTCATCGTTGTTGGGACATCTGAAACATTTCTACCAATTTTCATTACGATCGGTTTAGTAAATTTGGCTTTGCTGTTGGTAGACATTTTTTCGGTTCACTGTGCAATGAAAAACAAAACTTAAGTTTAAAGATGTTTTTGTAATGTGTGTGTGTGTGTGGGTTTGTGTGTGTGTGTGTTGTGTGTATGTGTGCGATGCGTGGGCCGTCTGCGTGCTGTGGGCGCGTGTGCGTGCGTGGGGGCCGTGGTGGGGGGGGGGGGGGGCGTGCGTGCGTGCGGTGTTGTGTATGTGTGTAGTGTATGTGTGTGTGTATGTGTGGTGTGTGTGTTGTGTGTTGTATGTGTGTGTGTGTGTGTGCGCGCGCGCGCGAATTATGCTTGTGTGTGTGTGTGCACGCGTGTAAAACCTTAGTTCGGTTCGTTTTTTGGCTCACTCATGTTAAAGAAGTGATTATATTAACACGAAATGAGCCTCTATAGTACGATAGTTGTTCGGTTGTGTGTGTGTGTGTGTGTGTGTGTGTGTGTTGTGTGTGTGTGTGAGTGTGTGTGTGTGTGTTGCTTTGCGTCCGTGTCTAATATCCAAACATACCGTGGCCCTTTTATAGGGAAATAGAAGGCATACATTGTTCAA
>CM065687.1:12710749-12729019 GCA_017654935.2 Phymorhynchus buccinoides
CAAGTTCCTAAAACTCCACATGAGTTTTCATAATTTCAACAATTTTTCTTTTAGCTCTTCCAGAACATTCCTCAAAGGGGCAAACATTCCATATGGGGGACAATTGTGTAGTTTAAGGGTGGAAAATCCTAAAATATTTGGGTAGCTTATTTTACAATTTCGGATTTTTCTTTATTTTGCGTTAAAAGCCATTTTTCGGTCTTTGAACCAAATGCCCTTTCCCTTCCTAAAAAACCCCAATCCACCTTTTTTGTTTTTTTTTTTTTTTTTATTTTTTTTTAAGTTTTTTTACTTTTTTAACCAAAGGAAAGTAAGAAAAGCCATTTTTCAAGATGCCATTTTTATTGGGTTTTGGAAGGGTTCCTGTTGGGGGGAAGTTGTTGGGAAAAATTAAACATTATGTACCCCCGTTTTCTCGAGAAACAAAAAAAACAAATAAACATAAAAATTTTTTTCCACGTTAAAAAAACCTGGAAAGAAACATGGGAACAAAAAAACATGTCTACCTAAAAACTGAGCGGGTTTATAAAGGATTTTAGGAGACCGATGTCGAGAGAGGACCAAGATTTCGAGTTCAGTACGAGTTATTAATCTAAGGCAAGAACAAAATCCAGGGGGAGAATTAAAACGTGGCAAAACCTTGCCCCTTGGACCACCCGCCGCTTAAAACAAATTAAAAAATAAAAATCAGGGAAAAAACCGCCTTCCCACTCCCAAGCGGGCAACCCGCAATGAATTGAAAAAACGATTTATGGCCTTACCCTTAAGGCATTAAAAAACGTAACATTTTTTTGTTTTTTAGTGAAGGTTCTTAATCTTCTTTTTAAGGGGAACTAGTCCAAAAAAAGGGGAAAACAATTCTTCTGGTCCACGGCATCGAAAAGCTTTCCCAGGATAGTCCTAACTGGGAAAAAAGAGCGACGTAACATTTTTTTATCATGTTCTTGGGACCTGAAAAGACAGGGGGGACATTTTTTTATCATCGATATGGAAGAGTAAAAACCAAACATCAATCAAATTTTCCTTTCATAGGTTTTTTACTGAATTCCCGTCTTTGCCTCCTTCACGAAATTTTTGCGTTTCTTTTTTTTCTGGCCAAGTTTTCTAATAGGAGAAGAAGCGGAGAGAAAGAGAGGGAGAAAGGAGGGGAGGGAGAGGAGAGGAGAAAGAGAGGAGAGAAGGAAGGAGGAGAGAGGAGAGGAGAGAGAGGAGAGAGAGAGAGAAAGAAAGGAGAAAGAGAGATAGAGAGAGAGAGAGAGAGTAAATGCCAGAGCACAGTTTGGTTGACGCACATAGGGAGTAGTAGAATACTTACCCATGATGACGATGGTATGTGTTGATACCCTAATTATCCGCACATGTATACATGTATGTATGATTTATAGCAGCACAGCTATAATCGACACACCCATGAGAGTGACACTACAACCACTGAAGCTGACGACAACATTCCTGTTAGTCCGTCTTGCTGCTTCCTCTTAATGCATTCGTCAACAGAGGTGGCACGGCACATAGGCCTGTACTGTTGTGTACGTGTCGTTGCACAAGGATAGTTCTACAAGACCGGGTTGCCCAACTGAGAGCGTTCCACTGCTACTAGCTCTTCCTCACTCTACCCCGTACACTTTGACCATTCATTACTTTTTATTTTATTTCCGTCTTTCTTTCATTGTGTTCACAGTATTGTGTGAACTACTACACAGAATCCCTTCAAATTTTGTCTTGTAGTATATTACCTGAACTGATGACTTGTTAACATTGCCTTGTTGACTTTGATCTTTTACTTTGAATCTGTGACTTTTTATGTTCCTCCTCTAGCCCTATTGTTCGCATCTTCGTATAAGTTTGGTAAATAGCCTGATTTCCTTAACCTTGAACTTTGACCTTGCTATTTCAGCAGGACAGTGTGAAGCGCTGAATAAAAATAAAATAAAGTTGGGGTGGGCCATGATTGTGTGTGTGTGTGGTGTGTGTGTGTGTGTGTGTGTGTGTGTGTGTGTGTGTGTGTGTGTGTGTGTGTGTCGTGTGGTGTGTGTGTTTGTGTGTGTGTGTGTATGTGTATGAGAGGGAGAGAGAGAAGAGGAATGAAAAGAGCTCAAAATTGAGTTAAGAACTGTAGGTGGAAAAAAAGCAGCACACGACTAGGTGCCGTACTCGGTAACACACCTTGATTCGTGCATTCTCAGTTTATTAATGGCCTATGTACACGTGAACGTTCTTCACTCTTTCCCCATGGCAACAAAGTGATAGGCCAGTCATAATAAGACTTACATATCACTGTGTTAACTTGGGGTAAGAGTGAAAAATGTTCATGTGTACAGGAGATCTTAAATTCACGGCCTAACTATAAAAGAGGGGAGGCGCTGAGCGCGCGCCGCATTTGAATCACAGCTGGCGAGAGAGACGGTTCGCCCTTCTTTGTTCCCTGTTGTGCGAGCCACCGCGAGGCAGAGCTTTTTCTGGCGAGAACGACCCGATCCCAGATTTCCCTTTAAGGAGTTGAGCGTCGAAACACTTGAGTGAATGGAGTTTCTGTTCTGAGGACCTTCTGCTGTCTGTTTGTCTCTACAATATCTTTACACCCTTCCGGGACAGATTTTTACATTTGATCTACATTATTTGATCCACTCTCTCTGTACGGGGGCATTATCGAGTGCTCTTGGGCGGTACTCAGAGTTTGTGCGCTTAAGATCGCCTGACAACATGAAGGGGAAATTGATTATCAGCGCTGTATTTCATGCTCCCACAGTCTTTCAAGTTTTATTTCCTCCATCAAGGTGCTTTATGCATATGTCTTTGTCTGCACGTATGCCTGTCAGTTTATTTGTTTGGGAACGCGATTAGAAAGAAAAGCTCGCTTGCGAATTTGTGTGAGTATGCCCTTTAATCAAATGGCTTTCCATTACTGGTTGACATTATAGCTGGCAGTAGTGGTCAACAATAAAGTGAGAACTGGTCAAAATAGGATTTTCTCCAAAATTGGAAAAAATCATGGTACAGCTAAGTCTTTTGTGGAAGAATATGATTCTCAAAGTAGGGGGCGTTTGCACTGGCTTTAGTGCCTGCTACCAAGGGAATTAGTGCTGCAGCCAAAGGGATTGGTTGACATTTGGGGACCTTCCCCAATGCTAACTGTTCTCAAATCCTTGTGGCCGAGAGGGTGGGGATTAACCCTGTGCAAGGCATCTCCACCATAAACAAACTTTAGCCCCAGCCCGCCAGAATAGCAGAGCTCTGCACCCTCTACTGTCTGGCAGGTATATTCGGAAACGACAGACACTGGCATGCATACATACATACAATCATCATTACATATTAATACATACATGCGCACAAACACTTACTTTCCTCCTTGTATTATATGCGTATCAATTACTTTTATTGGAAGCTTTGTACAAACTACAATTATGCAACATTGTCCAGAAATGTTAAAAAACAACAAAAACACTGTAATAGGAATTATGTATCCAAGCAGATGACGTTGTATTTCTGGACGGACAATGACCATGGATGAACGTCAGACGAGCAAATCAGACAGAGCGACGTGACATACATACATGCATGCATACATACATACACACACATACATACATACATACATACATAACATACATACACATACATACATACATACATACATACATACATACATACATACATGTGCGGATAATCAAGGTATCACTTCCCCTCAAGAAAATGTTATGTACTGAATTCTGATAGTGTTGGTTTCAGAAATTTGCATTGATAGTTGGCACTGTGCAAGTGCTATTTCTGTCTGTCTGTTTTTCTTTCTTTCTTCCTTTCTTTCATTCTTTCTTCCTTTTTATAATTTTTTTTCTTTTCTTTGTTTATCTGTCTATTTTTCATGTTCTTATTCGGAAAACATCCGTGACCCACTACTACTATCCAATCAGTTTTCTCTACAGAATCTGTATCATTGCATCATCATCTTTTAGTTAAGAAACGGTCACCATACTGGTCACCCAAGTTATTTCTGTCTTCTGACTTATTTTTTTACTCGGGCAAACAATTGCACAGACTGAAGCACTCAGGTCAAATTGAGCGCTACGCTTTGGTAGGACGCCATGCCTGGCAACCCGCCGCGTCAAATGGGGGTCGGTTTCATAAGTGTTTTGCGCTTCCTCCTTGCGCTTCCTCTTAGGAACTACTATTCTCAGAAATAACACGGAAGTCTCCAAAACACGCGCGCATACAATCAGTCACAATCGCAATCATAATTCTTTGATTGTCTTTAAACATTTTGGGTGGAAGAAATTATTTTTTTCGGCTGGTACGTAAAAATATAAAAATAAAAATAACAAGACCGATATTCATAAAAGAGAAATAAGCTATGTTGTAGATCAATGTTACAGGTAAATAAAAAAGGTCAAATGAAACATTATGGGAACACACACACACACACACGCGCGCGCGCGCGCGCACGCACACACACACACACACACGCGCGCGCGCGCGCGCGCGCGCACGCGTGCACACACACACGCACGCACGCACACACACACACACACACCTACTCTCTCTCTCTCTCTCTCTCTCTCTCTCTCTCTCTCTCTCTCTCTCTCTCTCCCCCACCCCACCCACCCACAAATTCACGGCTCCTTCTTGGGTGGGGGTGGGGGTGGGGTGGGGAGTTTATCTATAAGTACAGATTACCACCCATCAAATGTAAGAGTCTCAAAAACGCGCGCACATACCAGTCACAATCACAATCATAATTCTTTTATTGTCTTTTTAAAAAAAGTGCGCTCAGCACACGTTAAATCCAGTGGCAAGGAAAAAGTTGTCAATTGGTCAAAATTTACCCACCCACCCCCCCACTTTCCTTCCTCATCAGTCACACAAAAAATCGCATGCAAAAAAAAAAGGGTGGCGCGCCTCTGGCTGCGACGCACTCTCCAGGTGGGAGCAACCCGAATTTCACAGAGACGCCTCTGTGGCTATAAAGTACAAAATATCAAATGCCATAATACTAAAAGGCAATGATATACAAATAATATATAATAAGTCCTAAAATATAACAGCAATATAAAAGCAAAGCATTGTTCAATAACACACAACAAGCATCGTTAAAACAATAGTAATATAACAGCAATATAAAAGCAAAGCATTGTTCAATAACACACAACAAGCATCGTTAAAACAATAGTAATATAACAGCAATATAAAAGCAAAGCATTGTTCAATAACACACAACAAGCATCGTTAAAACAATAGTAATATAACAGCAATATAAAAGCAAAGCATTGTTCAATAACACACAACAAGCATCGTTAAAACAATATTAATATAACAGCAATATGAAAGCAAAGCATTGTTCAATAACACACAACAAGCATCGTTAAAACAATAGTAATATAACAGCAATATAAAAGCAAAGCATTGTTCAATAACACACAACAAGCATCGTTAAAACAATAGTAATATAACAGCAATATAAAAGCAAAGCATTGTTCAATAACACACAACAAGCATCGTTAAAACAATAGTACTATGACAGCAATATAAAAGCAAAGCATTGTTCAATAACACACAACAAGCATCGTTAAAACAATAGTAATATAACAGCAATATGAAAGCAAAGCATTGTTCAATAACACACAACAAGCATCGTTAAACAAAATAGTAATATAACAGCAATATGAAAGCAAAGCATTGTTCAATAACACACAACAAGCATCGTTAAAACAATAGTAATATGACAGCAATATAAAAGCAAATCATTGTTCAATAACACACAACAAGCATCGTTAAAACAATAGTAATATGACAGCAATATAAAAGCAAATCATTGTTCAATAACACACAACAAGCATCTTTAAAACAATAGTACTATAACAGCAATATGAAAGCAAAGCATTGTTCAATAACACACAACAAGCATCGTTAAAACAATAGTAATATGGGACAGCAATATGAAAGCAAAGCATTGTTCAATAACACAAAACAAGCATCGTTAAAACAATAGTAATAAAACAGCAATATGAAAGCAAAGCATTGTTCAATAACACACAACAAGCATCGTTAAAACAATAGTAATATAACAGCAATATAAAAGCAAAGCATTGTTCAATAACACACAACAAGCATCGTTAAACAAAATAGTAATATAGTAAACTGGTCATGTTTTCGGTGATGTCTGGCTGTTTGTTCCTGGCTGGTTGACTGACTATGCATGTCAACACGATAACGTTTGAACAGAGAGACCCAGGATCCTCACTTTTTGCATGCGCATAGCTAGTTAGGATGTCTAGGCTAAGTACAAAACTGAAGGTCACTGGTCAAAGGTCGAGGTCACTGGAGCAGAAGATGTGCCGCGAGCGGTTGGTGATACAGCATCTTCACGCTCTAATTTTGAACTTTTCCTGAAGAAAAAACCGTTGGGTTTTTGAAAGCTTGAAAAAATGGTGTTAGTGTGTGTGCTTTGACAAACAATAATTTTGACATTTTGTCATTTTGTCTGTGTAAAGTGGCACAGTGGTAGCGCGTTCGCCTCGTGTCAAGTAAACCCGAGTTCGAACCTGGGTACAGGGAATTTTTCCTCTCATTTTGCACTAGGCCTTACGGTCTGAACAGTGGAGTCTTTCGGATGAGACGATAAACCGAGGTCCCATGTGCCCATGCACTTAGCACACGCTAAACCCAGTGGCAACGAAAAAGTTGTCATTTGGTCAAAGTTTACCCACCCCCCTTTTCCTTCCTCATCAGTCACACAAAAATCGCATGCAAAAAAATAAAAAATAATAAAAATTGGGTGGCACGCCTCTGGCTGTGACGCGCTCTCCAGGTGGGAGCAACCCGAATTTCACAGAGACGCCTCTGTGATTATAAGCATAAAGTACGTAATCTTTGTTCACATCATCTGATTTACAGAAATGTAATCCTTTGCGTTTACTCTTTCGTAACATAGGATTTACAAAATCTAAAGTTAAAGTACAATTTAAATTTTAACTACGCTTGTCATCGGTGCACAATTAAAACCTCCATCTTCCCACAATTCCTCGCATGCGAGGGGTGTGCTACCATCTGACCTCAAAACAAATTAAAACCAATATAACACTCACAAAAACACAATACAACAGATCGAAAACGAGTTTCAGATTAATGCAAAATCATGCCATTCAACCAACACAAAGATCATGAGTATACAATTTGGTTTAAACAAGTTTTCTGTCTCATTAATATTGAATTCAATTCAAAACATAGTCACAAAATAATCCATTCAGAGCAACAACAAGCTCAAAGCTTACACCGTGCTCCATAAATTTACAATACACAATCAACCCACTAGATGGAGACTGCTTTCAAAAAGATTTACAACAATGATCCAAATTGAATGCTTTTATTTGTCATATATGTTCACTGACTAGTAACTAGTTGTTCTATTAAGTTCTTAAACGCAAATTTAAGGGATCATCAGATGACCGTTCAGTTCAGCATCCTCTTATCTTTCAGCGTTACAATTTGACCAGTTGTGACAATCACCTTACCTTCAGCAACATGTTTGGGGCGACATACTCAACCCAAACACAGTCATCACAGACAGTGTGACTTTCATCACAAACGCTGAGACAGTGTGGCTCTGCCAGGTTGTTTGATAGATTTCAAGGCAACAATGTCCAGCAGGCAACAAACAGGGGGTGTACAGAGGCTATGCTGGATGTTGCTGATGTGTTGAGACAGATTGGCAGGCAGGTCATGCAGGTGATGTACTGAGATACAGTCGAATCTTAGTACTCCGACCACCCTACACGAACGGACTGGCCAAAAATGTCCGTAATTGCGAAGTATCCGCTAAATTGAACCAGTCCATGAAGAGATAATAACGATGTATCCAGTGAAAACAAGTTCATTTCAACTTTGAAGTGAAACATGTAATTGATAACCTTTGTCAATACATGTGAATATGATAAACATGCAGTAAATTAAAATAATAGATCTTACTGATTTCCTAGCCCAGCATGAATCATTTCTCCAAGTAGGTTTTTGATACTTCGGGGTCAAGGTGATCAGATTATCGGGTGGTATATTATACTAGTTAATAGAGCTTCACACTGAGGTCACTGTCCATTTTTCTGAATGGCGGGCTGGTTGTGATACCGGAGACTCTTTTAGTAAGAAACAAGAAGAAAAAATTACAGACTGAGAAAAACTATCCCTTTAACCGGGGTGCCCGCGACACCGGGTGCCCGTAGACAGACAGACAGACATTGGTGACAGACAAAATGTCATACAATGGTGATGTACTGAGACAGACAGCGGGAGGCAGCAAAGAACTCCCAGTCCAGGTCGTCCTCTGAGGAGGACTGCAGGGCTTGCCGGATCCTCTGCACCTCAGTGTGCCGCAGAGCAAGGTCTTCCTGCAGGCAGGGCATGAAGAGCGCGGAGTCTGCTCCCCTGGTACCTGCCCCAGAAGACAACCGTGCTGCCTCATCCGAAGCTGAGCTGGGAATAGCAGACAGGTCACAGCGGAGCCCCTTGCCACGGCGAGGTTCAGAGTCAGAGGGGGTTCTGGGGAGTTCTGAATGTCTGTCCTGGTGCCTGATGACGGACTGAGCCCCCACCACCAGCATGTTCCCAAACAGTTTGTGGAATACGGTTCTGGCTTCTTCAGGGGTGGGGGTTGGAGAGAAGTCCAACGGTGGGTAGATGATGTCACGAAGCTCGTATAACATGGAGGCAAATATGTGCAGCTGAGTGATCACAGTCTCTTTGTCCATCGGGACTTTCATGAACTGCTCGAAACGACTCCGTTCAGTCTGGCCGGCTGCATTCTGTACAACCTGGTAGCGGTTAATGCTTTCTCTGATTTCTTCCTTGGTCAGGGGAGGCCCGCCACGTATCAAGACAACCACCTTTCTTTCCAGACTGTGTGCTGCAAGGACATCGGTGAAGATGATCTCATCTTTGGGGGGAAAGGCGATCTCCTTCAGAGTGTTGTCCACGTAGAACCTGAAGGGTACACCCCGACGTTTGAGAGTGGACATGAACTGAGATTTTGCTGCAAACAAAAGGAACTGCATTATGTCTGGAATAGACGCCTCCCAGTGGAATTCTCTGAGTTGCTTGAAAGCTGACAAGGGAAGGGCGAACAAGACTAACACATCCCGAAATGACAGTGGAGAATCTTTGCTGGTGTTGGGAGCATCTTTGTCTGGCTGATGTGGGGCTGGATTTGGGAGCGTTTGTTCCTGCTTTCTGGCTGAGAGATCCGTGGATTCCGATTTTGATGTAGCAGGGCGTAGCTCAAGGCCCAGTTTTTGTTCAAAGATGTCAGCCAGGTCATGAGCACACTGTGGACAGTCCATAGGGCAAACACACGTCTTGTGCTTGGAGTGTTCGATGAAGATGATAGGTGGTCCATCACAGGACAAGCCCCGGGCAGCACTGCGAGTTATGTAGACATTTGTGTGGTTTTCGTTCAAGTCCAGCTCTTTCAGCATTATCTGCACTGACGGTGGGTTTCTTAATACTGTGTCCAGCTTGTATGTCTGAAACGTGCTGGGAACAAGAGCAGGGTAGCTGGCCACACACCAGATAGGGTTGTCCGGATAATGTGCAGCAAGTTCCTTGGCGATTCTAGGCATCTCATCCAACACTTCATCTACCACAAAGCAAGCCTTCTCCATTGGTCCCCCCGATTCCAGGTCTCTTTGGAGATGTTCAAAGTGGAAATCATCCAGGGCTATGTCGTGTCTTTCAACACTCCCTACCTTAGAATCGGTCTTTGCTTCTCTTCTATGAATGCTTTGTTCCAACACGTGACCATGGGGACGGCCTCTGGAGGCGGTTCGCACATTCATGACGATGACCCTCCTGCCTTCCTGGAACCACTGGCGGCCTTTCAGCTGCAGCATCAGGGATTTCCCGGACCCCATGGGGCCCGTCAGCCACAGGCGATGCAGGTTGTGTCTAGCCAGGAGTTTCACCTGGTGAGGAAGCAAAACAATGTCCGCCAGGCGACGACCGCTCTCCCCGACAGCTTGGCTTAGGGTGCGCACCTCTATGCGAGGCTTGCTGGTGGTCCACACTGACACCACAGACATCAGGCCACAGATCCTGTGAAAGAAAGAGAAGTCCAGAACACATTTTGACATATGGTTAAAGTACTAATTGGCCTACTTCAGTGCATGCTGGGTGGCTATAGAACAAAATTAATTTACTAACTTGTAACTTTAGATTTATTTATCCATTGAGAAATGTTTGGATCTAACGTCATAGTTTTCTACACAATATGCATAAGACGTGTGCCTGTTAAAAATAAGCCCTATTTTTCTCTCATTATTTAGTTTAATGTTTTTCAGTTACAGATAAAATATATGGCCTAAACGCATAGCACAGCATTAATTAATGACAAAACTTACATTTTTTTCTGTCCAATATTTTGGCTATAATGTCCTTCTTGAGACTAAAAACAGTAACATACAAGGTAACCAAACCTCACGCTTTTTCCACAATGCTTCAGTTATTGCAAGATTTAATTTTGAATAAAGCTTGTTAACTTTGAAGCAATACTTCAAAGTATGCATTGCATCACAGCACACTCACCTCCCCACCATGGTTTTCATGGCTTCCACAGACAACAGCTCTTCACTGATGTCCCCACACATCATCGTTTTTTTCCACCATGTTGACAATTGAGGGCTTCCAATATCCATGTCGTCTGCTTGTGGCCTTGACGTCTGGTTCACTGAGACTGGAGGTGACAGATCGTCTTTACACAGGAATCGCAGATGTGTTAAGTCCAAAGACATAGTGGATACCGCCTGTGGAATGGCAATAAAAAATAAAAAATAAAACTCTATGAACGCTATTGTGCTTATGTATTACTCCCCCTCCCCCGCTCCCCTGACCCTGTCTCCCTCCTCTGTGAAAACCTAAGGCTCTTTGCGTACAAAAATCCTTTCTCACTTCTTTTTTGAAATTCTCTGCAAGCAACGTTTTCTACCTCTGTGATCAGTTTTCGTTTAATTACTGTCACCAGTATTTCTCCTTTTGGTGTAAAGAGAACTGTTTAATCATTCGTTGCCCCCCCTCTCTCCACCCCCCCCCCCCCCCCTCTGGCACTTTCTCTCCTTCCCAAAGTCAAAGTCATCTGACCTTCATCAGCTGTTCTCTGGTGACAAAGGGCAGGGCCAGGACCAGGGTGATCTTAGGCAGGTGCAGATCCGGCATGATGTAGTGCAGGGTGTCTTGACCGGTGTCCAGCTGCTTCACGGCCCTAGTCACTCTGCCCTGGATGGCTTGGGTCAGTTCCGTGTCCGAAGTGGTCCAGGAGAGGCCTCTGTTATAGCCTGTACCTTTCACCTGGTGGAGTTAGTGATATTAAGTAAGTTACATACAAAGACACACACACACACACACACGTGCACACATATTAACTTAGTTAATAAAGATCCATGCATGTGTGTGTGCGTGCGTGTGCGTGTGCTTGCGCGTGCGTGCGTTCGTGCGTGCATGCGTGCGTGCGTGCGTGTGTGTGTGTGTGTGTGTGTGTGTGTGTGTGCTTCTAAATGTATTCTTGATTGAGTGAGAATCTTTGTAAAGAATTTCACATGTATGACATTCTCTTCAACTTATATATAACCGACAGCAAAGGTTATTGGATCAATTAACTTCTGACTGACCTCAATTAAGGTCACTCCGGTCTGCTGGTGCAGAAGTAGAATGTCGATTTCTCCTCGCTGACCTCCCCTGTCAGATGGTCGGGGTGGTAACAGTTGTGTCCCTTGATCTTCCTGAGGACACTTTGCTTCATTCTTTGCTTGGGGACATCCTGGTTCAGTCCGCTGTAGGGAATCCTTCAACCCCTCCCCCTGCTCCTGAGGGCTCTGTGGGTGGTCATCGGCCCTGGATTGAGCTTGACGTCGTCTGGCTTTAGAAGAAGCAGGAATGGACGTCTGGAGTTTGGCCAGGTAGTTTTCGTAGCTGACCGTGCTGATGATGAACAGTGGACTCTGGCCACAGGCATGCAGATGACCGCTCAGCTCCTCCAGCCAGTCCAGAACCATGGTGTGGGCAAGATCACCCACCGCCTGACTCTGATCCTGAGACAGTGTGAAGAAACTCTAGGGTGAGCTGGACAACATTCTTATTATCCTCTTCAGAGGAGACAACCCCCCTCTTAATCGAGTATCTGCAATCTTGTACTTTAGTCATCCCCTCATGTTTACAACTCTCAATCTGAAAGTTTGCTTCTCGCAGTTTTATAAAAATAATCCTAGGCTGATCCTACCCCTATCCCTTTCCCCCAAATGGCAGAATGTTGTTTTAAAGAACAAGATAGCCCAAGTATTTACCTAGTTATCCGAAGCAATAGCCATTCATGCCACTCGTGGCGTGACACCACTGTTGAAAGCTGAAAGCTGAATTACAGTTTAAAACAAACCAAGATTATCCATCTTACTGATCAGTTTTGCACAGAGGTCAGTGAGTTAAGGGGCCGATTCACAAATCCAGCTGCACTCGTACGACTAACCAACTGTGACATTTGTGAAGCATGAATCTGATTAAATGCTATTGACTAAACGATTCTGATAAACCTACCCGTTTTTGCTTACTTTATCAATATTCTGTAGATCCCTGTATACGAATCTGGCGAAATAGTAGACCTACATATCTGCACTGTAATGCATTTCTATATCAGATGTTTCACCAGACTCGTGCATTGGGCTCTACATGAATATAGTGAACGAAATTAGATTTCATTAGATCCGTTTAAACAGTAGTATTTCATTAGAAGCATGCCTCACTGGTGCCATCACAGTTGGATGGTATGAGGAGCTCTCGATAAGTTTCTAGGTGCAAAGAACTGAAAGAGTAAATGTTTTTGGCCAGTCTACATTTTCGAGGTATCCTTCCCAAGCACACACACTTGGTCATTCTTTCAAAGCAAACAGTTATGGCGCCAGACAAGGTCGACTGACGTATGTCAAAATAGAGCCCTCAGCAAACTCTCAAACACTTTCACCGTCCTGGAATTGTGTCCCCGTTAACTGGCGCCTTGCATAAGATAATAGGATAAAGTCACAACGGATTAAATTGGAGAAATAAGTGGGAGCGAGACCAAGTGAACTCTGTTTTCTTGCAGAATATCCAAAGTAGTTGCAGCAGTGTGGTCACTTGCGTTGTCATGATAAAGTAGGTGACCTCAGATATCAGTGCACGGACGACATGTCCAAAGCGCATTTGGGTAAACAGGTGTTTATGTATTAATCTGCAGTGGCGACTCTTTTCTGTAGAGAGGAACTGAGGCCATATAACAACTGGTAGAAAAGAAACATAGTGACTATTTGTTTGATTGGGGTTTTCAGTAATCCGTTGCCTGTGGAAATTTACTGAAGGGAACTCATCCTGAAACCCTCAAACGATGATTTGTTACTTGGTTTTTGAATCAAACTGATACACACAAATTCTATTATCAGTCACGATGTCCCAGACCTCATGTCCATCCACTAATTTTTAGATAGCGTTTGTATTGGGTGCATCATTGAACCCCATTCTGTCCTTCAGTAAGCTGATGGGACACCCGACTGTCATAGCCGTTCTGAAGACCCAGGTGATCATGTAAAATATTTTTACCAAGGCTTCCTGATGAAATGCCTATTGCGTTCTTTATTTCATCAACACTTATTTAAAACTATTTTTTAACAAAGAGACTGGTTACGGTTTTGACAGTTACAACGATCCCTTGACGATTGTGACGGTCACTTTCTTCTAACGTCCGTCTGCCAAAGTGGAAATCCTTGAGCCAACTTGTGGACTGTTGTTTTGGATACAGCAAGGTCTTAAAGCAATTTACCAACGTGTGACACCTATGTTTCAATACTTTTCCATGAGCATAATCATATAAAATCATAAGCAAAAAATATCGGATTCAAACACATTCTATCAGCTTGGGATCAACGTTCAGTTTGGCGGACATTTTGAATTGCCCAATGGTTTTGGTCAGGTGTCTATTTCATGACATCTTTTGCATTTCTGTGATATTAACAGAATCTCCACATCCAGAAACTTTTCAAGAATCACTCATACAAATGCAGTTGGACAGTTGGCAATGCTTGTGTTCAGTTTTCTAAGTCAGCAAAGAATCTCGGAGTTACCATCGATTCAAATCTTACAATGCATACACAGGTTATTAATCTCATACGTTCCATCAATTATGAGCTCAGACGAATCAGTGCTGTTCGACACTTTCTGTCTGTTGAAGCCACGAAAACTCTTATTTCTGCCTTTATTCTTTCCCGCATTGACTATTGCAACTCTCTTCTCAGTATCTCCTGCAACGTGTTCAAAAACAGTGCAGCACGCCTCACTCTCAAGATTCCACGCTCTGATCATATAATACCTCATCTTCGTAACTTGCACTGGCTTCCAGTAGTGGCTAGAATCAAGTATAAAATAGCTTGCCCTTGTTCCGGTGCTGTTCACTCTTCTGGTCCTGTCTATCTCTCCGAACTAGTAACTGTCTACACACCTGCTCGCTCCCTACGTTCTTCCTCTGACTGCTGCACACACAAGGTTCCTCGGGTCCACACGAAATCTTTTGGTGAACGATCCTTCTACTATTTAGCACCTCACTTATGGAATTCCCTCCCACATGTCCGCTCATCTGACTCTATCTCCGCCTTTCGCTCTGCCCTAAAAACTCACTTGTTTCGGACATATTATGATTGATTCATGTTTGTGTGTGAGGTGGGGGTGGGGGGTCCGTTTCATTGCAGAAATCTTGTACATTTTTTTAATTTACAATTATTTTATAATTCGTAAATTGTATGTTGAACTTTAAATGCTTGTAAATGAGGTAGAAGGGTATTTTTGTTCTTGCAAACTGAAATGTGTCTATTATAATTAGTCATGTAACTGGTATGTCGATGACAGTATGACTTTTATTTCAAGTTGTAGTATTGTATCCAAACTTGATTGAGAATGTGAATGTGGTCTATATGTTTCTTCTTAGAATTTCCATATTGTAACTAGTTTACTCTTGTATAATTGTGTGTGTGTGTGTGCATTGCATGCATGCGTGTGTGTGTGTGTGTCGTGTGTGGATGTGTGTGTGTGTGTGTTTGTGAGAATGTGTGTGTGTGGGTGTGCGTGCACGTGTGTGTGCGTGTGTGCGTGCGTGTGCGTGTGCGTTGCAGCGTGCGTGCGTTGCCGGTGTGCGTGCGTGTGCGTGCGTGAGGAAGTGTGTGCGTGTCCGTGCGTGTTTGTGCGCACGCGGGCTCATGTGAGAAAAGCGCCGCCTATATTAAATTCCCATTGATTATCGTTATTATTTTTACTTTCTAAATATTATTATTATTAGTATTATTATTGGATCGACATTTTAATGTTCTGATGTTATCAATGTAATCCTTTATTAGCAATGCACTGAGCTCAGATGTGAGAAAGAGTGACGCTCCTATAATTCCACTATTTGAACCACGAGTTATTAACGTTCAATCATATATGGGTTTATTTATTATTGATTATTGTTATTAATGATCGCTTTATGTAGATGTGATACTTAGCTAAATTTTATCACTTTATTAGCAATGAAACCAACGGGCAGATTTGTGAAAGGGTGACGCTCCTGTTCATAACACTATTTGAACCACGAGTTATTCAAGTTCATTCGGTCATATATCAACGGTCATTTATTCAATATTGAAGTTTGTTTTATTAAGCAATTTATGTAGATGGGTAACTTAGCTAACTTTTATCACAATAGTAACATAAATCCAACAGTCATTTATTCAACCTACCAGTTTGTTCAGTCGAAAATCAACAGTCAGTTATTCAGCGTTCCAGTTCGTTCAGTCGTAAATCAACGGTCATTTACTCAGCCTACAAGTTCGCTCAGTCGTAAATCAGCAGTCAGTTATTCAGCTTACTAGTTCGTTCAGTCGTACATCAATGGTCAGTTATTCAGCCTACTAGTTCGTTCAGTCGTAAATCAACAGTCAGATATTCAGCCTATATGTTCATTCATTTGTACATCAAAATCAGTTATTCAGCTTACAAGTTCGTTCAATCGTAAATTAACAGTCAATGCCTGGCATGAGGCTGTGTGTCAGACCAGTTGACATAAGCCAGAAAATCAAGGCTACATCAAAATGTTGCTATGCCCTGAATGGTTGTGCGGGGATTGTCTTAAGACAAGCTCCTAGCATAACATCATCAACCTCCACAATCCCCCGAAGATGGAGTGTGGCTGCCCACATGGCGGGTAATCAAAAACTGTCACACACGTAATGTTCTCATCCCTAGCTGATGCATTTGTACCTTAGTGTTCAAGTGCTTCTCGCTGTTGGGATGATCCCTCGAGTCTTTTAGCCAGGGTAAGCCATCCAACCAACCAACCAACCACCAAACAGTAGGATATTCAGCTACTATCGTTCAGTCGTACATCAACAGTCAGTTATTCATGCCTACTCGTTCGTTCAGCGTAAATCAACAGTCGATTATCAGCCAATTTGTTCGTTCATTTACAAATCAACAGTCAGTTAGTCAGCCTACTAGTTCATTCATTTGTACATCATCGTCGGTTATTCAGCCTACTAGTTCGTGCAGCCGATAAAATCAACAGTCGGTTATTCAGCATATTTGTTCGTTCATTTACAAATCAAAGGTCAGTTATTTAGCCTACCGGTTTGTTCAGTCGTAAATGGGGTCCGGAGGCAGCTGACGACGAAAACGCGGCTATGTGAGTGGCTGTGTGTGAAGTAGTAACGCCGGCACTCTGTAGGTCTGCTGGCCCACACTGGGGTAGAGGTGGCACGAAGTCTGAAGGTCCACTCTGACAGTTACCGTTGACCCCCATTCACCTCACTGTAAGCTGGTTCAAAATCCTTGACATCATCACCTCATCACGTCATCACCACACCATAATAATCAGATCATCATAATCACCACCCCATCATCATCATCATCATCATCATCATCCTCATCACCATTCATCATCATCATCATCATCATCACCACCACCATCATCATCAGCCTGCATCAGCATCACCACCACCTCATCATCATCTCATCACCATCATCATCAGAAAGATAAAGAGAGAACGACAACCTTAACATAACCCTCACTGGACAAAAATTAGTGAATGAGCAAAACCAGGTCAACCACAACCTGTGACTGCGAAAGTAAAGGGAAGTAACAAGTGCAAGGTGGTGGCTGTGTTAAATCAAGATGTTGTTTCCCTGGTCCATGTTTTGCAAAACAAAAACGGCTCAATGACCTTGACTTTGACCAATGACATTCATTTTGTTTTACTGGCCCTAGATATTTTAACGTACCTATTCGCATGCAAAATCTAGAGCCCCTAGGTCCCTCCGTTCTGAGAATTATCTCCCTTGGACTGTGTCTGGCAAAACCACCTCCAGTGACTTGACCTCGACCGAGTGTACCAATGTTCACGACTTGGTCTTAATGATCCTAACTACCCAACTCCGCATGCAAAATGTCAGCTTCCTAGGCCCTCCTTTCATTCCAAACCGTTAACGGGGTTCTCTCCGCCTTCCCCGGTTGCGGGGTAAACATATACATACATGCAGGACAGGCAGTGAAAACACATTACAGCTTCGCTTCTTTGTTCGCGGCTGGTAATAACGGAGTGTTAAAACCAATAGGAATCGGCCAAACTTGTTAGGAATGCGTCCATTTTTTTTTAAAAAGGATGCGTGGCATAGCATGACAAAAGCGCGATTCAACAAAATCCGACTATACTGGCAGTACCCTTTATATGTCTCGCCATTGGGTAGAATAATATCACGGCCTTGGTGTCATGACATTAGGGACAAACAACCGTTTGGTTTGCCCGCGTTGTGATCGGGTTTACCGTCACGTACAATAAAAATGTCGGTCATCCAAGATCAGATCCAACAGGAAGGGAAAGGAGGCAGGATAGTAATGCTTTCGTTCGCTGCCCAACTCGTTGCACGAGTGGACCCGGGGTTTCGAATCCAGATCGGGGCCGGGCCTTCTGCCAGTTCGACGGTGTTGAACTCGAAACTGAAACGCCGAGTCCTTCAGATGGGGACTACAACGCGCGTCAAATCCTCACACGCAGTTCACAAAGTCGGTTTAAGATACAGGGAGAATACCGTTGCCTGGTATGTATCCTAAAATTGATAGCTAGATTCCGAGTCAAACACTCTTTCACACTTAAAAACCCCCCCCACCCCCCCCCCCCCTTCCCCAGTGTCTCTGTGACCAGAAATAACAAAACAAACAACCAACCAACAGATAGCAGTGCAATGACGTAC
>CM065687.1:12729519-12750337 GCA_017654935.2 Phymorhynchus buccinoides
CACAGAGACGACTTGGGCTAGAAAGTACCAAATCAAAATGCCATACAGCAATATAAAGGCAAAGCATTGTTTCAATAACACACAACAATCATCGTTAAAAAAATAGTAATATAACAGCAATATGAAAGCAAAGCATTGTTCAATAACACACAACAATCATCGTTAAAAAAATATTAATATAACAGCAATATGAAAGAAAAGCTTTGTTCAATAACACACAAGCATCTTTAAAACAATATTAATATAACAGCAATATGAAAGAAAAGCATTGTTCAATAACACACAACAAGCATCGTTAAAACAATAGTAATATAACAGCAATATAAAAGCAAAGCATTGTTCAATAACACACAACAAGCATCGTTAAAACAATAGTAATATAACAGCAATATAAAAGCAAAGCATTGTTCAATAACACACAACAATCATCTTTAAAACAATAGTAATATAACAGCAATATAAAATCAAAGCATTGTTCAATAACACACAACAAGCATAGTTAAAACAAATAGTAATATAACAGCAATATAAATATAACAGCAATAAAGCCATTGTTCAATAACACACAAGCATCAAGTTAAAACAATATTAATATAACAGCAATATGAAAGCAAAGCATTGTTCAATAACACACAAGCATCGTTAAAACAATATTAATATAACAGCAATATGAAAGCAAAGCATTGTTCAATAACACACAACAAGCATCGTTAAAACAATAGTAATATAACAGCAATATTGTTCAAAAGCAAACCAAGCATTGTTCAATAACACACAACAAGCATCGTTAAAACAATAGTAATATAATCATAGCAATATAAAAGCAAAGCTATTGTTCAATAACACACAACAAGTCATCGTTAAAATAAAATAGTAATTATGAACAGCAATATCAAAAGCATTGTTCAATAACACACCAACAAGCAGCATCATTTTAAAACAATATTAATATAACAGCAATATGAAAGCAAAGAATTGTTCAATAACACACAACAAGCATCGGTAAAACAAAATAGTAATGCAATCTGGTAATGTTTTCGGTAATGTCTGTCTTTTTGTTCCTGGCTGGTTGACTGACTATGCATGTCAACACGATAACGTTTGAACAGAGGGACCTAGGACCCTCACTTTTTGCACGTGCATAGCTAGTTAGGATATCTAGGCCAAGTACAAAACGGAAGGGCATTGGTCAAAGGTCGCTGGAGCAGGAAATGTGCCATGAGCGGTTGGTGATACAGCGTCTCCACGCTCTAATTTTGACATTTTCCTGAAGAAAAAAACGTTGGTGTTTTGAAAGCTTGAAAGAATAGTGTTAGTGTGTGTACTTTGAGAAACAGTAATTTTGAGATTTTGTCAATGTGTCAGTGTAGAGTGGCACAGTGGTAGCGCTTTCGCCTCGTGTCAAGTAAACCCGAGTTCGAACCTGGGTACAGTGGATGTTTCCTCTCACTTTGCACTAGGCCTTATGGTCTGAACGTGGAGTCTTTCCGCATGAGACGATAAACCGAGGTCTCATGTGCCCATGCACTTAGCACACGCTTAAACCCAGTGGCAACGAAAAAGTTGTCATTTGGTCAAAATTTACCCACCCCCCTTTTCTTCCCTCATCAGTCACACAAAAATCGCATGCCCCCCCAAAAAAAAATGGGTGGCGCGCCTCTGGCTGCGACGCGCTCTCCAGGTGGGAGCAACCCGAATTTCACAGAGACGCCTGTGTGGCTAGATAGTACAAAATACAAAATGCCATACAGCAATATAAAAGCAAAGCATTGTTCAATAACACACAACAATCATCGTTAAAACAATAGTAATATAACAGCAATATGAAAGCAAAGCATTGTTCAATAACACACAACAAGCATCGTTAAAACAATAGTAATATAACAGCAATATGAAAGCAAAGCATTGTTCAATAACACAGCGTTAAAACAATAGTAATATAACAGCAATATGTTCAATAACACACAACAAGCATCGTTAAAACAATAGTAATATAACAGCAATATAAAATCAAAGCATTGTTCAATAACACACAACAAAAACAATAGTAATATAACAGCAATATAAAAGCAAAGCATTGTTCAAAACACATAAGTTAAAACAATAGTATAAACAGCAATATAAAAGCAAAGCATTGTTCAATAACACACAACAAGCATCGTTAAAAAAATAGTAATATAACAAGCAATATGAAAGCAAAGCATTGTTCAATAACACAACAAGCATCGTTAAAACAATAGTAATATAACAGCAATATGAAAGCAAAGCATTGTTCAATAACACACAACAAGCATAGTTAAAACAATAGTAATATAACAGCAATATAAAAGCAAAGCATTGTTCAATAACACACAACAATCATGTGAGACGATAAACCTGACGAGGTCTCATGTTGCCAGGAACCTTAGCAGGTGTGGCTAAACCCAAGAGCCACAAAGTGGAAGAAGTGGGGCAGGGCAACCGAAAAAAAAAAAGTTGTCATTTTAACAGCAATATGAAAGCACAAAAGTCAGTTTCATAATAAACCCCCTATACCCCCATGTGACGGTCCCCAAAATATAACTATAAGACATGCCCCCCCCCCCCAAAGTTATAATGTCAATTAAATACCCCCCCCCCAATCGTTAAAACATTAGTAATATAACAGCCATATAAAACGCAACGCATTGTTTCAAATAACACACAATACCTGCATCGAGTCAATACAAAAAGTAATGTCAATCTGGTAATGTTTCTTGGTTAATGTCGGTCTGTTTGTTCCCCCCCCCCCCCCTATGTACCCACCCCCCACGATAAAGTTTGCCCAGAGGGACCTAGGACCCTAACATTTTGCACGAGTATAGGTAGTTAGGATATCTAAGCCAAGTAAACAAATAAATGTCATTGGTCAAAGGTAGTGGAGAAGGAATGTGCCATGAGCGGTTTGTGCGATTTACAGCGCTCCTCCCACGCTCTAATTGACATTTTCCTGAAGAAAATACAACGTTATTGGTGTTTTGACACCTTGGAAAGATAGTGTTGGTGTTTTGTGTACTTTGGTGAGAAAACCTATGTAATTTGAGATTTTGCCCTCTGTTAAGTGTTAAAGTGGCACAGTGGTGTAGCCCGCCTTTCCGCCTCGTGTCAAGTGTGAACCCGAGTTCGACTTGGAGTTACAGTGCATTTGTTCCTCTCTACTTTTCACATTAGGCCTTAGGTCTGGAATCCGTTTGGAGTCGCTTTCGCATGGATGACGATAAACCGCGGTCTCATGTCGCCCATCCCCTATAGCATGTGCGCTAAACCCAGTGGCAACTGAAAAAGTTTCTGTCTATTTTTGGTCCTCCCTTGTGGGGTCCACACTATCTTTCTCCCGTCCTCATGGCTAGTCACCAACAAAAATCGTAGGCCTCCCCAAGACAGAATAAGTGGTGGCAAAAATACAAAAAACTTTGCTGCGACAGCGCTTTCAAAGCAAAGCATTGTTCAGCAACACACGACAAGCATCGTTAAAACAATAGTACGCTAATAGCAATGTAAAAGCTAAGCATAGTTCTATAACACACAACAATCATCGTTAAAACAATAGCCATATAACAGGAATATAAAAGCAAAGCATTGTTCAATAACAAACAACAAGCATCTTTAAAACAATAGTAATAAAACAGCAATATGAAATCAAAGCATTGTTCAATAACACAAAACAAGCATCGTTAAAACAATAGTAATAAAACAGCAATATAAAAGCAAAGCATTGTTCAATAACACACAAGAAGCATCGTTAAAACAATAGTAATATAACAGAAATATGAAAGCAAAGAATTGTTCAATAACACACAACAATCATCGTTAAAAAAATAGTAATATAACAGGAATATAAAAGCAAAAGCATTGTTCAATAACACACAACAATCATCTTTAAAACAATAGTAATATAACAGCAATATAAAATCAAATCTTTGTTCAATAACACACAACAATCATAGTTAAAACAATAGTAATATAACAGCAATATAAAATCAAATCATTGTTCAATAACACACAACAAGCATCTTTAAAACAATAGTAATATAACAGCAATATAAAAGCAAAGCATTGTTCAATAACACACAAGTATCGTTAAAACAATATTAATATAACAGCAATATGAAAGCAAAGCATTGTTCAATAACACACAACAAGCATCGTTAAACAAAATAGTAATATAACAGCAATATAAAAGCAAAGCATTGTTCAATAACAAACAACAAGCATCGTTAAAACAATAGTAATATAACAGCAATATGAAAGCAAAGCATTGTTCAATAACACACAACAAGCATCGTTAAAACAAGTAATAGTAATGCAATCTGGTAATGTTTTCGGTAATGTCTGTCTTGTTTGTTCCTGGCTGGTTGACTGACTATGCATGTCAACACGATAACGTTTGAACAGAGGGACCTAGGAACACTCACTCTGTTTTGCATGTTGTCATACAATAGTTAGGATATCTAGGCCAAGTACAAAAATGAAGGCATTGGTCAAAGATCGGTAACTGGAGCAGGAAATTGTGCATGAGCATACAGCGTCTCCACGCTCTAATTTTGACATTTTCCTGAAGAAAAAAAAGCGTTGGTGTTTTGAATGCTTGAAAGAAATAGTGTTAGTGTGTGTACTTTGAGAAACAGTAATTTTGAGATTTTTTGTCAATGTGTCAGTGTAAAGTGGCACAGTGGTAGCGCTTTCCCGCCTCTCACCGTGTCAAGTAAACCCGAGTTCGAACCTGGGTACAGTGGATTTTGTTCCTCTCACTTTACATTAGGCCTTATGGTCTAAACGTGGAGTCTTTCGCATGAGACGATAAACCGAGGTCTCATGTGCCCATGCACTTAGCGTTTGGCGCACGTTAAACCCAGTGGCAACGAATAAAGTTGTCATTTGGTCAAATTTACCACCACCCTTTTCCTTCCTCATCAGTCACACAAAAATCGTTATGCCCCCCAAAAAACAATGGGTGGCGCTGCCTCTGGCTGCGACGCGCTCTACAAGGGGTGGGAGCAACCCGAATTTCACAGAGGGGCCTCTGTGACTATAGACAAAATACCAAAATGCCATAACAGCAATATGAAAGCAAATCATTGTTCAATAACACACAACAATCATCGTTAAAACAATAGTAATATAACAGCAATATGAAAGCAAAGCATTGTTCAATAACACACAACAATCATCGTTAAAACAATAGTAATATAACAGCAATATGAAATCAAAGCATTGTTCAATAACACACAACTAGCATCGTTAAAACAATAGTAATATAACAGCAATATGAAAGCAAAGCATTGTTCAATAACACACAACAAGCATCGTTAAAACAAATAGTAATATAACAGCAATATAAAATCAAAGCATTGTTCAATAACACACAAGCATCGTTAAAACAATAGTAATATAACAGCAATATGAAAGAAAAGCATTGTTCAATAACACACAAGCATCTTTAAAACAATATTAATATAACAGCAATATGAAAGCAAAGCATTGTTCAATAACACAAAACAAGCATCGTTAAAACAATAGTAATATAACAGCAGGGGAATAATGGAAAGCAAAGCATTGTTCAATAGAGTAACCACAACAATCATCGTTAAAACAATAGTAATATAAACAGCAATATGAAAAGCACAAAGCATTGTTCAATAACACACAACAAGCATCCGGTTAAAACAATTAGTAATAAACACACGTCTCAGGTATGAAAGCAAGAGCATGTGTTCAATAACACAAAACAAGCATCGTTAAAACAATAGTAATACAATACTTGCTCATCCAACGATCCGCGTTAAGCATTGTTCAAACAACACACAACAAGCATCGTTAAAAGGAATAGTAATATAACAGCAATATAAAATCAAAGCATTGGTTCATACGATAACACACGAAACAAGCATCGTTAACAAGCAATAGTAATAAAACAGCAATATGAAAGCAAATACTATTGTTCAATAACATTAACCCCCCCAAAATAACAAACAAGCATCGTTACAAACAATAGTAATATAACAGCAATATTGGGAGTCAAAGCATTGTATCAATAACAACACAAACAAGCATCGTGTAAAACAATAGTAATATAACAGCAATATAAAAGCAAAGCATTGTTCAATAACACACAACAATCATAGTTCCCACAATAGTAATATAACAGCAATATAAAATCAAAGCATTGTTCAATAACATGCAAGCATCGTTAAAAACATAGTAATATAAATAGACAGCAATATAAAAGCCCGGACTCAGTTCAATCACATGTAGCGAAAGCATCGATACAAACAAGCGGATATGTTCCAGATAACAAGACAGCGAAGGAAGACGATTGGTGCTCAAACTCAACACTTCTCTCAAACATCTATTAGACTCTAAAATCTGAACCCATACAAGCCAGCTAATCGTAAAGCATGTCGGTTTCAAAAAACGAAACTGATCATGAACTAAATATTAACGGAACAACGATACGAAAGCAAAGCAATAGTAAGAATAGCACACTACACTGCGAATGTGGTTCACAACTAGACACATGAAAGCAAAACTTAAAAAAAAAAAACTGAGACTTATACAGCCAATTTCCTGCGGTACAAAAACAATAGTAATATAAACAGCCAGCAAGCAATATGAAAGCGCAACAAACAATTGTTCAAAACACACAACGACAAGCATCAACTTTAAAAACACAATAGTACTAAATTAGAAACTATGAAAGCAAATCATTATTCAGATATGTTGAATTTTGCAAAGTTAAAACATTAGTAATAACGCATTTTTTTGATTTTTAATCTTTTTTACACAACACAGAACAAGCATGCATTAAAAACAATAGTAATAAAACAGCAATATGAAAGCAAAGCATTGTTCAATAACACAAAACAAGCATCGTTAAAACAATAGTAATAAAACAGCAATATGAAAGCAAAGCATTGTTCAATAACACACAACAAGCATCTTTAAAACAATAGTAATATAACAGCAATATAAAAGCAAAGCATTGTTCAATAACACACAAAAAGCATAGTTAAAACAATAATTAGTAATGCAATCTGGTAATGTTTTCGGTAATGTCTGTCTGTTTGTTCCTGGCTGGTAGACTGACTATGCATGTCAACACACCGATAACGTTTGAACAGAAGGGACCTAGGACGCTCAACCGTTTTGCCCGTGCATAGATTTAGTTAGGAATCTAGGCCAAGTACAAAACGGAAGGGCATTGGTCAAAGGTCGCTGGAGCAGGAAATGTGCCATGAGCGGTTGGTGATACAGCGTCTCCACGCACTAATTTTGACATTTTCCTGAAGAAAAAAACGTTGTTGTTTTGAAAGCTTGAAAGAATAGTGTTAGTGTGTGTACTTTGAGAAACAGTAATCTTTGAGATTTTGTCAATGTGTAGAGTGTAGAGTGGCGCAGTGGTAGCGCTTTCGCCTCGTGTCAAGTAAATCCCGAGTTCGAACCTGGGTACAGCGGGATTGGTCCTCCCACTTTGACACCTAGGCCTATGGTATGACGTGGATCTTTCGATGAGACGATAAACGATGGTCTCATGTGCCAGCACTTAGCGTCGCCGCTAAACCAGTGGCAACGGAAAAAGTTGTCCATTGGCAAAGTTTTTACCCACCCCCTTTGCCTTCAGCATCAGTCACAAAAAAAATCGCATGGCAAAAAAAACAAAACAACAAAACAAAACAATTGGGGGCGACGCTCTCTCCAGGTGGGAAGCAACCCGAATTTCACAGAGACACCTCTGCGATTATAAGTATAAAGTACCTAATATTTGTTCGCATCATCTGAATTACAGAAATGTAAACCTTTGCCTTCACTCTTTCATAATAGATGATTTACAAAATCTAAAGTTAAAGTACAATTTAAATTTTAACTACGCTTGTCATAGGTGCACAATTAGAACCTCCATCTTCCCACAATTCCTCGCATGCGAGGGGTGGGCTACCATCTGACCTCAAAACAAAGTAAAACCATTATAACACTCACAAAAACACAATACAACAGATCGAAAACGAGTTTCTCATTAATGCAAAATCATGCCGTTCAAGCAACACAAAGATCATGAGTATACAATTTGGTTTAAACAAGCTTTTTCTCTCATTAATATTGAATTCAATTCAAAACATAGTCACAAAATAATACATTCAGAGCAACAACCAGCTCAAAGCTTACACCGTGCTCCTTACATTTGCAATACACAATCAACCCACTAGATGGAGACTGCTTTCAAAAAGATTTACAATAATGATCCAAATTGAATGCTTTTATTTGTCGTATAAGTTCAGTGACTAGTTGTTCTATTAAGTTCTTAAACGCAAATGTAATGGGTCGTCAGATGACCGTTCAGTTCAGCATCCTCTTATCTTTCAGCGTTACAATTTGACCAGTTGTGACAATCCCCTTACCTTCAGCAACATGTTTGGGGCGACATACTCAACCCAAAGACAGTCATCACAGACAGTATGACTTTCATCACTAGACGCTGAGACTAGGGTACAGACTAGGGTACTAGGGTACGTGGCTTTGCCAGGTTGTTTGATAGATTTCAAGGCAACAATGTCCAGCAGGCAACAAACAGGGGGTGTACAGAGGATACGCTGGATGTTGCTGATGTGTTGAGACAGATTGGCAGGCAGGTCATGCAGGTGAAGTACTGAGATACAGTCCAATCTCAGTACTCCGACCAACCTACGCGAACGGACTGGTCAAAACTGTCCATAATTGCGAAGTATCCGCTAAATTGAGCCAGTCCATGAAGAGATAATAACGATGTATCCAGTGAAAACAAGTTCATTTCAACTTTGAAGTGAAACATGTAATTGATGACCTTTGTCAATATATGTGAACATGATAAACATGTAGTAAATTAAATTAATAGATCTTACTGATTTCCTTGCCCAACCTGAATCATTTCTCCAAGTAGGTTTTTAATAATTCGGGGTCAAGGTGTATCAGGTGGTACATTATACTAGTTAATAGAGCTTCACACTGAGGTCACTGTCCATTGTCCTGAATGGCGGGGTGGTTGCTATACCGGAGACTCTTTTAGTAATAAACAAGAAAAAAAATTACAGACTAGCAAAAACTATCCCTTTAACCGGAGTGCCCGCGACACCGAGGTGCCCGTAGACTGACAGACAGACATTGGTGACAGACAAAATGTCATACAATGGTGATGTACTGAGACAGACAGCGGGAGGCAGCAAAGAACTCCCAGTCCAGGTCATCCTCTGAGGAGGACTGCAGGGCTTGCCGGATCCTCTGTACACTCAGTGTGCCGCTGAGCAAGGTCCTCCTGCAGGAAGGGCATGAAGAGCGCAGAGTCTGCTTCCCCGGTACCTGTCCCAGAAGACAACCGTGCTGCCTCCTCCGAAGCTGAGCTGGGAATGGCGGACAGGTCACAGCGGTGCTCCTTACCGCGGCGAGGTTCAGAGTCAGAGGGGGTTCTGGGGAGTTCTGAATGTCTGTCCAGGTGCCTGATGACGGACTGAGCCCCCACCACCAGCATGTTCCCAAACAGTTTGTGGAATACGCTTCTGGCTTCTTCAGGGGTGGGGATTGGAGAGAAGTCCAACGGTGGGTACATGATGTCACGAAGCTCGTGCAACATGGAGCCAAAGACGTGCAGCTGAGTGCTCACAGTCTCTTTGTCCATCGGGACTTTCATGAACTGCTCAAAACGACTCAATTCAGTCTGGCTGGCTGCATTCTGTACAACCTGGTAACGGTTAATGCTTTCTCTGATTTCTTCCTTGGTCAGGGGAGGCCCACCCACGTATCAAGACAACCACCTTTCTTTCCAGACTGTGTGCTGCAAGGACATCGGTGAAGATGATTTCATCTTTGGGGGGAAAGGCGATCTCCTTCAGAGTGTTGTCCACGCAGAACCTGAAGGGTACACCCCGACGTTTGAGAGTGGACACGAAATTAGACTTTGCTATAAACAAAATGAACTGCATTATGTCTGGAATAGACGCCTCCCAGTGGAACTCTCTGAGTTGCTTGAAAGTTAGCACAAACGGCTTTTTTTTCGAGGGAAGGGCGAGCAAGACTAACACATCCCGAAATGACAGTGAAGAATCTTTGCTGGTGTTGGGAGCATCTTTGTCTGGCTGATGTGGGGCTGGATTTGGAAGCGTTTGTTCCTGCTTTCTGGCTGAGACATCCGTGGATTCCGATTTTGATGTTGCAAGGCGTAGCTCAAGGCCCAGTTTTTGTTCAAAAATGTCAGCCAGGTCATGAGCACACTGTGGACAGTCCATAGGGCAAACACACGTCTTGTGCTTGGAGTGCTCGATAAAAATGATAGGTGGTCCGTCACAGGGCAAGCCCTGGGCAGCACTGCGAGTTGTGTAGACATTTCTGTGATTTTTATTTATATCCAGCTCTTTCAGCAGCATCTGCACTGACGGCGGGTTTCTTAATACTGTGTCCAGCCGGTACGTCTGAAACATGCTGGGAACAAGGGCAGGGTAGCTGGCCACACACCAGATAGGGTTGTCCGGATAATGTGCAGCAAGTTCCTTGGCGATTCTAGGCATCTCATACAACACTTCATCTACCACAAAACAAGCTTTCTCCATTGGTCCCCCCGATTCCAGGTCTCTTTGGAGATGTTCAAAGTGGAACTCATCCAGGGCTACATCGTGTCTTTCAACACTTCCTACCTTAGAATTGCTCTCTGTTTCTCCTCTGCGGATGCCTTGCTCCAACACGTGACCATGGGGACGGCCTCTGGAGGCAGTTCGCACATTCATGACGATGACCCTCCTGCCTTCCTGGAACCACTGGCGGCCTTTCAGCTGCAGCATCAGAGGATTTCCCGGACCCATGGGGCCCGTCCAGCCACAGGCGATGCAGGTCGTGGTCTAGCAGGAGTTAACCTGGCGAGGGAAGCAGAACGACTCGCCGGACAGGCGACCGACCCGCTCCTCCCCGACAGCTTGGCCTCAGGGTTGCGCACCTCCATGCGCAGGCTTGCTGGTGGGTCCACACTGACAACCACGGACATCAGGCCACAGATCCTGTGACAGAAAGAGAAAGTCCAGAACACATTTTGACCATAGGTTAAAGTACTAATGTCTACTTCAGTGCATGCTGGGTGCTATAGAACAAAATTAACTTACTAACTTGTACTAGAGTTATTATCCATTGAGAAATGTTGAAATAACGTCATAGTTTCTACACATATGCATAGACCGTGTACCTATTAAAAATAAGCCCTATTTTCTCCTCATTATCAGTTTAATGTTTTGCAGTTACAGTAAAAATATATCGATGCTTGGAGTCAAAACGGACTATCTTTAGAAGTCCATTGACGTATATTGAACTATTGCGAAAACTAATGAAACGTGCTAAAAAAAAAGACTGAATAATATAAAAAAGCATAATCCCTAGTTTTGTAAGTATTTGCAGTTATTTTAATACAAAGTTCTTAGATTGTTCAATAACATCAATACAAACGTCAATTGGACTATCTAAAGATAGTACTGTTTTGACTCTAAGCCATCGATATGGCCTAAAGCGCATAGCACAGCATTAATTACATGACAAAACGATACATTTTTTTCTGTCCAATCTTTTGGCATACGTCTTCTTGAGGACTAAACACAGGAAAACATACAAGGAACAAACCTCACGCTTATTACACAAACGATGTTCAGTTAATTCAAGAGTTACATGTTGAATAAGCTTGTTAACTTTGAAATGCCATACTTCAAGGATGCATTGCATCACAGCACACCCACCTCCCCACAGGGTGTCATGGCTCCACAGACAACAGCTCTTCACTGATGTCCCACACATCATCGTTTTATTTCCACCATGTCGACAATTGAGGGCCTTCCAATATCCATGTCGTCTGCTTGTGGCCTTGACGTCTGGTTACTGAGACTGGCAGCGACAGGCCGTGTTTGCACAGGAATCGCAGATTTGTAAGTCCAAAGACATAGTGGACACCGCCTGTGAAATGGGCAATAACATTTTTTTTTAAACTCATGAACGCTATGCGCTTATGTATTACTCCCCTCCCCCGCCTCCCTGACCCTGTTCCTCTCTTTCTGTGAAAACCTTAACGCTCTTTGCGACAACACTCGTTCTCAACTCGTTTTTTAAATTATCTGAAAGCAACGTTTTCTACCTCTGTGATCAGTTTTCGTTAATTACTGTCACAGTATTTCTCCTTTGGTGTAAAGAAAACTGTTCATCATTCGTTGCCCCCCCCCCCTCTTCCCCCCTCCCTCCCCTCCCTCTGCACTTTCTCTCCTTTCCCAAGTCAAAGTCATATGACATTCACAGCTGTTCTTGGTCCACAAAGGGCAGGGCCCAGAACCAGGGTGATCTTAGGCAGGTGCAGATCGGCATGATGAGTGCAGGTGTCTTGACCGGTGTCCAGCTGCTTCAAGGCCCGAGATCACTCTGCCTGGATGATTTGGTCAGTAGCGTGCTGAGGGGGTCAGAGAGGAGCATCTGTTATAGCATGTACCTTTCACCTAGTGGAGTTACGATATGAAGGTAATTTACATACAAGACAACACCACACACACGTGCACACATATACTTAGTTAATAAAGATCCATGCATTTGTGTGTGTGTGTGTGATGTGTGTGTGTGTGTGTGTGTGTGTGTGGTGGGTGTGTGTGTGTGTTTGGTTGTGGTGGTGTGTGTGTGTGTGTGTGTGTGTGTAGTGTGTGTGTGGCTCTGTGTGCATGCGTGTGTGTGGTGTGTGTGTGTGTGTAGTGTTGTGTGTGTGTGTGTATGGGTGTGTGCCTCTGTGGTGTGTGTGGTGTGTGTGTGTGTCGTGTGTGTGTGGTGTGTGTGTGTGTGTGTGCTCTAAATGTATTCTTGAATGAATTAGGAATTTTGTAAAGAATCACATCGATGACATTCTCTTCAACTATCCTATAACTGACAGCAAAGGTTATTGGCTTAATTACTTCGACGACCTCAATCAAGGTCACTCGGTTGCTGGTGCCAGAAGTTTAGACTGTCGTTCTCCCGCTGACCTCCCCTGTCAGATGGTCGGGTGGTAAACAGTTGTGTCCCTTGATCTTCCTGAGGGGACACTTGCTTCATCCCTGCGGCGGACATCTGATTCAGCCCCGCGTAGGGAATCCTTCAACCCATCCCTGCCTCCTGAGGGTATGTGGCGTGCGTCGTGGCCCGATTGAGCTTGACGTCGTCTGGCTTTAGAAGAAGCAGGAGTGGACGTCTGGAGTTTGGACAGGTAGTTTTCGTGCTGACCGTGCTGATGATGAACAGTGGAATCTGGCCACAGGCCTGGAGATAGACAGCTCAGCTCCTACAGCAGTCCAGAACAATGGTGTCGGGCAAGATCACCCACCGCTGACTCTGATCCTGAGACAGTGTGAAGAAACTGCTAGGGTGAGCGGTTCAACATTCTCATTATATACGAGGAATGCCAGCAAAAAAACTGCCTATCTGCTTTCTCTAATCCTTTGTGATAGGCACTTCTTGCAGGCACACTTTAATGTCTTCGGAGGAGGACATCCCCCTCTTAATCGAGTATCTGCAACTTGTACTTTAGTCACCCCTCATGTTACAACTCCAATCTCAAGTTGCTTTCTCGCAGCAGTTTTATGAAAATAATCCTAGGCTGATCTACCCTATCCCTTTTTCCCCAAGTGGCAGATGTTGTTTTAAAGACAAGATTAGCCAAGTATTACCTAGTTATCTGAAGCAATAGCCATTCATGCCACTCGTGGCGTGGCACACTGTTGAAAGCTGAAAAGTGAATTACAGTTTAAAACAAACAAGGATTATCCATTTACTGATCAGTTTGCACAGAGGTCAGTGAGTAAGGGGCGATCAACAAATCAGTGCACTCGTACGGACTACAACTGGACATTGGGAAGCATGAATCTGATTTAATGCTATTGACTAAACGATTCTGATAAACCTACCCGTTTTGTTTACTTATAAATATTCTGTAGATCCCTGGTATACGAATCTGGCGAAATAGTAGTACCTACACTGCACCGAAGGTATTTCTATATCAGATGACTCACCAGACTCGGCATTGGGCTCTACATGAATATCGTGAAACGAAATTAGATCATTAGATCCGTTTAAACGTAGTATTATTAGAAGCATGCCTACTGGCTGCCGTCACAGTGGATGGTAGAGAGCTATTCGATAAGTTTCTAGGTGCAAAGAACTGAAAGAGTACATTTTTTGGCCCAGTCTACATTTCGAGTGTATCCTATCCAAGCACACACACTTGGTCATTCTTTCAAAAGGCAAACAGTATGGCGCCAGACAAGGTATCGACTTGACGTATGTCAAAATAGAGCCTCAGCAAACTCTCAAGCACTTCACCGTCCTGGAATTTGGTCCCTTTACCGGTGCCCTGGCCTAGATAATGGATAAAGTCCAAAAAACGGATTAAATGGAGAAATAAGTGGGAGCGAGCCAAGTGAACCTGTTTCTTGCAGAATATCTAAAGGAATTGCAGCAGTGTGGCCACTTATGTTGTCACGATAAAGCAGGTGACTCAGAGATCAGTGCACGGACGACAGTCCAAAGTGCATTTGGGTAAAACAGGTGTTTATGTATAATCTGCAGGGTTGACTCTTTTGTAGGAGGAAACTGAGGCCATATAACAATGGTGAAAAGAAACATAGCGACTATTTGTTGATTGGGGTTTTCAGGTAATCGTTGACTGTGGAATTTACGGAAGGGAACCATCCTGAAACCTCAAAACGATCATTTGTGATGGTGTGAATCAACCTGATGCACCACATTAAATTACAGTACGATGTCCCAGACCTCAGTTACATAATTTTATGCGCGTTGTATGGGCGCATCATTCAAACCTAACCTCCTCTGTCCTTCAGTAAGCTGGGGGGTATGATGGGACAACCCGAAGGTCATAACCGTTCGAAGACCCTGTGATCATGTAACATTTTTTATCAAGGCTTCCGATAATGCCTATTGCGTTCTTATTTCAATCAAAACTTATTTAAAACTATTTTTTTAACAAGGGACTGGTACGGTTTGGACAGTTTACAACGAACTCTTGATGATTGCAAACAGTCACTCTCTTCTAACGTCCCGCTCTTCAAAGTGGAAGTCTTCGGAGCCAACTTTGGACTGTTGTTTGGATACAGCAAGGTTCTTAAAGCGATTACACACCATGTTTCAATACTTTCCATGAGCATAACATATAAAATCATAAAGCAAAAAATACGGATTCCAACACATTATCAGCTTAGGGATCAACGTTCAGTGGCGGACATTTGACACTGCCCAATGGTTTGGCAGTGTCTATTTCATGACATCTTTTGCATTTCTTGATATTAACAGAATCTCCACATCCAGAACCTTTCAAGAATCACTCATACAAATCAGTGGACAGTTGCAGGCTTGTGTTCAGTTTTCTAAGTCCGCAAAGAATCTCGGAGTTACCATCGATTCCAAAAAATCTACAATGCATTACACAGTTATTAATCTCATTTTTCCATCCATTGTGAGCTCAGACGGGACTCAGGCTGTTCGTCACTTTCGTCGTGAAACACGAAAAATCTTATTTCGGCCTTCATTCTTTCCGCATTGACTATTGCAACTCTCTCTCTGTGGCTGTCCTTCAGGTCCTTCCTGCAACGTGTTCAAAAACTGCAAAACAGTGCCGCACGCATCACTCTCAACATTCCACGCTATGATCATATAAATACCTTCATCCTCCGTACTTGCACTGGCTTCCAGTAGTGGTAGAATCAAGTACAAAAATTGCTGCCCTGTTTCGGTGCTGTTCACTCTTCTGGTCCTGTCTATCTCTCCTACTAGTGACAGCTACACACTGCTCGCTCCCACGTCTTCTCTGACTGGCGCACACTCAAGGTCTCGGGTTCAACGAAATCTTTTGGTGAACCGATCCTTCTACTATTAGCCACTCTCACTTATGTAATCCCTCCCACATGTCGATTCATCTGACTATATCTCCGCTTTCGCTTCGCCTTAAACTCACACTTGTTCGGAAAATATTATGATTGATAAAAGTTTGTGTGTAGGTGGGGGGGGGTCCGTCATTGCCAGAAAATCTGCATTGTTGAATAAATTTACAATATTGTATAATTCGTAAATTGTATGTGAACTTTAAATGCTGTAAAATGAGGTAGATGGATGTGTGTTCTTGCCCCTGACATTATTCTATTATACTTATCATGTAACTGGTAGTATGCAAGACAGTGATGAATTTATTTCAAGTTGTAGGATTGGATCCAAACCTGATGAGAATGTGAATGTCGTCTATGGTTTTCTTAAATTTCCATATGTTAATAGTTTACTCTGTATAATGGGTGTGAGTGTGTGCATGCGTGTATGTGTGTATGTGTGCAGTGCGTGCGTTATGCGTGTGTGTGTTTGTGTGTGTGTTTGTGTGTGTTGTGTTGGGTGTGGCTGTGTGTGTGTGTGTGTAGTGCGCGCAGTGCGCGCGTGTGGTGTTCGTGCCGCGTGGTGTTCGTGTGCGCGCGCGCGTGTGCGCACGCGGCGCATGTGTGGTGTGGAGAAAGAGAAGGGTCGGGCAATCATCGTTTTATTTTACTTCTAACGATTCATTTATTGTTTGCCTTTAATGTTTCCTTGGATCAATGTAAAGGCACTGAGTGCCATGGAGAAACAAGCGCTATATTAAATTCCCATTATTATTATTATTATATTATTATTATATTCTTATGGATCGTACATTTGTATCATGGATATTTATATATTTTATCCGGGCAGATTGTGAAAGGGTGACACTCTTGAAATTAAACCACTCTTTGAACCACGAGTTATTAACGTTTCAATCATATAATAATATGTGTTTTTTTTTAATATTGAAATTTTGGTTATTAAAGACAATTTATGTAGATGGGTAACTTAGCTACTTTTATCACAACAGTAACATAAAACCAACAGTCATATTCAGCTACCAGTTTGTTCAGCGAAAATCAAAACAGTCAGTATTCAAGTTTACGGTTCGTAAAATCAACGGCATTTATCAGGCCTACAGTCGTTCAGTCGTAAATCAGCGTCAGTTATTCAGCCTACTAGTTCGTTCAGTCGTAAGGTAAACATCAATGGAAGTATTCAGCCTATAGTTTCGGTCAGTCGAAATAAACAGTTCGTTATTCAACTAGTATTTCGTTTCAGGTCGAAATCAACTGTCATGTTATTCAGCCCTAACAGTTCGCTCGTCGTAAATCAACGCAGTTATTCAACTAGTAAGTGGTTCAGTCGTTAAATCAACTGAATTTATTCAGCCTACCAGTTCGTTCAGTCGTAATTAGTAAATCAAACAGCTCAGTTATTAGGCCTACCAGTCGTTAGTCGTAAATCAACAGTCAGATATTCAGCCTATTTGTTTCGTTCATTGTAAACAAAATCAGTTATCAGCTTACAAGTCGGTCAATCGTAAGATCAACAGTTCAATGCCTGGCATGATGCTGTGTCAGACCAGTGACATAAGCTAGAACGGCCAAGCTACATCAAAATGTTGTTATGCTCTGAATTGCGTTGTGCGGGGAGGTCTTAGCCATGACAAGTCCCAGCAATAAATCATCAGTCTAAAATCCCCGAAGACGGAGTGTGTGTTCACATTGCGGAGTAATCAAAAACGGTACACACACGTAATGTTCCATCCTTAGTGGTGCATTGTGACCTAGTGTTCAAGTGCTTATAGTAGGTTGGGATGATCCCTCGAGTTGTAGCCAGGGTAAGCAACAACCAACCAACCAACAACCAAACCAACCAACCAACCAACAAACCAAAGTCAGATATTTCCAGCCCCACTAACTCGTTCAGTCGATACATTCAACAGTCAGTTATTCAGCCTATTTCTTGTCATTACAAATCAACAGTCCAGATTCAGCACTACCAGTTGTGCAGTCGTAAAATCGGTGTCGGAGGCAGGAGTGACGACGAACTCCGGCTGGTGAGGGCTGTTGGTTGAAGTGTAACGCCGGCACTCTGTAGTCTGCTGGCCCAACGGGGGTAGTAGGTGTGCACGAAGTGAGGTCCACTCGACAGTGACCGCCTGACACGTTCACCTCCAACTGTAGCTGGTTCAAATCCTGACATCATCATCATCATCATCATCATCATCATCATCAGTCCACCTGACAGTGACCGCTGACCGTTCACACCCAACTGTAGTGGTCAAAATCCTGACATCTCACCATCATCATCGTCATCACCACCACATATCATCATCATCATCATCTCACCACCATCATCTCATCATCATCACCACCTCATCATCATCAGACAAATAAAAGAGACGGACAACCCTAACATTAACCAACTGACCAAAATTAGTGAATTCGGAATGAGAAACCAGAGTCAACCACAACTGTGACTTCGACAAGTAAAGGGAAGTCACAGTTGCAGGAGTGGTGGCT
The DNA here is from genome assembly GCA_017654935.2 of Phymorhynchus buccinoides. Lineage (NCBI taxonomy): Eukaryota > Metazoa > Mollusca > Gastropoda > Neogastropoda > Raphitomidae > Phymorhynchus > Phymorhynchus buccinoides. The sequence continues at coordinate 12,747,927 of CM065687.1, forward strand.
GTTTAAAGCAAGGCGTTGTTTCCCTCTGTTCCATGTCTGCAACAACACGCTCCAGTGACCTTGACTTTGACCAATGACCTCTTTTTTTATTTTACCTGGCTGATATTTTAACTACTATTTTTCGTATGCAAAATTAGAGCCTCCTAGGTCCTCCGTTCGAGATTTATCTCCCTTGGACTGTGTCTGCAAAACCACCTCCAGTGACCTTGACCTCGACCGAGACCATTTCGAACTTGGCTTAGATATTATAAACTACACTCAGTCATGCAAAATGTCAGCTTCTACGCCCTCCTTTCATTCAAACGTTACCGTGGGTAACATATACATCACAACAGACAGCAGTGAAAACATTACAGCTCGCTCTCTTGTTTCGCAGCCGGCTAAGGTAATAACGGCAGTGTTAAAACATAGCAATCGGCCCAAACTGTGGAAATGCTGTCCATTTTTTTAAAGGATGCGTGTGATAGCCATGCCAAAGCGCGATTCAACAAAATCGGACTCACTGCAGTACCTTTATATGTCTAGCCATTTGGGTTAAAATATATCACCGGGCTCGGTGTCATGACCTTAGGGACAAACAACCCGTTTGTTTTCGTTGTATCGGTTTACCGTCATTTACAATAAAATGTCGTCATCAAGAATCGATCTCACAGAAGAGAAGGAGGAGTGAAGTAAGGCGTCGTTCGCCTGCCAACTCGTGCACGAGGACCGGGTCGAATCCAGGTCTGGCTTCGGCCTTATGTCAGTTCGCCCGGTGAAAATCGAACCTGAACGCCGAGTCTTCAGAGGGGACTTAAACGCAGTAATCTCACACGCCAGTCAAAGTCGTGCCTGGTAGTATACTTAAATTGATAGCAGATTTCCCGAGTCAAACACTCTTTCCCCCTTAAACACCCCCCCCCACCCCACTTCCCAGTGTCTATGCTCGACCCAGAATTAACAAAACAACAACAACACAAGCTAGATGCAATGACGTAACGTTCATCGTGTGGGACATTCTGAAACATTCTACAATTTTCATACGACGGGTTAGTAATTTGGCTTTGCTGTTGGTAGACAATTTTTTGGGGTCACGGCAATGCAAAACAAAACTTTAGTTTAAAGATTTTTTTGGAATGTGTGTGTGTGTGGTGTGGATGTGGTGTGTGGCTTGTGTGTGGCGTGCGTGTTCGTGTAGAGTGCTGTAGTGCGCGCTATGTGCGTGCGTGCGTGCGTGCGTGCGTGCGTGTGTGTGTATGTGTGTGGTATGTGTGTGTGTATTGTGTGTGTGTGTGTGTGTGTGTATGTGTGTGTGTGTGTGTATTTCTGCGCGCGCGCGCGCACATGCTGTGTGTGTGTGTAGCACGCGTTGTAAAACCTAGTTCGTGTCGTTTTTGGCTCAATCATGTTAAAGAAGTGATTCTTTTAAAACGAAAAGTGAGGCTATAGCATGATAGTGTTCGGTTGTGTGTGTGTGGTGTGGTGTGGTGTGTGGTGTGTGTGTGTGTTTGGTGGTGTGTGTGTGTGTATGATGTGTGTGTGTGTCTTGCGTCCATGGTCTAATCTCCAAACATAACGTGGCATTATCGGGAAATAGGAAGTCATACATTGTTCAAACTTTGCACACATATAGCTGTTCTATGAAAGCTTCAACATAATTATTTGAATAAGAAATACTTAAAACAACACTGTAAAACAAATAATAAACGCATACATTGAGATAGTGTGAGTTCGAAGAGATTCAAACGCAACATGAAATTAATGAAACTCATCAACACTGAAAGCCTCGAAGCTCATTGGTAGAGTGGTCTGCTGTGTGCCAATGGTTCGGGTCAGATTCTCGGCACGGCACTTTTAATTATTTTATTTTTTGGGTTACATAACGGTAGTGCATTTGTACTTTAAAATTTTATGGAATCTGACATTACAGACACCCACCTTCATCTGTGTTGTCCCACATTGCTCCTGTTCAGAGTGAGCTTGGAAGGCTTTGCCTCTGTTCTTTTAGTGTAAAAACAACAACCCCAAACAAATTCACTGCGTCGTAACTAATTACATTACAACAGGCGTTTCAAACACCTTTATTATCTGGAAAGCAAGAGGAAGAGTGTTTTCGTTTCCCCATCTGTTATCGAAACAGGTGATTGGGAAACCCAAAAATCTAGTGTCTTTTAATATTTTATTTAGGACTGCATATTAGAAGCTAGGACTACTATCATCGGCGCTCTAATTGAATAATAAGAAAATAGCACGCGTATCAGTACGGGTCTAGTTATCTAATGCAAAAACTCACATTCTGTCAATAGTTTCTACATATAGTAACTCTATGCCCGAATATGGACGTTTTTCTTGAAAATTAGATTATGTGAAAACAAATTGACTTGAAGACATTTTCCCTAGCATGATTCAAATTTACACAACAGAAGCTCCGA
>CM065687.1:12750837-12774237 GCA_017654935.2 Phymorhynchus buccinoides
AGATTAGACCATGGACGGCACACACACAAACACACACACACACACACAAACACACACACACACAACACACACACACACACACACACACACACACACACACACAAACCGAACAACTATCATGCTATAGACTCAACTTCGTGTTAATAGAATCACTTCTTTAACATGAGTGAGCCAAAAAACGAACCGAACTAAGGTTTTACACGCGTGCACACACACACACAAGCATATGCGCGCCGCGCGCGCACACACACACACACACATACACACACACACACACACACACACATACACACACACATACACAACACATTACACACACACGCACGCACGCACGCACGCACGCACGCACACGCGCACACGCACGCACACGCACACGCACACGCACACACACACACACACACACACACACACACACACCACACACACACATTACAAAAAAAAATCTTTAAACTAAAGTTTTGTTTTTCATTGCCGTGAACCGAAAAAATGTCTACCAACAGCAAAGCCAAATTTACTAAACCGATCGTAATGAAAATTGGTAGAAATGTTTCAGATGTCCCAACAACGATGAACATTACGTCATTGCACTCTAGCTGTGTTGTTGTTGGTTTTGTTAATTTCTGGTCACAGAGACACTGGGAGGGGGGGGGGGGGGGGTGTGTAAGGGGGGAAAGAGTGTTTGACTCGGGAAATCTAGCTATCAATTTAGTATACAGTACCAGGCAACGACTTTGAACTGGCGTGTGGTGAGATTTACGTGCGTTTAAGTCCCCTATCTGAAGGACTCGGCGTTCAGTTCGATTTTCACCGTCGAACTGGACAGAAAGGCCGAAGCCCAGACCTGGATTCGAACCCGGGTCACTCGTGCAACGAGTTGGCAGGCGAACGAACGCCTTAACTATCCTGCCTCCTTCCTTCCTGTGAGATCGATTCTTGATGACGACATTTTATTGTAAATGACGGTAAACCGATCACAACGAAAACAAACAGGGTTGTTTGTCCCTAATGTCATGACACCGATGCCGGTGATATTATTTTACCCAAATGGCGAGACATATAAAGGTACTGCCAGTGAGTCGGATTTTGTTGAATCGCGCTTTGGCATGGCTATGCCACGCATCCTTTTAAAAAAAATTGACAGCATTCCCACAGTTTGGCCGATTGCTATGTTTTAACACTCCGTTATTACCAGCCGGCCGCGAACAAAGAGAGCGAAGCTGGTAATGTTTTCACTGCTGTCTGTATGTATGTATATGTTACCACGTTAACGTTTGAATGAAAGGAGGGCGTAGGAAGCTGACATTTTGCATGCGGATTGGTAGTTAGAATATCTAAGCCAAGTTCGAACATGGTCATCGGTCGAAGGTCAAGGTCACTGGAGGTGGTTTTTGCCAGACACAGTCCAAGGGAGATAAATCTCGAACGGAGGGACATAGGAGGCTCTAATTTTGCATACGAATAGGTAGTTAAAATATCTAGGCCAGGTAAAAAAAAAAGAAGGTCATTGCGTCAAAGGTCAAGGTCACTGGAGCCGTTTTTTTGCAAGACACGGACCAAGGGAAACAACTCTTGCTTTATAAACAGGCCACCACTCTGCAACTTGTTACTTCCCTTTACTTGTCGAAGTCACAGGTAAGTGGTTGACCTGGTTTTCTCATTCACTAATTCACTAATTTTGTCAGTTGAGGGTTAATGTTAGGGTTGTCGTCTCTCTTTATTTGTCTGATGATGATGATGGTGGTGACATGATGATGATGATGATGATGGTGGTGATGATGATGATGATGATGATGGTGGTTGGTGATGACGATGATGATGGTGATGATGTCAGGATTTGAACCAGCTACAGTTGGAGGTGAACGGGGTCAAGCGGTCACTGTCAGAGTGGACTGATGATGATGATGATGATTGATGATGACGACGATGATGATGATGATGTCAGGATTTGAACCAGCTACAGTTGGAGGTGAACGGGGTCAGGCGGTCACTGTCAGAGTGGACCTCAGACTTCGTGCACACCTACTACCCCCGTGTGGGCCAGCAGACCTACAGAGTGCCGGCGTTACACTTCAACCAACAGCCACTCACCCGCGTTTCGTCGTCAGCTGCCTCCGGACACCATTTACGACTGAACAAACTGGTAGGCTGAATAACTGACTGTTGATTTGTAAATGAACGAAGAAATAGGCTGAATAACTGACTGTTGATGTACGACTGAACGAGTTAGTAGGCTGAATATCTGACTGTTGGTTGGTTGGTTGGTTGGTTGGTTGGTTGTTGTTGTTTGTTGTTGGTTTTGCTTACCTCCTGGCTAAAAGACTCGAGGGATCATCCCAACAGCGAGAAGCACTTGAACACTAAGGTACACATGCACCAGCTAAGGATGAGAACATTACGTGTGTGACCGTTTTTGATTACTCCGCCATGTGAACAGCCACACTCCGTCTTCGGGAGGATTTTAGACTGATGATGTTATGCTGGGAGCTTGTCATGGCTTAAGACAATCCCCGCACAACCATTCAGAGCATAACAACATTTTGATGTAGCCTTGGCGTTCTAGCTTATGTCAACTGGTCTGACACAGCCTCATGCCAAGGCATTGACTGTTGATTTACGATTGAACGAACTTGTAAGCTGAATAACTGATTTTGATTTACAAATGAACGAACAAATAGGCTGAATATCTGACTGTTGATTTACGACTAAACGAACTGGTAGGCTGAATAACTGACTGTTGATTTACGACTGAACGAACTGGTAGGCTGAATAACTGACAGTTGATTTACGACTGAACGAACTACTAGGTTGAATAACTGACCGTTGATTTACGACTGAACGAACTGGTAGGCTGAATAACTGACAGTTGATTTACGACTGAACGAAATACTAGGCTGAATAACTGACTGTTGATTTACGACTGAACGAACTAGTAGGCTGAATAACTGACCATTGATGTACGTACGACTGAACGAACTAGTAGGCTGAATAACTGACTGCTGATTTACGACTGAACGAACTTGTAGGCTGAATAAATGACCGTTGATTTACGACCGTATGAACTTGAATAACTGACTGTTGATTTTCGACTGAACAAACTGGTAGGCTGAATAAATGACTGTTGGTTTTATGTTACTGTTGTGATAAAAGTTAGCTAAGTTACCCATCTACATAAATTGCTTAATAAAACAAAATTCAATATTAAAAAAACCCATATTATTATATGATTGAACGTTAATAACTCGTGGTTCAAATAGTGTTATTTCAGGAGTGTCACCCTTTCACAAATCTGCCCGGATAAAATATATAATATCACATGATTAAAATGTCGATCCAATAATAATAATAATAATAATAATAATAATAATAATAATAATGGGAATTTATATAGCGCTCTTTCTCACATGAGCTCAGTGCGCTTTACATTGATAACAAGAACATTAAAGGCAAACAAATAATGAATCATTAGAAAGTAAAATAAACACGATGATTGCACGCAACCTTCTCTTTCTCACACACACACATGCGCCGCGTGCGCACACGCGCGCGCGCACACGCACACACGCGCACACACACACACGCGCGCGCACGCACACACACACACACACACACACACACACACACACACACACACACACACACACACACACACACACACACAAACACACACACGCATGAACGCACGCACGCACACATACACACATACACGCATGCACACACTCACACACAATTATACAAGAGTAAACTAGTTACAATATGGAAATTCTAAGAAGAAACATAGACCACATTCACATTCTCAATCAAGTTTGGATACAATACTGCAACTTGAAATAAAATCATACTGTCATCGACATACCAGTTACATGACTAAGTATAATAGATAAATTTCAATTTGCAAGAACAAAAATACCATTCTACCTCATTTACAAGCATTTAAAGTTCAACATACAATTTACGAATTATAAAATAATTGTAAATTAAAACAATGTACAAGATTTCTGCAATGAAACGGACCCCCCACCCCCACCTTACACACAAACATTTATCAATCATAATAATTATGTCCGAAACAAGTGAGTTTTAGGGGCAGAGCGAAAGGCGGAGATAGAGTCAGATGAGCGGACATGTTGTGGGAGGGAATTCCATAAGTGAGGTGCTAAATAGTAGAAGGATCGTTCACCAAAAGATTTCGTGTGAACCCGAGGAACCTTGAGTGTGCAGCAGTCAGAGGAAGAACGTAGGGAGCGAGCAGGTGTGTAGACAGTCACTAGGTAGGAGAGATAGACAGGACCAGAAGAGTGAACAGCACCGAAACAAGGGCAAGCAATTTTGTACTTGATTCTAGCCACTACTGGAAGCCAGTGCAAGTTACGAAGATGAGGTGTTATATGATCAGAGCGTGGAATCTTGAGAGTGAGGCGTGCTGCACTGTTTTGCAGTTTTTGAACACGTTGCAGGAGGTACTGAGGACAGCCACAGAGAAGAGAGTTGCAATAGTCAATGCGGGAAAGAATGAAGGCAGAAATAAGAGTTTTCGTGGTTTCAACAGACAGAAAGTGACGAACAGCACTGATTCGTCTGAGCTCACAATTGATGGAACGTATGAGATTAATAACCTGTGTATGCATTGTAAGATTTGAATCGATGGTAACTCCGAGATTCTTTGCTGACTTAGAAAACTGAACACAAGCATTGCCAACTGTCCAACTGCATTTGTATGAGTGATTCTTGAAAAGTTTCTGGATGTGGAGATTCTGTTAATATCACAGAAATGCAAAAGATGTCATGAAATAGACACCTGACCAAAACCATTGGGCAGTTCAAAATGTCCGCCAAACTGAACGTTGATCCCAAGCTGATAGAATGTGTTTGAATCCGATATTTTTTGCTTATGATTTTATATGATTATGCTCATGGAAAAGTATTGAAACATAGGTGTGTAAATTGCTTTTAAGACCTTGCTGTATCCAAAACAACAGTCCACAGTTGGCTCCAGGACTTCCACTTTGGCAGACGGACGTTAGAAGAGAGTGACTGTTACAATCATCAAGAGTTCGTTGTAACTGTCAAAACCGTAACCAGTCTCTTTGTTAAAAAATAGTTTTAAATAAGTGTTGATGAAATAAAGAACGCAATAGGCATTTCATCAGGAAGCCTTGATAAAAAATGTTTACATGATCACCTGGGTCTTCAGAACGGTTATGACATTCGGGTGTCCCATCAGCTTACTGAAGGACAGAGGAGGGGTAGGGTTGAATGATGCACCCAATACAAACGCTATCTAAAAATTAGTGGATGAACATGAGGTCTGGGACATCGTGACTGATAATAGAATTTGTGTGCATCAGTTTGATTCAAAAACCAAGTAACAAATGATCGTTTGAGGGTTTCAGGATGAGTTCCCTTCAGTAAATTTCCACAGGCAACGGATTACTGAAAACCCCAATCAAACAAATAGTCGCTATGTTTCTTTTCTACCAGTTGTTATATGGCCTCAGTTCCTCTCTACAGAAAAGAGTCACCACTGCAGATTAATACATAAACACCTGTTTACCCAAATGCGCTTTGGACATGTCGTCCGTGCACTGATATCTGAGGTCACCTGCTTTATCGTGACAACATAAGTGGCCACACTGCTGCAATTCCTTTAGATATTCTGCAAGAAAACAGAGTTCACTTGGTCTCGCTCCCACTTATTTCTCCAATTTAATCCGTTTTGACTTTATCCTATTATCTTATGCAAGGCACCAGTTAAAGGGGACACAATTCCAGGACGGTGAAAGTGCTTGAGAGTTTGCTGAGGGCTCTATTTTGACATACGTCAGTCGACCTTGTCTGGCGCCATAACTGTTTGCTTTGAAAGAATGACCAAGTGTGTGTGCTTGGGAAGGATACCTCGAAAATGTAGACTGGCCAAAAAAATGTACTCTTTCAGTTCTTTGCACCTAGAAACTTATCGAGAGCTCCTCATACCATCCAACTGTGACGGCACCAGTGAGGCATGCTTCTAATGAAATACTACTGTTTAAACGGATCTAATGAAATCTAATTTCGTTCACTATATTCATGTAGAGCCCAATGCACGAGTCTGGTGAAACATCTGATATAGAAATACATTACAGTGCAGATATGTAGGTCTACTATTTCGCCAGATTCGTATACAGGGATCTACAGAATATTGATAAAGTAAACAAAAACGGGTAGGTTTATCAGAATCGTTTAGTCAATAGCATTAAATCAGATTCATGCTTCACAAATGTCACAGTTGGTTAGTCGTACGAGTGCAGCTGGATTTGTGAATCGGCCCCTTAACTCACTGACCTCTGTGCAAAACTGATCAGTAAGATGGATAATCTTGGTTTGTTTTAAACTGTAATTCAGCTTTCAGCTTTCAACAGTGGTGTCACGCCACGAGTGGCATGAATGGCTATTGCTTCAGATAACTAGGTAAATACTTGGGCTATCTTGTTCTTTAAAACAACATTCTGCCACTTGGGGGAAAAGGGATAGGGGTAGGATCAGCCTAGGATTATTTCATAAAACTGCGAGAAGCAAACTTTGAGATTGAGAGTTGTAAACATGAGGGGATGACTAAAGTACAAGATTGCAGATACTCGATTAAGAGGGGGGATGTCTCCTCCGAAGACATTCTCAAAGTGTGCCTGCAAGAAGTGCCTATCACAAAAGGATTAGAGAAAGCAGATAGGCAGTTTTTTGCTGGCATCCTTCGTATATAATGAGAATGTTGACCAGCTCACCCTACAGTTTCTTCACACTGTCTCAGGATCAGAGTCAGGCGGTGGGTGATCTTGCCCACACCATGGTTCTGGACTGGCTGGAGGAGCTGAGCTGTCATCTCCAGGCCTGTGGCCAGAGTCCACTGTTCATCATCAGCACGGTCAGCTACGAAAACTACCTGGCCAAACTCCAGACGTCCACTCCTGCTTCTTCTAAAGCCAGACGACGTCAAGCTCAATCCAGGGCCGACGACCACCCACATAACCCTCAGGAGCAAGGGGATGGGTTGAAGGATTCCCTACAGCGGGCTGAATCAGGATGTCCGCAAGCAAGGGATGAAGCAAAGTGTCCTCAGGAAGATCAAGGGACACAACTGTTACCACCCCGACCATCTGACAGGGGAGGTCAGCGAGGAGAAATCGACATTCTACTTCTGCACCAGCAGACCGGAGTGACCTTGATTGAGGTCAGTCAGAAGTTAATTAATCCAATAACCTTTGCTGTCAGTTATAGATAAGTTGAAGAGAATGTCATACATGTGAAATTCTTTACAAAGATTCTCATTCAATCAAGAATACATTTAGAAGCACACACACACACACACACACACACACACACACACACACACACACACACACACACACACACACACACACACATACACACACACACACACACTACACACACACACACACACACACACACACGCATGCACACACACACACACACACACACACACACACACACACACACACACACACACACACACACACACACACACACACACACACACACACACACACACACACACACACACACACACACACACACACACACACACACACACACACACAAATGCATGGATCTTTATTAACTAAGTTAATATGTGTGCACGTGTGTGTGTGTGTCTTTGTATGTAACTTACTTCATATCACTAACTCCACTAGGTGAAAGGTACATGCTATAACAGAGGCCTCTCCTGGACCCCCTCAGACACGCTACTGACCCAAATCATCCAGGGCAGAGTGACTAGGGCCTTGAAGCAGCTGGACACCGGTCAAGACACCCTGCACTACATCATGCCGGATCTGCACCTGCCTAAGATCACCCTGGTTCTGGCCCTGCCCTTTGTGACCAGAGAACAGCTGGTGAAGGTCAGATGACTTTGACTTTGGGAAGGAGAGAAAGTGCCAGAGGGAGGGGAGGGGAGGGGGGAAGAGGGGGGGGGGGGCAACGAATGATTAAACAGTTTTCTTTACACCAAAAGGAGAAATACTGGTGACAGTAATTAAACGAAAACTGATCACAGAGGTAGAAAACGTTGCTTGCAGATAATTTAAAAAACGAAGTGAGAAACGATTGTTGTACGCAAAGAGCGTTAGGTTTTCACAGAAGAGAGAGACAGGGTCAGGGGAGCGGGGGAGGGGGAGTAATACATAAGCGCAATAGCGTTCATAGAGTTTAAAAAAAAATGTTATTGCCATTTCACAGGCGGTGTCCACTATGTCTTTGGACTTAACAAATCTGCGATTCCTGTGCAAAGACGATCTGTCGTCTCCAGTCTCAGTGAACCAGACGTCAAGGCCACAAGCAGACGACATGGATATTGGAAGCCCTCAATTGTCGACATGGTGGAAAAAAACGATGATGTGTGGGGACATCAGTGAAGAGCTGTTGTCTGTGGGAGCCATGACAACCATGGTGGGGAGGTGGGTGTGCTGTGATGCAATGCATACTTTGAAGTATTGCTTCAAAGTTAACAAGCTTTATTCAAAATTAAATCTTGAATTAACTAAAGCGTTGTGGAAAAAGCGTGAGGTTTGGTTACCTTGTATGTTTCTGTTTTTAGTCTCAAGAAGGACGTTATAGCCAAAATATTGGACAGAAAAAAATGTACGTTTTGTCATTAATTAATGCTGTGCTATGCGCTTAGGCCATATCGATGGCTTAGAGTCAAAACAGACTATCTTTAGATAGTCCATTGACTTATTATTGATGTTATTGAAAATACTAAGAACTTGTATTTAAAATAACTGCAAATACTTACAAAATAGGGATTATGCTTTTTATATTTTTGCAGTCTTTTTTTTTTTATACAAGTTATTAGTTTTCGCAATAGGTTCAATAATACGTCAATGGACTATCTAAAGATAGTCCGTTTTGACTCCAAGCCATCGATATATTTTATCTGTAACTGAAAAACATTAAACTGAATAATGAGAGAAAAATAGGGCTTATTTTTAATAGGTACACGTCTTATGCATATTGTGTAGAAAACTATGACGTTAGTTCCAAACATTTCTCAATGGATAAATAAATCTAGGTACAAGTTAGTAAATTAATTTTGTTCTATAGCCACCCAGCATGCACTGAAGTAGACCAATTAGTACTTTAACCATATGTCAAAATGTGTTCTGGACTTCTCTTTCTGTCACAGGATCTGTGGCCTGATGTCCGTGGTGTCAGTGTGGACCACCAGCAAGCCTCGCATGGAGGTGCGCACCCTGAGCCAAGCTGTCGGGGAGAGCGGTCGTCGCCTGGCGGACATCGTTCTGCTTCCTCGCCAGGTGAAACTCCTGGCTAGACACGACCTGCATCGCCTGTGGCTGACGGGCCCCATGGGGTCCGGGAAATCCCTGATGCTGCAGCTGAAAGGCCGCCAGTGGTTCCAGGAAGGCAGGAGGGTCATCGTCATGAATGTGCGAACTGCCTCCAGAGGCCGTCCCCATGGTCACGTGTTGGAGCAAGGCATCCGCAGAGGAGAAACAGAGAGCAATTCTAAGGTAGGAAGTGTTGAAAGACACGATGTAGCCCTGGATGAGTTCCACTTTGAACATCTCCAAAGAGACCTGGAATCGGGGGGACCAATGGAGAAAGCTTGTTTTGTGGTAGATGAAGTGTTGTATGAGATGCCTAGAATCGCCAAGGAACTTGCTGCACATTACCCGGACAACCCTATCTGGTGTGTGGCCAGCTACCCTGCTCTTGTTCCCAGCACGTTTCAGACGTACCAGCTGGACACAGTATTAAGAAACCCGCCGTCAGTGCAGATGATGCTGAAAGAGCTGGACTTGAACGAAAACCACAGAAATGTCTACACAACTCGCAGTGCTGCCCAGGGCTTGCCCTGTGATGGACCACCTATCATTTTTATCGAGCACTCCAAGCACAAGACGTGTGTTTGCCCTATGGACTGTCCACAGTGTGCTCATGACCTGGCTGACATTTTTGAACAAAAACTGGGCCTTGAGCTACGCCTTGCAACATCAAAATCGGAATCCACGGATGTCTCAGCCAGAAAGCAGGAACAAACGCTTCCAAATCCAGCCCCACATCAGCCAGACAAAGATGCTCCCAACACCAGCAAAGATTCTTCACTGTCATTTCGGGATGTGTTAGTCTTGCTCGCCCTTCCCTTGTCAGCTTTCAAGCAACTCAGAGATTTCCACTGGGAGGCGTCTATTCCAGACATAATGCAGTTCATTTTGTTTATAGCAAAGTCTAATTTCGTGTCCACTCTCAAACGTCGGGGTGTACCCTTCAGGTTCTGCGTGGACAACACTCTGAAGGAGATCGCCTTTCCCCCCAAAGATGAAATCATCTTCACCGATGTCCTTGCAGCACACAGTCTGGAAAGAAAGGTGGTTGTCTTGATACGTGGTGGGCCTCCCCTGACCAAGGAAGAAATCAGAGAAAGCATTAACCGTTACCAGGTTGTACAGAATGCAGCCAGCCAGACTGAATTGAGTCGTTTTGAGCAGTTCATGAAAGTCCCGATGGACAAAGAGACTGTGAGCACTCAGCTGCACGTCTTTGGCTCCATGTTGCACGAGCTTCGTGACATCATGTACCCACCGTTGGACTTCTCTCCAATCCCCACCCCTGAAGAAGCCAGAAGCGTATTCCACAAACTGTTTGGGAACATGCTGGTGGTGGGGGCTCAGTCCGTCATCAGGCACCAGCACAGACATCCAGAACTCCCCAGAACCCCCTCTGACTCTGAACCTCGCCGCGGTAAGGAGCACCGCTGTGACCTGTCCGCCATTCCCAGCTCAGCTTCGGAGGAGGCAGCACGGTTGTCTTCTGGGACAGGTACCGGGGAAGCAGACTCTGCGCTCTTCATGCCCTTCCTGCAGGAGGACCTTGCTCAGCGGCACACTGAGGTACAGAGGATCCGGCAAGCCCTGCAGTCCTCCTCAGAGGATGACCTGGACTGGGAGTTCTTTGCTGCCTCCCGCTGTCTGTCTCAGTACATCACCATTGTCTGACATTTTGTCTGTCACCAATGTCTGTCTGTCAGTCTACGGGCACCTCGGTGTCGCGGGCACTCCGGTTAAAGGGATAGTTTTTGCTAGTCTGTAATTTTTTTTCTTGTTTATTACTAAAAGAGTCTCCGGTATAGCAACCACCCCGCCATTCAGGACAATGGACAGTGACCTCAGTGTGAAGCTCTATTAACTAGTATAATGTACCACCTGATACACCTTGACCCCGAATTATTAAAAACCTACTTGGAGAAATGATTCAGGTTGGGCAAGGAAATCAGTAAGATCTATTAATTTAATTTACTACATGTTTATCATGTTCACATATATTGACAAAGGTCATCAATTACATGTTTCACTTCAAAGTTGAAATGAACTTGTTTTCACTGGATACATCGTTATTATCTCTTCATGGACTGGCTCAATTTAGCGGATACTTCGCAATTATGGACAGTTTTGACCAGTCCGTTCGCGTAGGTTGGTCGGAGTACTGAGATTGGACTGTATCTCAGTACTTCACCTGCATGACCTGCCTGCCAATCTGTCTCAACACATCAGCAACATCCAGCGTATCCTCTGTACACCCCCTGTTTGTTGCCTGCTGGACATTGTTGCCTTGAAATCTATCAAACAACCTGGCAAAGCCACGTACCCTAGTACCCTAGTCTGTACCCTAGTCTCAGCGTCTAGTGATGAAAGTCATACTGTCTGTGATGACTGTCTTTGGGTTGAGTATGTCGCCCCAAACATGTTGCTGAAGGTAAGGGGATTGTCACAACTGGTCAAATTGTAACGCTGAAAGATAAGAGGATGCTGAACTGAACGGTCATCTGACGACCCATTACATTTACGTTTAAGAACTTAATAGAACAACTAGTCACTGAACTTATACGACAAATAAAAGCATTCAATTTGGATCATTATTGTAAATCTTTTTGAAAGCAGTCTCCATCTAGTGGGTTGATTGTGTATTGCAAATGTAAGGAGCACGGTATAAGCTTCTAGCTTGTTGTTGCTCTGAATGTATTATTTTGTGACTATGTTTTGAATTGAATTCAATATTAATGAGACAGAAAACTTGTTTAAACCAAATTGTATACTCATGATCTTTGTGTTGGTTGAATGGCATGATTTTGCATTAATCAGAAACTCGTTTTTGATCTGTTGTATTGTGTTTTTGTGAGTGTTATATTGGTTTTAATTTGTTTTGAGGTCAGATGGTAGCACACCCCTCGCATGCGAGGAATTGTGGGAAGATGGAGGTTTTAATTGTGCACCTATGACAAGCGTAGTTAAAATTTAAATTGTACTTTAACTTTAGATTTTGTAAATCATCTATTATGAAAGAGTGAAGGCAAAGGTTTACATTTCTGTAATTCAGATGATGCGAACAAATATTAGGAAAAGGGGGGTGGGTTAAATTTTGACCAAATGACAACTTTTTCGTTGCCACTGGGTTTAGCGTATGCTAAGTCAGTAAGTGCATGGGCACACGGGACCTCGGTTTTATTGGTGCTCATGCCGCGAGCAAAAACAAAGAGCCCTCAGCGTCAGACCAGTTAAGGCCTAGTGCACAAAGTGAGAGGAAAAATTCCCCTGTAAAAACCCGATGTTCGGAACTCAGGGTTTCCTTGCCACAAGGCGAAACGACGAAGCTACCACTGTGCAACTTTACACTGACCCATTGACTAAAGCCCAAAATTACTGTTTCAAAGGTGACACTGACATCTTTGACACTATCCCCCCAAGCTTTCAAAACAACTCTGTTTTTTTCTTCTCAAAACAACATTAGTGCGAACGCTGTATCACTAACACTTTCTTAGCGCTTTCCTGCTCCAGCGACCTAAAACCACATTCAAGAACACGAGATGCCCTTTCTCCGTTTTGTCACTTTTCTCCTAGATTTTCATGAACTAGCTTTGCACGGTGCAAATTATCTGTTTTCTTCAGGAAAATCTGTACAAGCACGTAGAGCCGTTGGAGCTCGCGATAGTATCTACGCAACAGGAACTCAACTAGCAATGACATTTCCTGAAACAGCGACCAAATGCCCTTATTCTTCCGTTCCTTCGGGTGTCTATGGCAAGATATCCTAGATATCCTAGATAGCTATGGGACCGATGCTGTGTTAAATTCACCTTATTGTACCCGCTGTTCAAACACTATCATGTTCAACTACATCCATACGACCTGCACCAACATGCCCTTTCTGTCACCGAGATTTAAATAACCGGGTAAGCTTTACCAAATATTCGCTAACTTCTGTTTTAAATTTAATGGCCAAAAAAGTGAGGGAACAATAATTTGAATTAAAATTGCTGTTAAAAAACTATTTTATTTAAAAATGCTTGTTGTGTGTTATTGAAAAATGCACATTAAAATTGCTGTTATAAATAGAAAAACCGGAACTTTACTTGTGTGTTATTGAACAATGCTTTTGCTTTCAAATATTGCTGTTTATATTACTATTGTCTTAAAAAAAAAAAAACAATGCTTGTTGTGTGTTATTGAACTATTTTTTGATTTAATATTGCTGTTATATTACTATTGTTTTGTTTTAAAAAAAAAAAACTAAACGATTGCTTGTTGGTGTGTTATTGAACAATGCTTTGCTTTAATATTGCTTTTATATTACTATTGTTTTTACGATGCTGGTGTGTTATTGAACAATGCTTTTCTTTTATATTGCTGTTATATTACGATTGCCTTAACTATGATTGTTGTGTGTTATTGAACAATGATTTGCTTTCATATTGCTGTTATATTAATAATTGCTTTTAAAACTAAAAAAAAATGATGGCTTGTGTGTTTATTGAACAATGCTCTTTGCTTTCCTATTACTGAACTGTTATAAATTACTATTGTAATTTAAAACGCGGATGCCTGTGTGTTATTTGAAACACTGCTTTGCTTTTTATATTGCTGTTTTTATATATTACTATTGCTTTTGCTTTCATATTGCACTGTTTGATATTAATATTGGTTTTTTTTTAACGATACTTGTTGTGTTATTGAACAATGCTTGCTTTTAGATATGCTCGTTATATTAATACTTTTTACTGATGCTTGTGTGTTATGAACAATGCCTTTGCTTTCATATTGCTGTTATATTATATGTTTAACGATGGCTTGTGTGTTATTGAACAAATGCTTTGCTTTCATATTACTGTTATATTTACATTGTTTTAACGATGCCTTGTGTGATTGAACAATGCTTTGATTTTAGTATTGCTGTTATATACTATTGTTTTAAAGCGATGCTGTTTGGTGTTATTGAACATATGCTTTGCTTCATATTGCGTTATATACTATTGTTTTAACGATGGCGCTGTAGTGTGATTGAACAATGCTTTGCTTTCATATTGGTGTTATATACTATTGTTTTAAGATGCTTGTTGCAGGTTATTGAAAACAATGCTTTGCTTTCATATTGCTGTTATCTTACTATTGTTTTGTACGATGATTGTTGTGTGTTATTGAAATCAATGCTTTGCTTTTATATGGCTGTATGCAATTTTTATATTTGTACTATTAGCCACACAGGCGTCTATGTGAAATCGGGTTTCACCACCTTGGGACGAGGCGCGTCGCAGCCAGAGGCGCGCCCCCCCATTTTTTTTTTGGGGGGCATACGAATTTTTGTCTGACTGATGACGGAAGGAAAAGGGAGGGTGGGTTAAAATTGACCAAATGACAACTTTTTTCGTTGCACATGGGTTAAGCGCACGCTAAGTGGCATGGGCTACCTGAGGACCCGGTTTATCGTCTCATGCGAAAGATCCACTTCAGACCATAAGGCCTAGTGAAAGTGAGAGAACATCCACTGTACCCAGGTTAGAACTCGGGGTCACTTGAACGAAGGCGAAAGCGCTACCACTGGCATTACACTGACACATTGACAAAAATCTCAAAAATTACTGTTCCAATGGTACCACACCGAGCTAATACAGCTATTCTTTCAAGAGCTTTCAAAACACCAACGTTTTTTCTCAGGAAAAGTCAAAATAGAGCGTGAGACGCTGTATCACCAACCGCTCATGGCACATTTCCTGCTGCCAGTTACCTTGACAAATGCCCTTCCGTTGTACTTTGGCTAGATATCCGTAATAGCTATGACGTGCAAAAAAAGTGAGGGTCCTAGGTCCCTCTGTTCAATACGTTATCGTGTTGGTACATCGAATAGCAGTCAACCATCCGGAACAAAACAGACAGCCACCATTACGAAAAACATTACCAGATTGCGAAAGATTACTATTTTGTTCTACGATGCTTGTGGTGTTATTAACACTGCTTTGCTTTTAACTGCTGTTAATTACTATTGTTTAAACGATGCTTGTTGTGTGTATTGAACAATGCTTGCTTTTCATATTGCTGTTATATTTACTATTTTGCTTAAACGATGCCTTGTTGTGTTATTGAACAATGCTTTGCTTTCATATTGCTGTTATATTCATATTGTTTAACAGATTTGTGTGTTATTTGAACAATGCTTTGCTTTTATATGCTGTTATATTACTATTGTGACGGATGCTTGTGTGTGTTATGGAACAAGATTGCTTCTATTGCTGTTATATTAATATGTTTTAACGATGATGTGTGTTCTTGAACAATGCTTGCTTTCATATTCGCCTGTGAGTATTAATATTGTTTTAAGATGCTTGTGTGTAGGAACAATGCTTGCTTTTTATATTGCTGCAATTACTATTGTTTAACGATGATGGTGTGTTATTGAACAACGCTTGCTTTTATATTCCTGTTATAGTTACTATGTTTTAACGATGATTGTTGTGTGGTATTGAACAATGCTTTACGTTTTATATCGGCTGTTATATTTACTATTGTTTTAAACTATGCTTGTTGTGTGATATTGAAACCAATGCCTGTGCCTTTCATATTGCTGTATTATAGACTAATGTTTTAACGATGCTTGTGTTTGTGTTATTGGAAAACAATGCTTTGATTTTATATGCTGTTATATTACATTGTGTTAACGATGCTTGTTTGTGTTATTGAAACAAGCTTTGCTTGCATATTGCTGTTATATTACTTATTGTTTTAACGATGCTTGTGTGTTATGAAACAATGCTTTGCTTCATACTGCTGTTATATTACTATTTTTTACGATGATTGTTGTGTTATTGAAACAATGCTTTGTTTTATATTGCATGTATGGCATTTTGGATTTTGTACTTTCTAGCACACAGGCGTCTCTTGAAATTCGGTTTGCTCCCACCTGGAGAGGCGGTATCGCAGCCAGAGGCGCGCCACCCATTTTTTTTTGGGGGGGTATGCGATTTTTGTGGACTGATGAGGAAGGAAAAAGGAGGGGGGGGGGTAAAAAATTTGACCAAATGACAACTTTTTCGTTGCCACGGGTTTAGCGCATGCTAAGTGTATAGGGCACATGCGACCCCTCAGTTATCGTCTCATGCGAAAGACTTCACGGTTCAGACATAAGCTAGTGCAAAGTGAGAGGAAACAACCACTGTACCCAGGTTCGAACCTCGGGTCAATGGACACGAGGCGAAAGCCTGCTACCCCACTGTGCCACTTTACACTGAACATTGACAAAATCTCAAACAATACTGTTCTCAAAGTACAAACACAACACTATTCTTTCAAGCTTTCAAAAACACCAACGTTTTTTTCTCAGGAAAATGTCAAAAATTAGAGCGTGGGAGACGCTGTATCACCAACCGCTCATGGCACATTTCATGCTCCAGCGACCTTTCCACCAATGCCCTTCCGTTTTGTACTTGGCCTAGATAGCATAACTAGCTATGCACGTGCAAAAAGGAGGGTCCAGGTCCCTATGTTCAAACGTTATCGTGTTGACATGCATAGTCAGTCAACCAGACCGGAACAAACAGACAGACATTACGAAAACATACAGATTGCATTACTATTTTGTTTTACCGAGATGTTGTGATGTTATTGAACACTGCTTTGCTTTTATTGCTGTTATATTACTATCGTGTAACATGCTCGTGTGTGTGTTATTGAACAATGCTTTGCTTTTATATTGCTGTGATATTACTATTTTGTTTTTTAAACGAGGCTTGTGTGGTTATTGAAAATCTTTGCTTCCATATTGCTGTTATATT
This sequence comes from Phymorhynchus buccinoides, assembly GCA_017654935.2. Lineage (NCBI taxonomy): Eukaryota > Metazoa > Mollusca > Gastropoda > Neogastropoda > Raphitomidae > Phymorhynchus > Phymorhynchus buccinoides. Next base: position 12,767,942 of record CM065687.1, read on the forward strand.
AATATTGTTTTAACGATACTGATGTGTTATGAACAAATGCTTGCTTTTATATTCCTGTTATATTACTATTGTTTTAACGATGCTTGTGTGTGTTATGAAACAATGCTTCTGCTTTCATATTGCTGTTATATACTATTGTTTTAACGATGATGTTCTGTGTTATGAAAAGCTTGATTTTATATTGTGTTATATTACTATTGACTTTAACGATGCTTTGTGTGTTATTGAACAATGCTTTGATTTCATATTGGATGTTATATTAAATATGTTGGAACGATGCTTGTGTGTTATTGAACAATGCTTTGCTTTCATAGTGCTGTTATATTACTATTGTTTAACGATGCTTGTTGTGTGTTATTGAACAATGCTGCTTCATATTGCCTGTTATTATTACTATTGTTTAACGATGAATTGTTGTGTGTTATGGAACAATGCTTGTCTTTTATACTGCTGGTTATATTAATATTGTTTTAATGATGCTTGTGTGTTATTGAACAATTGCTTTGCTTTAATATTGATGTAGTATATAATATTGTTTTAACGATGCTTGTGTGTTATTGAACAATGCTTTGCTTGCATATGCTGTTAATTACTATTGTTTAACGATGCTTGTGTGTTATGAACAAGCTTTGAATTTTATATGCTGTTAGATTACGATGTTTTAACGATGCTTGTTGTGTGTTATTGAACAATGCTTGCTTTTCATATTGATGTTATATACTATTGTTTTAACGATGCTTGGTGTTATGAACAATGCTTTGCTTTTCATATGCTGTTATATTACTATTGATTTTTAACGATGCTTGTGGTGTTATTGAACAATGCTTTGCTTTCATATTGCTGTTATATTACATTGTCTTAACGATGATGGTTGGTGTGTTATTGAAACAATGCTTGGCTTATATTGCTGTATGGCATTTTGTATTTTTGTACTATCTAGCCACACAGGCGTCCTCTGTGAAATTCGGGTGCTACCACCCGGAGGAGCGCGTCGGCAGCAAGACGGCGCGCCCCCCCTTGTTTCTTGGGGGTTGCATACGATTTTTTGTGTGACTGAATGAGGAAGGAAAAGGGGGGTGGGTAAAATTTGACCAAATGGACAACTTTTTCGTTGCACGGAGTTTAGCGCAACGCTAAGTGATGGGCACATGAGACCTCGGTTTATGTCTCATGAGAAAGACCCACGATTCAGGACCATAAGGCACTAGTGCAAAGTGAGAGGAAACAATCCACTTGTACCCAAGGTCGAACTTTATGCGGGTTCACGTGACACGAGCGAAAGCGCTACCCACTGTGCCACTTTACACTGACACATTGACAAAAATCTTCAAAAATTACTGTTTTCTCAAAGTACCACACACTAACAATATTCTTCAAGCTTTCAAAACACCAACGTTTTTTTCTTCAGAAATGTCAAAATTAGAGCGTGGGACGCTGTATCACCAACCGATCATGGCACATTTCTCTAGCTCCAGTTACTTTGACCAATGCCCTTCCGTTTTGTACTTGGCTAGATATCCTAAACTAGCTATGCACGTGCAAAAAGATGAGGGTCAGGTCCCCCTTTTCAAAAACGTTATCCGTCGTTGACATGCATAGTCAGTCCAACCAGCCAGGAACGAAACAGAAGACATTACCGAAAAACATTACCAGATGCATAATATTTGTTTTACGATGCTTGTTGTGTGCGTTATGAACAATTGCTTTGCTTTTATATTGCTGTTATATTACTATGTTTTAACGATGCTTGTGTGTGTTATTGAACAAGGCTTTGCTTTTATATTTGCTGTTATTATTACTACTTTGTTAAACATGCTGTTGTGTGTTTATGAAACAATGCTTTGCTTTCATGTGCTGTATATTAATCTTGTTTTAAACCGCTATGGTGTTATTGAACAATGCTTTGCTTTAGATTGCTGTTATAGTACTATTTTTTAACGATGCTTGTTGTGTTGTTATTGAACAATGCTTTCTTCATATTGATGTTATTTTAATAATTGTTTTAACGATGATTGTCTTGTATTGAACAATGCTTTGAATTATTAATACTGCTGTGATATACTTATTGTTTTAACGATGCTTGTGTGTGTTAGTGAAACAATGCTTGCTTCTCATATTGCTGTTATAATACTATTGTTTAATGATGTTGTGTGTTATTTGGAACAATTGCTAACAGCTTCATCATTGTGCTGTTCTAATTACTATTGTATTTAACGATGATTGTTGCGTGTATTGAACAATGCTTTGCTTTTATATGCTGTATGGCATTTTGTTATTTTAGGATATCTAAGCAACACAGGCGTCTCGTGAAAATTCGGGTTGCTCCCACATGGAGAGCGGTCGCCGCAGGGCGCGCCCCATTTTTTTTGGAGGGGGCCATACGATTTTTGTTTGACTGATGAGGAAGGAAAAGGGGGGGTGGGTTAAAGATTTGACCAAATGACAACTTTTTTCGTTGCCACTGGGTTTAGCGCACGCTAAGTGCATGGGCACATGAGACCTGGTTTAGCGTCTTATCATGCCGAAAAGACTCCAAGTTCAGGACCATAAGGCCTAGTGCAAAGTGAGAGGAAACAATCCACTGTACCCAGGTTCGAATCGGGTCACTTGACACGAGCGAAAGCGCTACCACTGATGCCCACTTTACAGACACATTGACCCAAAATCTCAAAATTACTGTTTCTCAAAAGTACACACACTAAACACTATTCTTTCAAGCTTTCAAAAACACCAACGTTTTTTCTTCAGGAAAATGTCAAAATTAGAGTCGTGAGAACGCTGTAGCATCACCAACGGCTCATGGCACATTTCATGGCTCTAGCGACCTTTGACCAATGCCCTTCCGGTTTGTACTGCCTCAGATATCCTAAATAGCTATTGACGTGCAAAAAAGGGTGAGGGTCCTAGGCCCCTCTGTTCAATACGAATCGTGTTGACATGCATAGTCAGCACCAGCCAGGAACAAACAGACAGAATTACACACGCGAAAACATTACCAGATGCCCATACTATTTTGTTTTACCGAGGCTTGTTGGCTGTGTTATTGAACAATGCTTTGCTTGTATATGCTGTTATATTACACTATTGTTTTAACGATGGCTTGTTGTGTGTGATTGAACAATGCTTTGCTTTTATATTGCTGCGTATATGACTATTTTGTTAACGAATGCTTGTTGTGTGTTATTGAACAATGCTTGCTTTCATAGTGCTGTTATATAATATGTTTTAACGATTACTTGTGTGTTATTGAACAATGGCATTGCTTTTATATGCTTTTATATACATTGTTTTAACGAGGCTTTTGTGTGTTATGAACAATGCTTTGCTTTCATATTGCTGGTATATTAATATTGTTTATTAAACGATGATGTGTGTTATTGAACAATGCGTTGCTTTCATATTGCTGTTATATTAAAATTGTTTAACGATGCTTCGAGGTGTATTGAAAACAATGCTTTGCTTTTATAGTGCTGTTATATTACTATTGTTTTAACGATGCTTGTGGGGGTGTGTTCTGAACAATGCTTTGCTTTATTTCCTGTTTATTTATCTATTGTTTTAACGATGATTGTAGTGTGTTATTGACAATGCTTTACTTTATATTGCTGTTATAGTGACTATATGTTTTAACGATGCTTGTTGTGTGTTATTGACAATGCTTTGCTTTTATATGCTGTTATAGTACATTGTTTTAACGATGCTTGTTGTGTGTTAGTGAACAATGGCTGTTTTTAGATTGCTAGTGCCTATAGTACGATGTTTTTAACGATGACTTGCTGTGTGTTCGATTGAACAATTGGCTTTGCTTCATAGTGCGGCTATATTACTCTTTGTGTTTAACGATGCGTGTTGTGTGTTACTTGAACAACAATCTTTGCTTTTATATTGCTATATAGTACTATTGTTTAACGAGCTTGTTGTGTGTATTGAACCATGTTGCTTTTATATTGCTATTATATTATATGTTTTCACGAGCTTGTGGTGTAATTTGAACAGCTGTGCTTGTATTGCTGTTAATTTAGGACATATGATATATATTGATATTCATGAGCCTGTAGTATTATGGCATTGATATTTGTTACTTTATAGCACCGGCGTCTCTGTGGAATGAAATTGGGTTGCTCCACATGGAGAGTGCGTCGCAGCCAGAGGCGCGCCAAACTTTTTCTTTTTGCATGGACTTTTGGTGACTGATGAGGAAGGAAGAAAGGAGTTTTGTGGGTGGGTAAATTTTGACGCGACAATTGACATTTTTCCCGGCACTGGATTTAACGTGTGCTGAGGCACCTTTTTTTTAAAAAGGACAATGTATAAAAGAATTATGATTGTGATTGCGAGGTATGTTGCGCGCGTTTGAGACGTTACCTTTGACGGGTGTAATCTGTACTTATAGAAACTCCCCACCCACCCCCACCACCCCCAAAGAAGAGCCGGATTTAGTGGGTGGGTGGGGGGGGAAGAGGAGAGAGACGAGAGAAAGAGAGAGGATGGAGACGAGAGAGAGCGAAGAGAGAGAGATAGGAGAGAGAGAGAGCGAGATAGAGAGAGAGTGTGTGTGTGCGTGGAGTGCGTGGTGTGTGTGTGTGTTGGTGTGTGTGTTCCCATAATGTTTCATGGACCTCTTTTATTATGTAACATTGACTAAACATAGCTTATTTACTCTTATGAATAATCGGTCTTTGTTATTTTTTTTTATGTTTTTAACGTACAGCCGAAAAAAAGAATTTCTTCCACCCCAAAATGTTAAAAGACACACAACGAATTATGATTGCGATGGATGATTGTTATGCGCGCGTGTTTGGAGACGTCGGTTATTTCTGAGAATAGTAGTTCCTAAGAGAAGCGCAATGAGGAGGAAGCGCAAAACACTTATGAAACCGAACCCAATTTGAAGCCGCGGGTGCCAGGCATGGCGTCCTACCAAAGCGTAGCGCTCAATTTGACAGTGAGGCTCAGTCTGTGCAATTGTTTGCCCGAGTAAAAAAATAAGTCAGAAGACGAAAATAATTGGGTGACCAGTATGGTGACCGTTCTTAACTAAAAGATGAGATGCAAGATACAGATTGTAGAGAAAACTGATTTGGGATAGTTATAGGGGTTCACGGATGTTTTCCGAATACGCAACATGAAAACTAGACAGATAAACAAAGAAAAGAAAAAAAATTATAAAAAGGAAGAAAGAATGAAAGAAGGAAGAAAGAAAGAAAAACCGAAGGACAGAAATAGCACTTGCACTGCAAAACTATTCAATGCGCAATTCTGAAACCAACACTTACAGAATTCAGTAATAACATTTCTTGAGGGGACGTGATACCTTGATTATCCGCACAATGTATGATTATATATGTATGTATGTGTGGTAGTATTTATAGCATGCATGTATTATGTATGTATGTATGATGATGTATGTATGCAGCATGTATGTATGTCACGTCGCTCTGTCTGATTTGCTCGTTGACGTTCATCATGGTTCATTGTCCGTCCGAAAACAACGTCATCTGCTTGGAACATAATTCTATTCCAGTGTTTGTTGTTTTTTAACATTTCTGGACCACATGGTGCATAATGTAGTTGTACAAGCTCCTGCAATAAAAGTAATTGATAGCATTTATACAAGAGGAAAGTAAGTCGTTGTGCGCAGTATGTATTAAAGCAATGATGAGTATGTGGTATGCATGCCAGGTCTGTCGTTTCGAATATACCTGCCAGGACAGAGAGGGTGCAGCTGCCTATTCTGGCGGGCTGGGGCTAAAGTTTGTTTTATGGTGGAGATGCCTTGACAGGGTAAATCCCCACCCTCTCGGCCACAAGGATTGAGAAACAGTTGCAATTGGGGAAGGTCCCAAATGTCAACCAATCCCTTTGGCTGCAGTACTAAACGCCAGCTGCAAACGCCCCCTACTTTGAGAGTCATATTCTTCCACAAAAGACTTAGCTTGACCATGATTTTTTCCAATTCTGGAGGGGAAGAAACATCCTATTTTGACCAGTCTCACTTTATCGTTGACCACTACTGCCCAGCTATAATGTCAACCAGTAATGGAAGGCCATTGATAAAGGGACATACTCATTACAAATTCTGCACGCGAGCTTTTCTTTCTAATCGCGTCCCAAACAAAATAAACTGAAGGAATGCATGCAGACAAAGACAGCATAAAAGCACCTTGATGGAGAAAATAAACTGAAAGACTGTGGGAAACTGAAAATGAAAGCGCTGATATCAATTTCCCCATTCATGTTGTCAGGCGATCTTAAGCGCACAACCTCTGAGTACCGCCCAAGAGCACTCGATAATG
>CM065687.1:12774737-12798770 GCA_017654935.2 Phymorhynchus buccinoides
TTGTAGATCAATGTTACAGGTAAATAAAAGGTCAATGACTTATTGTAAACACAACAGACGCACACACACACACACACGCACGCACGCACACATACACACTCTCTCTCTATCTCTCTCTCTCTCTCCTCTCTCTCTCCATCTCTCTCTCTCTCTCTCTCCTCTCTCTCCTCTCTCTCTTCCCCACCCACCCACCACAAATTTCACGGCTCCTTCTTGTGGGGTGGGGGTGGGTGGGAGTTTATCTATAATACAGATTACCACCCATCAATGTAAGAGTCTCAAAACCGCGTCGCACGACCAGTCCACAATCACATCTAATGCTTATTATTTCTTTTTTAAAAAAGTGCCTCACACACGTTAATCATGGTCAAGGAAAAGTTGTGACATTGGTCAAATTTACCCCCCCCCCCTTTTCCTTCCTCATCAGTCACACAAAACCGCATGCAAAAAAAAAGGTGGCGCGCCTCTGGCTGCGACGCACTCTCCACTGTGGGCAGCAACCGAATTTCACAGAGACGCCTGTGTGCTATAAAGTACAAATATCAAATGCCATAATACTAAAAGGCAATGATATAGCAGAATAATAATATAATATGTCCCAAAATATAACAGCAATATAAAATCAAAGCATTGTTCAATAACCACACCAAGCTCGTTAAAACAAGTAGTAAATAATAGCAATATAAAAGCAAAGCATTGTTCTAACACACAAAAGCATCGTTAAAACATAGTTATAATAGCAATATAAAGCAAAGCATTGTTTCAATACACTACAACAGCATCGTAAACAAAAGAGTAATATAGCAGCCTATGAAGCAAAGCTTGTTCAATAACACACACAAGCTCGTGAAAACATAGTACTATAACAGCAATATAAAAGCAAGCATTGTTCAATAACACACAACAAGCCTCGTTAAACAATAGTACTATAACATCAATATACAAGCAAAGCATTGTTCATACACACAACAGCATCGTTAAAAACAATAGTAATAAACAGCATATAAAAGTAAAGCATGTTCAATACACACGACAATTCATCGTTAAAACAATAGTAAATATAACACGGAATATAAAGCAAGCATTGTTCAATAACACACAACAAGCATCGTTTAACATAGTAATATAACAGCCATATAAAGCAAAGCATTGTTCAATAACCACCAGCATCGTTAAAACAATATTAATAAACAGCATATTAAAGCAAAGCATTGTCATAACACACAATCTCGTTTAAACAATATTAATATAACAAGCAATATGAACGCCTAAGCATTGTTTCATACACACAACAAGCATCGGTAAAACAATAGTAATATACAGCAATTATAAAAGCAAAGCATTGTTCCAATAACACACGTATTCCGTTAAAACAATATTACTATAACAGCAATATGAAAGCAAGCATTTGTCATAACAGCACAACAAGCATCGTTAAACAAAATAGTAGATATAACAGCAATTAAAATCAAAGCATGTCAATAACACACAACTAAGCATCGTTGAAAACAATAGTAGTGTACAGCATATTAAAAGCAGCATTGTTCCAAACACACAACCAGCATCGTGAAAACAAAATATTAAGCAATCTGGTAAGTTTTCGGTAATGTCTGTCCTGTTTGTTCCTGTCTGGTGAAAAAAACTTTTGAAAACTATGGGGGGCCATGTCAACACGATAACGTTTTGAACAAGAGGGACTGGACCCTTCAACTTTTGTCACGGGTGCAATAGCTAGTTGTAGAATATCTAGGCAACGTACAAAACGGAAGGCATTGGTCAAAGGTCCGCTAGAGCAGGAATGTGCCATAGCGGTTGGTGAATACAGCGTCTCCCGCTCTAATTTTGACATTTTCCTGAAGAAAAAAACGTGTGTGTTTTGAAAGCTTGAAGATAGTTTTAGTGTGTGTACTTTGAACATAAATTTTGAGATTTTGTCAATGTGTCAGTGTAAAGTGGCACAGTGGTAGCGCTTTCGCCTCTGTCAAGTGAACCCAGTTCGACCTGGGTACAGTGGATTGTTCCTCCACTTTGCACAGGCCTTATGTCTGAACGTGGAGTCTTTCGCATGAGACCGATAAACCGAGGTCTCATGTGTCCTATGCACTTATCGTGCGCTAAACCCAGTGGCAACGAAAAGTGTCATTTGTCAAATTTACCCACCCCTCCTTTTCCTTCCTCATCAATTGTCAAACAAATCGTACCCCCCCAAAAAACAATGGGGGCGCGCCTCTGCTGCGACGCGCTCTCCATGTGGAGCACGATTTTCACAGAGACCTCCTGTGTGGCAGATAGTACAATACAAATGCCATACGCAATATAAAGCAAAGCCATTGTCCAATAACACACAACAATCATCGTTAACAATATTAATATAACAGCAATATGAAGCAAAGCATGTTCAATAACACACAAGCATCATTAAAACAATGTAATATAACACAATTGAAAGCAAAGCATGTTCCATAAACACACAACATCATCGTTTAAAAGCAATAGTAATATAACAGTCCAATATAAATCAAGCCTTGTTCATCACACACATCGCGTTAAATACAATATTAATATAACAGCAATATGAAAGCAAAGCATTGTTCAGATAAACACAACAAGCATCGTTAACAATAGTAATATAACGCAATATAAAGCAAAGCTTGTCCATAACACACTATATCGTTAAAACATAGTTAATAAACAGCATATGAAAAGCAAAGCATTGTTCAATAACACTACACAAGCATCGTTAACAAAATAGTAATATAATCAGCATATAAAAGCAAGCAGGTTCAATACACACACAATCATCGTTAAAGTGTATAAGAGATAGTAATCTAACCAATATAAAGCAAGCATTGTTCAATAACACACAACACTCGGTAAAACAAAATAGTAATGCATCGGTAATGTTTTCGGTAATGTCTGTCTGTTTGTTTCCTGCTGGTTGACATGCTATGCATGTCAACACGATAACGTTTGCACGAGGGACCTAGGACCTCACTTTTTTGCACGGCATAGCTAGTTAGATTCTCAATGCCAAGTACCCAACGGAAGGGCATTGGTCAAAGGTACCTGTAGCATGATAATGTGCCATGAGCGGTTGTTATACAGCGTCTCACGCTCTATTTGAATTTCCTGAAGAAAAACACGTTGGTGGTTTTGAAAGCTGAAAGAATCGTGTTAGTGTGTGTACTTTGAGAAACAGTATTTTGAGATTTTGTCAATGTGTCATGTAAAGTGGCACAGTGTAGCGCTTTCGCCTCGTGTCAAGTGAACCGAGTTCGAAACCTGGTACGTGGATTGTTCCTCTCACTTTGCCTATCCTTATGTCTAGACCGTGGAGTCCTCGCATGAACGATAAACCCAAGGTCTCATGGGGGTGGTGCCCATGCACTTAGCGTGCGCTAAACCGTTGGGGTGGCAACGAAAGGTTGTCTTTGTCATACATTTTTTACCCACCCCCCTTTTCCTTTCCTCATCATTCAACAAAAATCGTAGGCCCCCCCAAACAAAAATGGGGGGCGCGCCTCTGGCTGCGACCGCGCTCTCCAGTTGGGAGCACGCCGAATTTCACAGAGACTCCTGTGTCTAGATAGTACAAACTACAAAATGCCATACACCAATATACAGCAAAGCATTGTTCAATACACAACAACAATCATCGTTAAAAATCTCAAGAGTAATATAACAGCACTATAAAGCAAAGCTATTGTTCAATAACACACAACAACATCGTTACAACAATATAATATAACAGCATAGGAAAGCAAGCATTGTTTCAATAACACACAAAGCATCGTTAAAACATGTAATATAACAGCAATATGAAAGCAAGCTTGTGCATACACACAAACATCGTAAAACATAGTATATAACACAATATACAATCAAGCATTGTTCAATAACACACAAGCATCGTTAAAACAATAGTAACTAATACAGCAATATGCAAAGCAAGCATTGTTCAATACACACAAGCATCGTTAAAACCATATTAATATAACAGCAATATAAGCAAAGTCATTGTTCAATAACCCACAAGCATCATTAAACAATATTAAATAACGGCAATATAAGAACAAAGCATTGTTCAATAACACACAACAATCTCGTTAAAACCATAGTAATGATAACAGCAATATGACAGAAGCATTGTTCATACACACAACAAGCCATCGTTAAAAAAGAGGAATTAACAGCATATGAAGCAAAGGCATTGTTCAATAACACACAATCATCGTTGAAAAACAATAGTACATATAACAGCCCAATATGAAAGAAAAGTCTTGTTCAATACACACACACAATCTCGTTTAAACAAAGTAATATAACATCAATATAAAAGCACACATTTTTCAATAACACAGAACAAGCATCGTTAAAACAATAGTAAATATAAACAGCACATATGAAAGCATAGCATTGTTCAATAACACCCAACAAGCATCGTTAAACAATAGTAATATAACAGCAATATAAAAGCAAAGCCTTGTTCAATAACACAACAAGTTCGTTAAAACAAATATTAATATAACGACAATATGAAAGCACAGCATTGTTCAACTAACACAACAACAACATCGTTACACAAATAGTACTTATTAACAGCAATATAAAAGCAAAGCATTGTTCAATACACACAACAGCCTCGTTTTAAAACAATAGTAATATACAGCATATAAAAGCAAAGCTTGTTCTATACACACAACAAGCATCGTAGAACCAAATAGTATGCAAGCTGGTAATGTTTTCGGTAATGTCTGTCTGTTTTGTTTCCTGCTTGTTGAACTGACTATGCATGTCACACGATTAACGTTTTGACAGAGGACCTGGACCCTCACTTTTTGCACGTGCATAGCTAGTTAGGTTATCTAGCCAAGTAACAAACGGAAGGGCATTGGTGAAGTCGCTGAGCAGGAAAATGTGCCATGAGCGTTGGTGATACAGCGTCTCACGCTCTAATTTTGACTTTCCGTGAAGAAAAAAACGTTGGTGTTTTTGAAACTTGAAAGAATAGTTTAGTGTGTGTACTTTGAGAGAACAGTAATTTTGAGATTTTGTCATGGTTCAGTGTAAAGTGGCACAGTGTAGCGCTTTCCGCCTCGTGTCACGTAAAACCGAGTTTACGAACCTGGGTACAGTGGATTGTTTTCCTCTCACTTGCACTAGTCCTATGTCTGAAACGTGGAGTCTTCGCAATGAGACGATAAAGCTGATGTACTCATGTGCCCATGCACTTAGCTGCCTAAACCCAGTGGCACGAAAAGTTGTCATTTGGTCACATTTTACCCCCCCCCCATATTCCTTCCTCCTCATTGCACACAAAATCGCATTCCCCCCCCAAAAAAAAATGGGTGGCCGCGCCTCTGCTGCGACGCGCTCTCCAGGTGGGAGCAACCCGAATTTCACAGAGACGCCTTGTGGCTAGAAGTACAAATCAAAATGCCATACAGACAATATAAGAAGCATTGTTCATAAACACACAACAATCAGCGTTTTAAACAATATAATAACAGCAATATGAAAGCAAAGCATTGGTTCAATAACACCCAACATCGTTAAACAATAGTAATATAACAGCAATATAAAGCAAATCATTGTTCAATAACCACAACAACATCGTTAAAACAATAGTAATATAACATCAATATAAATCAAAGCATTGTTCAAATAACACACAACAAGCATCGGTTAAAACAATAGAATATACAGCAATGTGAAAGCAAGCATTGTTCAATATCACCAACAAGCATATAAAACAATAGTATATATAACAGCATTATAAAAGTAAAGCATTTTCAATAACCACAACAATCATCGTAAACCATATAATATAACGGAATATAACGCAAAGCATTGTTCAATCCACACAACAATCATCGTAAAACATAGTAATATAACGAGCAATATAAAAGCATAAGCATTGTTCAATACACCAAGCATCGTTAAAACAATATTAATATAACAGCAATCTGAAAGCAAAGCTTGTTCAATACACACAATCATCGTTAAAAAATATTAATATAACAGCATATGTAAAGCAAAGCTTTTTCAATACACACACAAGCATCCGTTAAAACAATAAGTACTATAACAGCAATATAAAACAAAGCATTGGTCAATAATCACACGAGTATCGTTAAAACCAATATTAATATAACAGCAATATGAAAGCGAGCATTGTCAATAACACACAACAAGCATCGTTAAACAAAATAGTAATATAACGCAATATCAAAGCAAAGCATTGTTCAATACACACACAAGCATCGTTTTAAAAACATAGTAATATAACAGCATATAAAAGCAAAGCAATGTTCAATAACACACAACAAGCATCGGTAAACCAATAGTATGCAATTCTGGTAATGTGTTTCGGTAATTCTGTCTGTTTTGTTCCTGGCTGGTTGACTGACTATGCATGTCAACACGATAACGTTTGAACCAGAGGGACCTAGGACCTCACTTTTTGCACGTGCAAGCTAGTTAGGATATCCTAGGCCAAGTACAAACACGGAGGGCATTGGTCACAGGTAACTGGATCAGGAAATGTTCATGAGCGGTTGGTGATACAGCGTCTCCACGCTCTAATTTTGACTTTTCCTGAAGAAAAACGTTGGTGTTGTGAAACGCTTGAAAAATAGTGTTAGTGTGTGTACTTTTGAGAAACCGTAATTTTGGATTTTGTCTATGTGTCAGTGTAAAGTGGCACGTGGTAGACGCTTTCGCTCGTGTCAAGTGAACCCGAGTTCGAACCTGGTACAGTGTATGTTCCTCCTCACTTTGCACATGCTTATGGTCTGAACGTGAGTCCTTTCGCATGAGGACGATAAACCGAGGTCTCCATGTGCCCATGCACTTAGCGTGAGCTAAACCCAGTGGCAAAAGAAAATTGTCATTGTTCAATTTTACCACCCCCTTTTTCCCTTCCTCTCAGTCACACAAAAATCGTAATGCCCCAAAAAAACAAATGGGGGCGCGCCTCTGGCTGCGCGCGCTCTCCAGGTGGTAGCGAACCCGAATTTCCACAGAAGACGCCTGTGGTGGCTAGATAGTACAAAATACAAATATGCCGATACAGCAATATAAAAGCAAAGCAGTGTTCAATAACACACAACAATCATGTTAAAACCATAGTGATATAACGCAATATGAAAGCAAAAGCATTGTTCAATAACACACAACAAGCATCGTTAAAACATGTAATAATACAGCAATCTGAAAGCAAAGCATTGTTCAATAACACACAAGCATCGTTGTAAAAACAATAGTTAATATGAACAGCAATTATGAAAGCAAAGCATTGTTCAAATAACACACAACAACATCGTTAAAACATAGTAAATATAACAGCATATAAAATCAAAGCATTGTTCAATAACACACAAGCTCTTAAACAATAGTAATTAGCAGCAATATGAAACAAAGCATTGTTCATAAACACAACATCGTTAAAACAATATAATTGAAATCAATATGAAAAAGCACAGCATTGTTCACTACAACAAGCATCATTAAACAATATTAATTACATCAATATAAAAGCAAAGCATTGTTCAATACACACAACATCATCGTTAAAACAATAGTAATATAACAGCAATATGAACGCAAGGCATTGTTCAATAACACACAACAAGCATCGTTAAGACAATGTAATATAATAGCAAATGAAAGCAAAAGCATTGTTCAATAACACACAAGCTCGTTAAACAATAGTAATAAAAACAGCAATATGACACAACAGCAATGTTCAATACACACAACAGCATCGTTAAAACAATAGTTAATAGACAGCATATAAATCAAGCATTGTTCATAACACAGAACAGCATCCGTTAAAACAAGGTAATATGACAGCAATATGAAAGGCAAAGCATTGTTCAATAACAAACAACAAGCATCGTTAAAACAATAGTAATATAACGCCATAAAAAGCAAAGCATGGTCATAAAACACAACAATCATCGTTAAAACAATAGTAATATAACAGCATATAAAAGCAAAGCATTGTTCAATAACAACACAACATCATCGTTAAAACAATATTAATATAACACATATAAAAGGCAAAGCTTGTTCAATAACACACAAGCAATCGTTAAAACAATAGTAATATAACAGCATGTGAAAGCAAAGCATTGTTTCAATAACACACAAGCATCATTAAAAACAATATTATAAACAGTCAATAGAAAGCAAAGCATTGTTCAATAACACACAACAAGCATCATTAAAACATATTACTATAACACAATATAAAGCAAAGCAATTGTTCATAACACACAGTTATCGTTAAAACAATATTAATATAACAGCAATATGAAAGCAAAGCATTGTTCAATAACCACAACAATCATCGTTAAACAAAATAGTAATATAACAGCAATATAAAAGGCAAGCATTGTTTATACACACAACAAGCATCGTTAAACATAGTATTAACACAATATGAAAGCAAAGCATTGTTCAATAACACACAACAAGCATCGGTAACACAATAGTAATTCAATCTGGTAATGTTTTCGGAATAATGATGTCTGTCTGTTTGTCCTGGCTGGTAGACTGACTATGCTGTCAACCACATAACGTTCTGAACAAGGGACCTGGACCCTCACGTTTTGCCGTGCATAGCTATTAGGATATTTGGCCAAGTACAAAAACGGAGATGGCATTGGTCAAAGGTCGCTGGAGCAGGAAATGTGCCTGAGCGTTGGTGATACAGCGTCTCCACGCACTAATTTTTGCATTTCCTGAAGAAAAAAACTTGTTGTTTTAGCAAGCTTGAAGAATAGTGTTTAGTGTGTGTACTTTGAGAACAGGAATTTGAGATTTTTCAATGTGTCAGTGTAAAGTGGCACAGTGGTAGCGCTTTCGGCCTCGTGTCTAGTAAACCGAGTTCGAACCTGGGTACAGTGGATTGTTTCCTCTCACTTTGCACTAGGCCTATGGTCTAACGGGGTCTTTCGCATGAACCGATAAACCGAGTCTCATGTGGCCCATGCACTTAGCTGCGCTAAACCCTGGCAACGAAAAGTTGTCATTTGGTCAAATTTACCGCACCCCCCTTTTCCTTCCTCATCAGTCACACAAAATCGCATGAAAAAAACAACAAAACAACAATTGGGTGGCGCGCCTCTCCAGTTGGCGTCAACCCGAATTTCACAGAGAACCCTCTGCGATTATAAGTATAAAGTAACCTAATATTTGTTCGCATCATCTGAATTACAGAGATGTAAACCTTGCCTTGCACTCTTTCATAATAGATATGTTACAAAATCTAAGTTAAAGTAAAATTTAAATTTTAACTACGCTTGTCATGGTGCACAATTAGAACCTCCATCCTCCCACCAATTCCTCGCATGCGAGGGGTGGGCTACCATCTGACCGCAAAACAAAGTAAACCATTATACACTCACAAAAACACAATACAACAGATCAAAAACGAGTTTCTGATTATGCAAAATCATGCCATTCAACCAACACAAGATCATGAGTATACATTTGGTTTAAACAAGCTTTTTCTCTCATTGATATTGAAATTCAATTCAGAACATAATCACAAAATAATCAGTTCAGAGCAACAACCAGCTCAAGCTTACACCGGCTCCTTACATTTGAAATACACAATCAACCCACTAGATGGAGACTGCTTTCCAACAAGATACAATATGATCCGAATTGATGCTTTTATTTGTCGTATAAGTTCAGTGACTATTGTTTCTATTAAGTTCTAAACGTAATGTAATGGTCGTCATATGACGTTCAGTTCGGCATCCTCTTATCTTTCAGCGTTAATTGCCATTGTGACATCCCTTACCTTCATCAACATGTGTTTGGGCGACATAACTCAACCCAAGACAGTCATCACAGACAGTATGACTTCATCACTAGACGCTGAGACTAGGTATCAGACTAGTGGTACTAGGGTACGTTGCTTGCCAGGTTTTTGATAGATTTTAAAAAAACAGGCAACATGTCCAGCAGGCACAAACATGGGTGTACAGAGGATACGCCTGATGTTGCTGATGTGTTGAGATCAGAATTGGCAGCAGGTCATGCAGGTGAAGTACTGTAGATACCGTCCAATCTCAGTACACCACCAACCTACGCGAACGGACTGGTCAAAACTGTCCATAATTGCGAAGTATCGCTAATTGAGCCAGTCCATGAAGAGATAATAACGATGTATCCAGTGAAACAGTTCAATTCAACTTGAAGTGAGAACATGTAATTGAATGACCATTTTCAATATTTGAAATTGATCAACATGTATAAATTAAATTAATGTCTTACTGATTTCCTTGCCTGCACCTGAGATGCATTTTCTCCAAGTAGGTTTTTAATAATTCTGGGTCAGGGTGTATCAGGTGGTACATTATACTAGTTAATAGAGCTTCACACGGGAGTCCTGTCCATTGTCCTGAATGCGGTGGTGCTAATACCGAGACTCTTTAGTAATAAAACAAGAAACAATACAGACTAGCAAAACGATCCCTTTAACCTGAGTGCCCGCGACCCGAGGTGCCCTTGCTGACCGACAGACATTGTGACAGACAAAATGTCAGACCATGGTGATGTTACTGAGACAGACAGCGGAGCACAAAGAACTCCCATCCAGGTCACCTATGAGGAGGACGGCAGGGCGTGCCTGATCCTCTGTACCTCATGTGCCGCTGAGCACGGTCCTCCTTGCAGGAAGGGCATGAAGACGCAGATCTGCTTCCCCGGTACCTGTCCAGAAGCAACCGTGGGCTGCTCCTCCGAAAGCTGAGCTGGAGGTCGACAGTCACAGCGGTGCTCCTTACGCGCGGGTTCAAGTCAAGGGGGTTCTGGTATCTGGATGTCTGTGATGGTGCCTGATGACGGACTACGCCCACCAACCACATGTTCCCAACGTTTGTGGAATACGCTTCTGGCTTCTTCAGGTGGGATTGGAGAGAAGTCCAACGGTGGGTAACATGATGTCCACGAAGCTCGTGCAAATGGAGCCAAAGAAGTGCCTGAGTGCTCACAGTTCTCTGTCCATCGGGACTTTCTGAACTGCTCAAACGATAATTCAATCTGTCTGGCTGCATTCTGTAAAACTGTACGGTTAATGCTTTCCTCTGATTCTTCCTTGGCAGGGGAGGCCCGCCACGTATAAGACAACACCTTTCTTTCCAGACTGTGTGCTGCAAAGGACATCGTGAAGATGATTTCATCTTTGGGGGAAGGCGATCTCCTTCAGATGTTGTCCACGCAGACCTGAAGTGTACACCCCTGACGTTTGGAGTGGACACGAATAGACTTTGCTATAAACAAAATGAACTGCATTAGTCTGGAATAGACGCCTCCCATTGGACAATCTCTGAGTTGGCTCGAAGCTGACAGGAAGGGCGATCAGATAACAATCCCGAAATGACAGTGAAGAATCTTTGCTGGTGGTTGGTAGCATCTTTGTCTGGCTTATGTGGGGCATGGATTTGGAACGTTTGTTCTTTATTTGGGGGGAGGGGGTTTATTTTTAGGTTTTTTTTTTTGTTTTGACTGCTTTCTGCTGAGACATCCGTTGATCCGAGTTTGATGTTGCAAGCTAGTTTTTCTCAAGGCCAGTTTTTGTTCAAATGTCAGCCAGGTCATGATCACACTGTGACGTCCATAGGGCAAACACACGTCTTGTGCTTGGAGTGCTCGATAAAATGATAGGGGTGCCTCACAGGGGCAAGCCGGGGCGCACTGCGAGGTTGTGTAGACATTTCTGTGGTTTTCGTTCAGTCCAGCTCTTTCAGCATAACTTCACTGCGCGGTTTCTTAATACCGGTTGTCCAGCTGGGCCGTCTGAACGTGCTGGAACAGAGCAGGGTACTGCACACCCCCAGATAGGTGTCCGGGTAATGTGGCAGCAAGTTTCCTTGCGATTCTAGCATCTCATACAACACTTCATCTACAAAAAAAAAAACACAAAACAGCTTTCCTTGCCATTGGGCCCCCCGCTTCCAGTCTCTTTTGAGATGTTCAAAGTGGACTCATCCAGGGCTACATCGTTCTTTCAACACTTCCTTACCTTAGAATTGCTCTCCTGTTTTCTCCTCTGCGGATGCATTGCTCCAACACGTGACCGGGTACGGCCTTCTGGAGGCGTTCGCACCTTCATGACGATGACCCTCTGCCTCCTGAACCATGGCGGCGTTTCGCTGCAGCATCAGGGATTTCCGGACACCATGGGGCCCGTCTCCACAGGCGATGCAGGTCGTGTCTAGCCAGGGTTTCACTGGCGAGACGCAGACGTGTCCGCCAGGCGACGACCGCTCCTCCCCCCGCTTGGCTCAGGGTGCGCACCTCCATGCGAGGCTTGCTGGTGGTCCACACTGACACCACGACATCAGGCCACAGATCCTGTGACAGAACAAAGTCCAGAACACATTTGACATATGGTTAAAAAGTACTAATGTCTACTTCATGCATGCTGGGTGGCATATAGAACACAATATTGTACTAAATGTACCTAATTTATTTATCCTTGAGAAATGTTTGGAATTTTATAATAAAAACGTCCATAGTTTATCTATCACAATATGCTAGACCGTGTACTCTATTAAAATAGCCCTGATTTTTCTCTCATTATTCAGTTTTAATGTTTTTCAGTTACAGATAATTATATATCGATGGCTTGGAGTCAAAACGTACTATCTTTAGATAGTCCCATTGACTTATTATTGAACCTATTGCGAAAACTAATAACTTGTCCAAAAAAAAAGACTGCAAACTATAAAACAGCATAATCCCTATTTGTAAGTATTTGCAGTTATTTTTAATACAAGTTCTTAGTATTTTCAATAAACATCAATACAAAGTCAATGGACTATCTAAAGATAGTCTGTTTTGACTCTAAGCCATCGTATGGCCTAAGCGCATAGCACAGCATTAATTAATGACAAAACGTACTTTTTTTCTGTCCAATATTTTGGCTATAACGTCCTTCTGAGACTAAAAACAGAAACATACACGGTAACCAAACCTCACGCTTTTTCCACAACGCCTTTAGTTAATTCAAGATTAATTTTGAATAAAGCTTGTTAACTTTGAGCAATACTTCAAAGTAATATGGCATTGCATCACGGCACATACCACCCCCAGACCATGGGTGTCATGGCTCCCACGACAACAGCTTCTTCACTGATGTCCCCACCCATCATCGTTTTTTTCCAACCTGGTCGACAATTGAGGGCTTCCAATATCCATGTCGTCCTGCTTGTGGCCTTGACGGTCCTGTTCACTGAGACTGGAGCCGACAGATGTCTTTGGGGCACAAGAATCGCAGATTTGTTAGTCCAAGACATAGTGGAACACCGCCTTTGAAATGGCAATAACATTTTTTTTTAACTCTATGACGATTATTGCCGCTTATGTATTACTCCCCCTCCCCCCGCTCCCCCTGACCCTGTCTCTCTCTTCTTTGAAAACCTAACGCTCTTGCGGTACAACAATGTTTCTTCTCTCACTGTCGTTTTTAATTATCTTGCAAGCAACGTTTTCTACCTCTGTGATCAGTTTTCGTTTAATTACTGTCACCAGTATTTCTCCTTTTGGTGTAAAGAAAGCTGTTTAATCATTCGTTGCCCGCCCCCCCCCTCTTCCCCCCTCCCCTCCCCTCCCTCTGGCACTTTCTCTCCTTCCCAAAGTCAAAGTCATCTGACCTTCACCAGCTGTTCTCTGGTCACAAAGGGCAGGGCCAGAACCAGGGTGATCTTAGGCAGGTGCAGATCCGGCATGATGTAGTGCAGGGTGTCTTGACCGGTGTCCAGCTGCTTCAAGGCCCTAGTCACTCTGCCCTGGATGATTTGGGTCAGTAGCGTGTCTGAGGGGGTCCAGGAGAGGCCTCTGTTATAGCATGTACCTTTCACCTAGTGGAGTTAGTGATATGAAGTAAGTTACATACAAAGACACACACACACACGTGACACACATATAAGTCTTATGTACATAAGATCGCATGTGCATTTAGGTGTGTGTGTGTGTGATGTGTGTGTGTGTGTGTGTGTGTGTGTGTTGTGTGTGTGTGTGTGTGTGTGTGTGTGTGTGTGTGGTGTGTGTTGTGTGTGTGTGTGTGTGTGGTGTGTGTGTGTGTGTAGTGTGGGTGTGTGTGTGCATGCGTGTTGTGTGTGTGTGGTGTGTGTGTAGTGTGTGTGTGTGTGTGTATGTGAGTGTATGGTGTTTGTGTGTTGTGTGTGTGTGTGTGGTGTGTGTGTTTGTGGGTGTGGTGTGTGTGTGCTTTCTAAATGATCTTGATTTGAATGAGAATCTTGTTAAAGAGTTTCACATGTATGACATTCTCTCAACTGATCTATAACTGACAGACAAAGGTTATTGGATTAATTAACTTCTGACTGACCTCAATCAAGGTCACTCCGGTCTGCTGGTGCAGAGTAGGAATGTCGATTTCTCCCTCGCTGACCTCCCCTGTTCAGATGGTCGGGGTGGTAACAGTTGTGTCCCTTGATCTCTGAGGACACTTTGCTTCATCCCGTGCTTGCGGACATCCTGATTCAGTCCCGCTGTAGGGAACCTCAACCCATCCCTTGCTCCTGAGGGTTATGTGGGTCGGTCCGTCGGCTCGGCCCTGGATTGAGCTTACGTCCGTCCTGCTTTAGAAGAAGCAGGAGTGGAACGTCTGAGTTTGGCAGTAGTTTTCGTACCTGACCGTGCTGATGAATGAACGTGGACTCTGGCCACAAGGCTGGAAAATGACGCTCAGCTCCTCCAGCCCAGTCCCAAACCATGGTGTGGGCAGATCACCCACCCATGACTCTGATCCTGAGACAGTGTGAAGAAACTGTAGGTGGACTGTCAACATTCTCATTATATACGAAGATGCCAGCAAAAAACTGCCTATCTGCTTTCTCTAATCCTTTTGTGATAGGCACTTCTTGCGGCACACTTTGAGGAATGTCTTTCGGAGGAGACATCCCCCTATTAATCGAGGATCTTGCAATCTTTGTACTTTAGAGAGTCATCCCCTCATGTTTACAACTCTCAATCTCAAAGTTTGGCTTCTCGCAGTTTTATGAACATAATCCTAGGCTGTCCTACCCTATCCCGTTTTCCCCCAAGTCAGAATGTTGTTTAAGAACAAGATAGCCCAAGTATTTACCTATTTCTGAAGCAATAAGCCATATCATGCCACTCGTGGCGTGACACCACTGTTGGCAGCTGAAAGCTGAATTCAGTTTAAAACCAAACCAAGATTATCCATCTTACTGATCATTTTTGCACAGAGTCCAGTGATTAGGGGCCGTTCACAATCCAGCTGCACTCGTACGACTAACCAACTGTGGACATTTGTGAAGCATGAATCTGATTTAATGCTATTGCAACGATTCTGATAAACCTACCCGTTTTTTGTTTACTTTTTCAATATTCTGTAGATCACTGATACGATCTGGCCGAAATTAACCTCTATCTTGCAACTGTATGTCATTTCTATATCAGATGTTTCACCAGACTCGTGATTGGGCTCACATGAATATCGTGACGAATTAGAATTTCACTTTTAAGAAAAAAAAAAAAAAAAAATCGTTTTAAACAGTCGTATTTCATTAGAAACTATGCCTCACTGGTGCCGTCACAGTTGGATGTATGAGGATCTCTCGATACGTTTCTAGGTGCAAAGAACTGAAAGAGTACATGTTTTTTGGCCAGTCTACATTTTCGCGGTATCCTTCCAAGCACACACACTTGGTCATATCTTTCAGAAGCAAACCGTTTTTATGGCGCCGAGAACAAGGTCGACTGACGTATGGCAAATAATCGCCTCAGCAACACTCTCAGCACTTTCACCGTCCTGGAAGTGTGTCCCTTTAACTGGTTGCCCTTGCTATAGATAATAGGTAAATTCAAAACGGATTAAATTGGAGAAATAAGTGGGAGCGAGACCAAGTGAACTCTGTTTTCTTGCAGAATAATCTAAAGGATTGCAAGCAGTGGGCCACTTATGTTGTCACGATACGGCAGGTGACCTCAGATATCAGTGCACGGCGACCCTGTCCAGCGCATTTGGTAAACAGGTGTTTTCTGTATTAATCTGCAGTGGTGACCTTTTCTTGTAGAAGGAACTGATGCCATATAACAACTGTTAGAAAGAACATAGCGACTATTTGTTTGATTGGGGTTTTCAGTAATCCGTTGCCTGTGGAAATTTACTGAAGGGCTCATCCTGAAACCCTCAAAACGATCATTTGTTACTTGTTGTTTGAATCAAACTGATTGTCACACAATGCTATTTATCAGTCACGATGTCCCAGACCTCATGTTCATACCACTAATTTTTTAGATAGCGGTTTGTATTGGCGTGCTCATTCAACCTACCCTCCTGTCTTCAGTAAGCTGTATGGACACCCGATGTCATAACCGTTTCTGAAGACCCGGTGATCATTAAACATTTTTTTATCATAGGGCTTCTGATGAAATGCCCTATTGCGTTTCTTTATTTAATCAACACTTATTTAAACTATTTTTTTAACAAGAGACTGTTACGGTTTTGACAGTTACAACGAACTCTTGATGATTGTCACAGTCCACTCTCCTTCTAACGTCCGTCGCCAAAGTGGAAGTCCTGAGCCAACTGTGGACTGTTGCTTTGGATACCAGCAAGCTCTTAAAGCAATTTACACACCTATGTTTCAATACTTTTCCATGAGCTAATCATCTAAAATCATAAGCAAAAAATTCGATTCAAACACATTCTATCACTTGGATCAACGTTTCGTTGGCGGACATTTTGAACTGCCCAATGGTTTTGGTTCAGTGTCTATTTCATGACATCTTTTGCATTTCTGTGATATTAACAGCATCATCACATCCGGAAACTTTCAAGAATCACTCATAACAAATGCAGTTGGACAGTTGGCAATGCTTGTGTTCAGTTTTTTCTAAGTCAGCAAGATCTCGGAGTTACCATCGATTCCAATCTTACAATGCATACACAGGTTTCTGAATCTCATTTTTTCATCAATTGTGAGCTCAGACGAATCGTGCTGTTCGTCACTTTCTGTCTGTGAAACCACGAAAACTCTTATTTCTGCCTTCATTCTTTCCCGCATTGACTATTGCAACTCTCGTTCTCTGTGGCTGTCCTCATACCGTCTGCAACTGTTCAAAACTGGCAAAACAGTGCAGCACGCCTCCCTCTCAACATTCCACCGCTCTGATCATATATACCTCATCCTCGTAACTTGCACTGGCTTCCAGTAGTGGCTAGAAGCAAGTACAAAATTGCTTGCCCTTGTTCGGTGCTGTTCACTTCTTCTGTCCGTCGATCTCCTCATACTAGTGACTGTCTACCACACCTGCTCGCTCCCTACGTTCTTCCCTGACTGCTGCACACTCAAGGTTTCCTCGGTTTCACACGAAATCTTTTGGTGAACGTCCTTCTACTATTTAGCACCTCACTTTGAAATTCCCTCCCTACATGTCCGCTCATCTGACTTCTATCTCCGCCTTTGGCTCTGCCCTTAAACTCACTTTGTTTCGGACATATTATTATGATTGATAATGATTTGTGTGTAAGGTGGGGGTGGGGGTCCGTTTCTTGCAGAATTCTTGTACATTGTTTTAATTTACAATTATTTTAATAATTCGTAGAATTGTATGTTGAAACCTTTAATGCTTGTAAATGAGGTAGAATGGTATTTTTTGGGGGGGGGGGGGTGCAGGGCAAATTGAAATTTTATCTATTATACTTAGTCATATTACGTGTCTGTCGATGACAGTATGACTTTTATTTCAGTTGTAGTATTGTAATCCAACTTGATTGAGAATGTGACAATGTTCGTCTATGGTTCTTCTTAAATTTCCATGATTGTAACTAGTTTACTCTTGTTATAATTGGTGTGGAGTGTGTGCATGCGTGTATGTGTTTATGTGTGCGTGCTGCGTCATGCGTGTGTGTGTTTGTGTTGTGTGTGTGTGTGTGTGTGGTGTGTGTGTGTGTGTGTTGTGTGTGTGCGCGCGTGCGCGCGTGTGTGTGTGTGGGCGCATGGTGTGTGTGCGTGTGCGCGCCGCGCGTGTTCGCACGCTGCGACATTACACAATGGTGTGTGAAAAGAGAAGGTTGCGTTGCAATCATCGTGTTTATTTTACTTTCTAATGATTTATTATTTGTTTGCCTTTAATTTTTTTGTTATCAATGTAAAGCGCACTGAGGTCATTTGAGAAAGAGCGCTATATAAATTCCCCTTATTATTATTATTATTATTGTGCTCTATTATTATTATTGGATCGACATTTTAATCATGTGATATTATATATTTTATCCGGGCAGATTTGTGAAAGGGTGACACTCCTGAAATAACACTATTTGAACCACGAGTTATTAACGTTCAATCATATAATAATATGGGTTTTTTTAATATTGAATTTTGTTTTATTAAGCAATTTATGTAGATGGGTAACTTAGCTAACTTTTATCACAACAGTAACATAAAACCAACAGTCATTTATTCAGCCTACCAGTTTGTTCAGTCGAAAATCAACAGTCAGTTATTCAAGTTCATACGGTCGTAAATCAACGGTCATTTATTCAGCCTACCAGTTCGTTCAGTCGTACATCAACAGTCGGTTATTCAGCCTACTAGTTCGTTCAGTCGTACGTACATCAATGGTCAGTTATTCAGCCTACTAGTTCGTTCAGTCGTAAATCAACAGTCAGTTATTCAGCCTAGTAGTTCGTTCAGTCGTAAATCAACAGTCAGTTATTCAGCCTAGTAGTTCGTTCAGTCGTAAATCAACAGTCAGTTATTCAGCCTAGTAGTTCGTTCAGTCGTAAATCAACAGTCAGTTATTCAACCTACTAGTTCGTTCAGTCGTAAATCAACAGTCAGTTATTCAGCCTAGTAGTTCGTTCAGTCGTAAATCAACAGTCAGATTATTCAGCCTATTTGTTCGTTCATTTGTAAATCAAAATCAGTTATTCAGCTTACAAGTTCGTTCAATCGTAAATCAACAGTCAATGCCTTGGTGGCGAGGCTGTGTCAGGCCAGTTGACATAAGCTAGAACACCAAGGCTACATCAAAATGTTGTTATGCTCTGAATGGTTGTGCGGGGATTGTCTTAAGCCATGACAAGCTCCCAGCATAACATCATCAGTCTAAAATCCCCCGAAGACGGAGTGTGGCTGCCCACATGGCGGGGTAATCAAAAACGGTCACACACGTAATGTTCTCATCCCTAGCTGATGCATAAGTTGTACCTTAGTGTTCAAGTGCTTCTCGCTGTTGGGATGATCCCTCGAGTCTTTTAGCCAGGGTAAGCCACCAACCAACCAACCGAACAACCAACCCACCAACCACCAACGCACCCAACAGTCCAGATATTCAGCCTACTAACTCGTTTCAGTCGTACACATCAACAGTCAGTTATTCAGCCTATTTCTTCGTTCATTTACAAATCAACAGTCAGTTATTCAGCCTACCAGTTTGTTCAGTCGTAAATGGTGTCCGGAGGCAGCT
Source organism: Phymorhynchus buccinoides (assembly GCA_017654935.2). Taxonomy (NCBI): domain Eukaryota; kingdom Metazoa; phylum Mollusca; class Gastropoda; order Neogastropoda; family Raphitomidae; genus Phymorhynchus; species Phymorhynchus buccinoides. The sequence goes on from CM065687.1 coordinate 12,794,220, forward strand.
GACGACGAAACGCGGGTGAGTGGCTGTTGGTTGAAGTGTAACGCCGGCACTCTGTAGGTCTGCTGGCCCACACGGGGGTAGTAGGTGTGCACGAAGTCTGAGGTCCACTCTGACAGTGACCGCTTGAACCCGTTCACCTCCAACTGTAGCTGGTTCAAAATCTGACATCATCATCATACCCTCATCAATCATCGTTATCATCATCATCAGTCCACTCTGACAGTGACGCGCTTGACCCCCGTTTCACCTCCAACTGTAGCTGAGTTTCAATCCTGACATCATCATCATACATCATCATCACCGCTCCACACCACCATCATCATCATCATCATAATCACCACCACCACCACCACCATCGTCACCACCACCATCATCATCAGACGGAAATAAAGAGAGACGACAACCCTAACATTAACCCTCAACTGACAAAGTTTGTGAATGAGAAAACCAGGTCAACCACACAAAGCCACTGAAAAACTTCGACAAGTAAAGGGAAATAACAAGTTGCAGAGCTAGAGCGGTGGCTGTTTCAAAGCAAGCGTTGTTTCGACTTGGTCCAGTCTTGCAACAAACGGCTTCGAAGATAAAAAGGGAACCTTGACCTTTTGACCCTATGAACTTCTTTCTTTTTTCTCTACCTGGCCTAGATATTTTTAACTACCTATTCGTATGCAAAATTAGAGCCTCCTATGTCCGCTCCGTTCGAGATTTATCTCCCTTGGACTGTGTCTGGCAAAAAACACAGCTCCAGTGACCTTGCCCTTTGACATATGACCATTTTCGAACATTGCTTAGATATTCTAACTACCAATCCGCATGCAAAATGTCAGCTTCCTACGCCCTCCTTTCATTCAAACGTTAACGTGGTAACATATACATACATACAGATGGCAGTGAAAACATTACCAGTTTCGCTCTCTTTGTTCGCGGCCGGCTGGTAATAACGGAGTGTTAAAACATAGCAATCGGCCAAACTGTGGGAATGCTGTCAATTTTTTTTAAAAGGATGCGTGGCATAGCCATGCCAAAGCGCGATTCAACAAAATCCGACTCACTGGCAGTACCTTTATATGTCTCGCCATTTGGGTAGAATAATATCACCGGCATCGGTGTCATGACATTAGGGACAAACAACCCTGTTTGTTTTCGTTGTGATCGGTTTACCGTCATTTACAATAAAATGTCGTCATCAAGAATCGATCTCACAGGAAGGAAGGAGGCAGGATAGTTAATGCGTTCGTTCGCCTGCCAACTCGTTGCACGAGTGACCCGGGTTCGAATCCAGTTTCTGTGCTTCGGCCTTTCTGTCCAGTTCGACGGTGACAATCGAACTGAACGCCGAGTCCTTTATATGGGGACTTAAACGCACGTAAATCTCACACGCCAGTTCAACAGTCCGTTGCCTGGTATGTATAGCTGAAATTGATAGCTAGAGTTCCCGAGTCCAAACACTCTTTCCCCTTAACACAACAGGTAGCCTCCTCCCGCCCCACCCCCCCCCCTCCCCGTGTCTCTGTGACCAGAAATTACAACCAACAAGCAAAAGGGAAAAAAAAAAAAAAAAAAAAAAAAAAACAAAAAAAAAACAAAAAGAAAAAAAGGAAAAAAAAAAAAAAACACACAGCTATAGTGCAACGACGTAAATGTTTCTCGTTTGTTGGGACATATGAAACATTTCTACCAATTTTCATTCGAATCGGTTTAGTAAATTGGCTTTTTGGCTGTTGGTAGACATTTTTTGGGGTTCACCGGCGCGAATGCAAACAAAACTTTAGTTTAAAGTATTTGTTTTTTTAATGTGTGTGTTTGTGTGTGTGGGTGTGTGTGTGTGTGTGTGTGTGTGTAGCGTGCGATGTGTGTGTTTTCGGTGTGTGTGTCTGTGCGTGTGCGTGCGTGCGTGCGTCGCGTGCGTTGCGTGTGGTGTGTGTCTTTGTGTGTGTATGTTTGTGTGTGTGTGGTGTGTGTGTGTGTGTGTGTGTATGTGGTGTGTGTGTGTGTGCGCGCGCGCGCGCCAAATGCTTGTGTGTGTGTGGTGACACCGCGTGTAAAACCTTTAGTTCGGTTCGTTTTTTTGGCTCACTCATGTTACAGAAGCTTATTCTATTAACACGAAGTGAGTCTATAGCATGATAGTTTGTTCGGTTGTGTGTGTGTATGTGTATGTGTGTATGTTTGTGTGTGTGTGTGTGTTTGTGGTGTGTGTGTGTCTGGTGTGTGTGTTTTTTGCGCGCCGTGTGGTCTAATTATCCATCCATTAACGTTGGCTATTTTTACTCTGGGAAATAGCCAAACATTATCGCGGGGGCCGCGTACATTGTTCCAACTTTGCATACACATATTGTTATAGATGTTTATGCAAGCTTTCAAAAAATAATGATTTGAATAATTAAACACTTAAAACAACACTGTAAACATATAACAGAACAGATAACATTTTAGAATTAGTGGTACGTTAGAGAGTAATTCAACAGGCAACATGAGTTAAGAAACTCATCAACACTGAAAGCCTTGATATCTCATTGGTAGAGTGTCTGTCTGTCGTGCCAATGGTTTCCGGTCAGATTCTCGGCACGGGCAACTTTTTTTTATTTTTATTTTTTTATTTTTAGTTGTATCCATTAACGATAGTTTCATTTTGTACTTTAAAATTGTATATGGCAATTTTGTACATTAGACACCCCCCTCAATCTGTGTTGTCCCACATGCTCCTGTTCGAGTGAGCCTTGAAGGCTTTGCCTCTTGTTCTTTTTAGTGTAAAAACAACAACCCCAAAACAATCCACTGCGTCGTCATCTAATTACATTACAACAGGCGTTTCAAACATCCTTCTATCTTATCTGGCAAGTCAAGAGGAAAGATGTTTTCGTTTTCCCCACTTCCTGGTTTATCGAAACAGTGTGGAATTACCCCAAAAATCTAGTGTCTTTTAATTATTTTATTTAGGACTGTCATATCTAAGCAAGCTAGGACTACTATCATCGGCGCTTCTAACTTGAATTAATAAGAATAATTAGCAATCGCGTATCAGTACGTAGGTTATAGTTATCTTAATGCAAAACTCACTTTCTGTCAATAGTTTCTACATAATATAGTCAAACTTCTTATGCCTGAATATATGACGTTTTTCTTGAAAAATTAAGATTATGTGAAAAAAAATGGACTTGAACACATTTTCCCTATCATGCTTCAAATAACACAACAGAAGCTCCGAAGGCTATGTAGGGACGTCTTTGTGAGATAAGTCTGAAGTCTGAAATGCTTTAACCCTTTCACCGCCAACGTAGCATATTTGCGCCCAAAAAATCCATCAAATCTACCTGGGTAGATACCGAAATCCAGCTGCAGTATTGGGATTCCATCCTCTGGCATATATAAAATAAGGTCTATCCTTACTCGCAAAACTAAGACAAATAGGGTCTTTTGGATAATAGACCAATTTGATGCCTTTTAGTGACAAGGCGTTAATTCACTGTGGTGCTAAAATGTTCTTTGGCGGTGAAAGGTTTAACATGTGAAGCCACTGACCCATACACAAGATATATTATATCTTCATATCTCCCTTTTCTATGATATTAATAAGATTAAGAAAAGAAAAAAATATGAGAAAACAAATAAATTGAATATACTGTACATCGTACATCATCCATACATACATCCATACATACATACACACATACATGCACCAAATAAATACATAAACAAATAGACAAAACATCGAACAAACCAAAAATGAAATACATTTGCACATGCATCTACATATATCACAAGCTGCTTTCATGCCTTTTTTGAAAGCGTGGTGAGAGAGGGCGAGAGGGGGGAGAGAGAAAAGGAGAGAGAGCAGAGAGAGAGATAGGCGAGAGAGGGGGGAGAGAGAGAGAGGGGGGGGGGCAAAGTCAAAGTCCAAAAGTATTTTAATTGTTTGGCCTCGGCCTGTAATATAACAATTGAGAGAGAGAGAGGGGGGGAGATAGATAGAGAGATGATGGAGAGAAAGATGAGAGAGAGGAGAGAGAGAGAGAGAAAGAAAGTAGAGAGAGAGAGAGAGAGACTGGGGGGGAAAATAGATAGAGAGAGAGAGAACTCAAAGACTCAAAAACTTTTATTGCAAAAGGCCACCGCCTATCTGCAAGGAGTCAAAGAACAAAAATATAGAATCACACCACACATGCGCGTACGCACTCACGCACCACACACACACACCTACACACACACACACACACAGACACACACACACACACACACACACACACACACACACACACACATGCGCGCGCACACAACATTTTTGTTGCAAAAGAAACAGTGCATCAAAAGGATACAGGGAAAATGATACATACATAGCACGATTTTACATTTAAAACCGGAGATTGAGCTATTTGATATACACAACAGTTCTCTTTTCTTTCATGGCAAAGAATTAAACTTGCACTGAACGGGTTACTTTTCCCTTTGAATCATTTTGAAGAAAAGGCCGAAAGTGTGTCTTTATCAATTTGGAAAAAAGTTCTTTTTCTCTCAGATCTTGATATGATTGACAAATCAGAAGGAAAT
>CM065687.1:12799270-12816770 GCA_017654935.2 Phymorhynchus buccinoides
TAATTTGCTTTGCTGTTGGTAGACATTTTTTCGGTTCACGGCAATGAAAAACAAAACTTTAGTTTAAAGATTTTGTTTAGTAATGTGTGTGTGTTTGTGTGTGTGTGTGTGTGGTGTTGATGCGTGCGTGTGGCGTGTGCGTGTGCGTGCGTGTGCGCTGTGTGCGTGCGTGCGTGCGTGCGTGCGTGCGTGTGTGTGTATGTGTGTGTGTATTTGTGTGTGTATGTGTTGTGTGTGTGGGAGTGTGTGTGGTGTATGTGTGTGTGTACGTGTGTGTACATGCGCGCGCGCGCGCACGTGCGTGTGTGTGTGTGTGTGCACGCGTGTAAAACCTTAGTTCGGTTCGTTTTTTGGCTCACTCATGTTAAAGAAGTGATTATATTAACACAAAGTGAGCCTATAGCATGATAGTTGTTCGGTTGTTGTGTGTTTTGGTGTGTGTGTGTGTTTGTGTGTGTGTTGTGTGTGTGTGTGTGTTTGTGGTGTGTGTGTGTGTGTGTGTGTTGCGTCCATGGTCTAATCTCCAAACATTAACGTTGGCATTTTCTCGGGAATAGAAGGCATACATTGTTCAAACTTTGCACACAATATAGATGTCTATGCAAGCTTTCAAACAATAATGATTTGAATATTTAAATACTTAAAACAACACTGTAAACAAATAACAAACACATAACATTTGAGATTAGTGGGTTAGAGAGTATTCAACAGGCAAACATGAGTTAAGAAACTCATCAACACTGAAAGTCTCGATAGCTCATTGGTAGAGTGTCTGTCTGTAATGCCAATGGTTTCGTGTTCGGATTTTCGGCACGGGCATTTTTTTATTTTTTATTTTTATATTTTTTAGTTGTATCCATAAACTATAGTTTCATTTTTTTTTGTTGGTTTCATTAGAACTTTAAAATGTTATTAGCAATCTTGTTCTTTTAGACACCCCCCTCAATCTGTGTTGTCCCACATGCTCCTGTTCAAGTGAGCCTTGAAAGTCTTTGCCTCTTGTTCTTTTTAGTGTAAAAACAACAACCCCAAAACAATCCACTGCGTCGTCATCTAATTACATTACAACAGGCGTTTCAAACATCCTTCTATCTTATCTGGCAAGTCAAGAGGAAAGATGTTTTCGTTTTCCCCACTTCCTGGTTTATCGAAACAGTGTGGAATTACCAAAAAAATCTAGTGTCTTTTAATTATTTTATTTAGGACTGTCATATCTAAGCAAGCTAGGACTACTATCATCGGCACTTCTAACTTGAATTAATAAGAATAATTAGCAATCGCGTATCAGTACGTAGGTTATAGTTATCTTAATGCAAAACTCACTTTCTGTCAATAGTTTCTACATATAGTCAAACTTCTTATGCCTGAATATATGACGTTTTTCTTGAAAAATTAAGATTATGTGAAAAAAAATTGACTTGAACACATTTTCCCTATCATGCTTCAAATAACACAACAGAAGCTCCGAAGGCTATGTAGGGACGTCTTTGTGAGATAAGTCTGAAGTCTGAAATGCTTTAACCCTTTCACCGCCAGCCATCTTTGAGCCAAAAATGTCCATCAAGTTTACCTGGGTTAGAGAACAAAAATCATCTGCAGTATTGGGGAATTCTTCTGTGGGCATCTATAAAATTAGGTCTATCCGTACTTCCTCAAAACTAAGACATAATAGGTTCTTTGGATAATAGGCACCCAATTTGATGCCCTTTAGTGACATAAGTGTTAAATCAACGTGGTGCTAAAATGTGACTTTGGCGGCGAAAGTGTTAAGCCTGAAGGCCACTGACCCATACAAAATATATATTTATATCTCCCTTTTCTAGGATAATTAATAGTATAATGAAAAGAGAAAAAAAATATGGAAGAAACAAATAAGTGAATAAATCACATACATGCGTACATACATACATACATAATACATAATACATACATAATACAATACATACATGAACAAATAAATACATAAAAAAATAGACAAACAATCGAAACCACACTCCCCCACAAAGATGAATACATTTGCACATGCATCTACATATAGCACATGCTTTCATGCCTTTTTTCAAGCGTTGTGAGAGAGGGAGAGAGGGAGAGTATATAGAGAGAGAGAGAGAGAGAGGGAGAGAGAAGAGAGAGAGAGAGAGAGGGAGAGATGAGAGAGAGAGAGAGGGAGAGAGAGAGAGAGAGGGGGGGGGCAAAGTCAAAGTCAAAAGTATTTTTAATTGTTTGGCCTCTGGCCTGTAAACAAGGGAGGGGGGAGATAGATAGATAGATAGATAGAGAGAGAGAGAGAGAGAGATAGATAGAGAGAAGACAGAGAGAGAGAGAGAGAGAGAAGATGAGAGAGAGAGAGAGAGAGAGAGAGAGAGAGCACTCAAAGACTCAAAACTTTTAATTGCAAAGGCCACCGACCTATCTGCAAGGAGGTCAAAGAACAAAATATAGAATCACACACACACACACATGCGCGCGCGCACGCACGCACGCACGCACGCACACACACGCACACGCACACGCACACACACACACACACGCACACACACACACAAACACACACACACACAAACACACACACACACACACACACACACATGATGCGCGCGCACACACATTTTTGTTGCAAAGAAAACATGTGCATCAAAAGGATACAGGGAAAATGATACATACATACAGGCATGCGTTTTACATTTAACCGGACCGATTGAGCTATTTGATATACACAACAGTTCTCTTTTCTTCATGGCAAAGAATATTTATAAATCATTGCAACTGAACGGGTTACTTCCCTTTGATCATTTTGAAGAAAAAGCGAAAGTGATGGTCTGTGATCAATTTGGAAAAAAGTTCTTTTCTCTCAGATCTTGATATGATTGACAATCAAGAAGGAAATGCATTTCATTTTCAGTTACATTACAAAATGGACACATTTTTTAACCCTGTTTATATCTTTGATGTACTTTATGATCGCTAATTCCAAGTCGAAATCTTACAAATGTATTACGAAATCTAGGAATGGTAATATCAATCAAATATCTTTCTGGTTCCAACAATGATTTAAATGATCGATACGTTGAATATGTATCACTGTTACACAATCTGCTAGCAATCAACCATGCGCTGTCTGTAATTCATACAAAAACAATTTTTTCATTTCCTACCCCTCCCTCTACACAAACAAAAGAGAAACCAAACATGTCTAGACAATGCTTAACAGAACTAACCCAGTTTCTTTCCATTAATGTATTATTACTATGTATTGTCAGTTTTGCCTTCAACATTTCATAAGCTTGTTTTGGTAGTCTTGTTATAGCCATTTTTTGCAGTTTTAGCCAATACCTTACTGCTCTTAAGCTACTTTCGATAGACAAGGGATATCATCCCAATTCTCCATAGATCATTGTGTTTGGGGTATTTGGAGACACATTTAAGAACCGTTTACATGCAAATAAGTGAGATAATTCGATAACATTAAAAGGAAATAAACCCCATATTTCTGCAGCATATAATAACATGGATTTCACTTGGGCATCAAATAATTTAAAAAATACAGAAGTGTCCAAAGTTCCTAAACTCCACATAGTTTTCATAATTTCAACAATTTTCCTTTTAGCTCTTCCAGAACATTCCTCAAGGGCAACATCATATGACAATTTTGTAGTTAAAGTGGATCCTAAATATTTGTAGCTATTTACAATTTCGATTTCTTTATTTTGGTAAAACCATTTTTCGATCTTTGACAAATGCCCTCCCTTCCTAAAAAAATCACTTTTGTCTTATTTAAGTTTACTTTTAACCCAAGAGAAGTAGAAGCATTTTCAAGATCATTTATTTGGTTTTGAAGTCCTGTGGGAGTTGTTGAAATTAAACATATGTCGTCCGCGAACAATAACATAAATATTTCACGTAAACCTGGAAGGAACTGAAAACCATGTCTACCAAACTGAGTTACTTGCTCGGCTATTTCAGTTATTACTAAGGAACAAATCAGGGGAGATAACATGCAACCTTGCTTGACACCCGCGCTGCATTAAAATAAATCAGAAACCTCACTCCCCCAGCGCACGCATGACTGAACCGATTTATGCATACCTTGAAGCATACGTAACATTTTAGTGGAGGTCTTAATCTTTTTAAGGACTAGCCAAAGACAATCTCTGTCAACTGAATCGAAAGCTTTCAGATAGTCTATGAAAGCAACGTACATTTTACATGTTCTTGGACCTGAAAGACATTTTTTAATCATCGATATGAGAGTAAAAACATGATCAATCGTTTCATAGGTTTTACGAAATCCAGCTTGCTCTTCACAGATTTTGCGTTCTTTTTCTGCCCAGGTATATAGGGGGGGGAGAGAGAGAGAGAGAGAGAGAGAGAGAGAGAGAGAGAGATAGTAAAGTGCCAGAGCACAGTTTGGTTGACGCACATAGGGAGTAGAGAATACTTACCATGATGACGATGATATGTGTTGATACCCTAATTATCCGCACATGTATACATGTATGTATGATTTATAGCAGCACAGCTATAATCGACACACCCATGAGAGTGACACTACAACCACTGAAGCTGACGACAACATTCCTTTTAGTCCGTCTTGCTGCTTGCTGTTAATGCATTCGTCAACAGAGGTGGCACGGCACATAGGCCTGTACTGTTGTGTACGGGTCGTTGCACAAGGATAGTTCTACAAGAACAGGTTTGCGCAACTGAGAGCGTTCCACTGCTATTAGCTCTTCCTCACTCTACCCCGTACACTTTGACCATTCATTACTTTTTATTTTATTTCCGTCTTTCTTTCATTGTGTTCACAGTATTGTGTGAACTACTACACAGAATCCCTTCAAATTTTGTCCTGTAGTATATTACCTGAAGCTGATGTGTCTACTCACGTGTTGGCATTGCCTTGTTGACTTTGATCTTTTACCTTGAATGTGTGAGTTCTTATTTTCCTCCTAGCCCTATTTTTGGCATCTTCGTATAAGTTTGGTAAATAGCCTGATTTCCTTAACCTTGAACCTTGCTATTTGAACAGCGGGACAGTGTGAAGCGCTCAATAAAAAATAAATAAAGTTGGGGTGGCCCATGACTCTGTGTCTGTGTGTGTGTTAGAGAGAGAGAGAGAGAGAGAGAGAGAGAGAGAAGAGATAGAGAGAGAGAGAGAGAGATGAGAGAGAGAGAGAGAGAGAGGGAAGAGAGAGAGAGATAGAGAGAGAGAGAAATGAAAAGAACTCAAAATTGAGTTAAGAACTGTAGGTGGAAAAAAAGCAGCACAAGACTAGGTGCCGTACTCGGTAACACACCTTGATTCGTGCATTCTCAGTTTATTAATGGCCTCTGTACACGTGAACGTTCTTCACTCTTTCCCCATGGCAACACAGTGATAGGCCAGCCATAATAAGACTTACATATCACTGTGTTAACTTGGGGTAAGAGTGAAAAATGTTCATATGTACAGAGATCTTAAATTCACGGCCTAACTATAAAAGAGGGGAGGCGCTGAGCGCGCGCCCAACCGGGAAGCCGTAGCGAGAGGGTCTCCCTCTCGCTACGCGGTGACACCGATGCAATGGTGGCAGTTGTATCGAAGTCTTGCTGTGTGGCAGCCAGCGAGAGGGGCGACGCCGGATCTCCTCCCTCACCATGGGAGTTGAACGACTTGCTGACGGGATGGATCGACGAGCAGCAACTTGGACCGTCTCTGCAGTATGCCGATGCCCAGTGGACGTGAAGGGCGGGAGACCTCGGGCAGCTACCGCCTGTCTACTGGGAGTATTCACATCCGCCTGCAGAGAGGGCTCGACTTGGCTGCGTGTCTACCAGCCCGCCCGCGACGACATCGACTCCCTGGTATGGAGCAGGTCGCCCTGTGGTCCTGACGACGGCCTTAGGAGGAAGAAGACCATCTACAGCAGGAGCAGTTTTGACGCCAACGCCAACGGCAACGACAAGCTTCACCAGATGCTCGCATCTACGCACCAAAATTCAACGATGCTAACAACTGCATCACGCAACAGTTCCCGACTCGGATCCCCGTCCGAGATGTTCCCGCAACTAACAGCGTTATCCGCGATTCCAGGGTACGCAACTTGTTCGTGTCATCGAAAGACGACGTATGCCACGTCACGAACTACACTTTCATCATTCAGTACGGCCTCTTCATCTTCATCATCATCATCATCCAACGAGAAGACTACCCAGCCTTCACGCAGAACGTCCATAAGGACCCACGGTCGATTGGACGAAAATCTCATCTTCACAAGCGCGCGCCGCATTTGAATCACGGCTGGCGAGAGAGACTGTTCGCCCTTCTTTGTTCCCTGTTGTGCGAGCCACCGTGAGGCAGAGCTTTTCTGGCGAGAACGACCCGATCCCAGATTTCCCTTTAAGGAGTTGAGCGTCGAAACACTTGAGTGAATGGAGTTTCTGTTCTGAGGACCTTCTGCTGTCTGTTTGTCTCTACAATATCTTTACACCCTTCCGGGACAGGTTTTTACATTTGATCTACATTATTTGATCCACTCTCTCTGTACGGGGGCATTATCGAGTGCTCTTGGGCGGTACTCAGAGGTTGTGCGCTTAAGATCGCCTGACAACATGAAGGGGAAATTGATTATCAGCGCTGTATTTCATGCTCCCACAGTCTTTCAAGTTTTATTTCCTCCATCAAGGTGCTTTATGCATATGTCTTTGTCTGCACGTATGCCTGTCAGTTTATTTGTTTGGGAACGCGATTAGAAAGAAAAGCTCGCGTGCGAATTTGTATGAGTATGCCCTTTAATCAAATGGCTTTCCATTACTGGTTGACATTATAGCTGGCAGTAGTGGTCAACGATAAAGTGAGAACTGGTCAAAATAGGATTTTCTCCAGAATTGGAAAAAATCATGGTACAACTAAGTCTTTTGTGGAAGAATATGACTCTCAAACTAGGGGGCGTTTGCACTGGCTTTAGTGCTGCAGCCAAAGGGATTGGTTGACATTTGGGGACCTTCCCAAATGCTAACTGTTCTCAAATCCTTGTTTGGCCGAGAGGGTGGGGATTAACCCTGTGCAAGGCATCTCCACCATAAACAAACTTTAGCCCCAGCCCGCCAGAATAGCAGAGCTCTGCACCCTCTACTGTCTGGCAGGTATATTCGGAAACGACAGACACTGGCATGCATACATACATACAATCATCATTGCATATTAATACATACATGCGCACAAACACTTACTTTCCTCCTTGTATTATATGCGTATCAATTACTTTTATTGGAAGCTTTGTACAAACTACAATTATGCAACATTGTCCAGAAATGTTAAAAAACAACAAAAACACTGTAATAGGAATTATGTATCCAAGCAGATGACGTTGTATTTCTGGACGGACAATGACCATGGATGAACGTCAGACGAGCAAATCAGACAGAGCGACGTGACATACATACATGCATGCATACATACATACACACACATACATACATACATACATACATACATACATACATACATACATACATACATGTGCGGATAATCAAGGTATCACTTCCCCTCAAGAAAATGTTATGTACTGAATTCTGATAGTGTTGGTTTCAGAAATTTGCATTGATAGTTGGCACTGTGCAAGTGCTATTTCTGTCTGTCTGTTTTTCTTTCTTTCTTCCTTTCTTTCATTCTTTCTTCCTTTTTATAATTTCTTTTTCTTTTCTTTGTTTATCTGTCTATTTTTCATGTTCTTATTCGGAAAACATCCGTGACCCACTACTACTATCCAATCAGTTTTCTCTACAGAATCTGTATCATTGCATCATCATCTTTTAGTTAAGAAACGGTCACCATACTGGTCACCCAAGTTATTTCTGTCTTCTGACTTATTTTTTTACTCGGGCAAACAATTGCACAGACTGAAGCACTCAGGTCAAATTGAGCGCTACGCTTTGATAGGACGCCATGCCTGGCAACCCGCCGCGTCAAATGGGGGTCGGTTTCATAAGTGTTTTGCGCTTCCTCCTTGCGCTTCCTCTTAGGAACTACTATTCTCAGAAATAACACGGAAGTCTCCAAAACACGCGCGCATACAATCAGTCACAATCGCAATCATAATTCTTTGATTGTCTTTAAACATTTTGGGTGGAAGAAATTCTTTTTTTGGGCTGGTACGTAAAAACATAAAAATAAAAATAACAAGACCGATATTCATAAAAGAGAAATAAGCTATGTTGTAGATCAATGTTACATGTAAATAAAAAGGTCAAATGAACATTATAGGAACACACACACACACACACACACACACACACACACACACACACACACACACGCGCGCGCGCGCGCGCGCGCGCACGCACACACACACACACACACACACACACACACACGCGCGCGCGCGCGCACGCACGCACACACACACACACACACACACTCTCTCTCTCTCTCTCTCTCTCTCTCTCTCTCTCTCTCTCTCTTCCCCCACCCACCCACCCACAAATTCACGGCTCCTTCTTGGGTGGGGGTGGGGGTGGGGTGGGGAGTTTATCTATAAGTACAGATTACCACCCATCAAATGTAAGAGTCTCAAAAACGCGCGCACATACCAGTCACAATCACAATCATAATTCTTTTATTGTCTTTTTAAAAAAAGTGCCTCAGCACACGTTAAATCCAGTGGCAACGAAAAAGTTGTCAATTGGTCAAAATGTACCCACCCACCCCTTTTCCTTCCTCATCAGTCACACAAAAATCGCATGCAAAAAAAAAAAAAGGGTGGCGCGCCTCTGGCTGCGACGCACTCTCCAGGTGGGAGCAACCCGAATTTCACAGAGACGCCTGTGTGGCTATAAAGTACAAAATATCAAATGCCATAATACTAAAAGGCAATGATATACAAATAATATATAATATGTCCTAAAATATAACAGCAATATAAAAGCAAAGCATTGTTCAATAACACACAACAAGCATCGTTAAAACAATAGTACTATAACAGCAATATAAAAGCAAAGCATTGTTCAATAACACACAACAAGCATCGTTAAAACAATAGTACTACAATAGTACTATAACAGCAATATAAAAGCAAAGCATTGTTCAATAACACACAACAAGCATCGGTAAAACAAAATAGTAATGTAAACTGGTAATGTTTTCGGTAATGTCTGTCTGTTTGTTCCTGGCTGGTTGACTGATGTATGCATGTCAACACGATAACGTTTGAACAGAGGGACCTAGGACCCTCACTTTTTGCACGTGCATAGCTAGTTGGGATATCTAGGCCAAGTACAAAACGGAAGGGCATTGGTCAAAGATCGAGGTCACTGGAGCAGGAAATGTGCCGTGAGCGGTTGGTGATACAGCGTCTTCACGCTCGAATTTTGACATTTTCCTGAAGAAAAAAACGTTGGGGTTTTGAAAGCTTGAAAAAACGGTGTTAGTGTGTGTGCTTTAAGAAACAATAATTTTGACATTTTGTCATTTTGTCTGTGTAAAGTGGCACAGTGGTAGCGCGTTCGCCTCGTGTCAAGGAAACCCGAGTTCGAACATGGGTACAGGGGATTTTTCCTCTCACTTTGCACTAGGCCTTACGGTATTTCGGATGAGACGATAAACCAAGGTCCTGTGTACCCATGCACTTAGCATACGTTAAATCCAGTGGCAACGAAAACGTTGTCATTTGATCAAAATTTACACACACACACCTTTTCCTTCCTCATCAGTCACACAAAAATCGCATGCAAATTTTTTATAAAATAAATTGGGTAGCGCGCCTCTGGCTGCGACGCGCTCTCCAGGTGGGAGCAACCCGAATTTCACAGACGGCTCTGTGGCTATAAGTATAAAGTACCTAATCTTTGTTCGCATCATCTGATTTACAGAAATGAAATCGTTTGCCTTCACTCTTTCATAATAGAGGATTTACAAAATCTAAAGTTAAAGTACAATTTAATTTTTAACTACGCTTGTCATCGGTGCACAATTAAAACCTCCATCTTCCCACAATTCCTCGCATGCGAGGGGTGTGCTACCATCTGACCTCAAAACAAAGTAAAACCATTATAACACTCACAAAAACACAATACAACAGATCGAAAACGAGTTTCTCATTAATGCAAAATCATGCCGTTCAAGCAACACAAAGATCATGAGTATACAATGTTTTTGGTTTAAACAAGTTTTTTCTCTCATTAATATTGAATTGAATTCAAAACATAGTCACAAAATAATACATTCAGAGCAACAACAAGCTCAAAGCTTACACCGTGCTCCTTAAATGTGCAATACACAATCAACCCACTAGATGGAGACTGCTTTCAAAAAGATTTACAATAATGATCCAAATTGAATGCTTTTATTTGTCATATAAGTTCAGTGACTAGTAACTAATTGTTCTATTAAGTTCTTAAACGCAAATGTAATGGGTCATCAGATGACCGTTCAGTTCAGCATCCTCTTATCTTTCAGCGTTACAACTTGACCAGTTGTGACAATCCCCTTACCTTCAGCAACATAAAAGACACAAGGCGTTCAGGTAGTATTTGGTCCTAGTGGTCATCTATTTATCTTCAGCAACATGTTTGGGGCGACATAATCAACCAAAAGACAGTCATCACAGACTTCTTCTTCTTTGTTCCCGGCCATATCAGATGCTCAGTCCGGTTTGGTTGATGAAGGCTGTGGTCAACAGCAGCAACTCAGCAGGATCCCACAGCTTGTCACGGAATTCCACAGGCCTGGGCCAGGTCTCACATCTCAGGGTGTCGAAGGTAGGGCAGTCCTGCAAAATGTGGTCTGGTGTCTGTAATCCTGTGCCACACGGACATTCTTTCGTGTGGGAGATCTTCAGATGGTATAGATGGGAAAGGAGCCAGTATGACATCATGTCATCACAGACAGTATGATTTTCATCACTAGACGCTGAGACTAGGGTACAGACTAGGGTACTAGGGTACGTGGCTTTGCCACGTTGTTTGATAGATTTCAAGGCAACAATGTCCAGCAGACAACAAACAGGGGGTGTACAGAGAATACGCTGGATGTTGCTGATGTGTTGAGACAGATTGGCAGGCAGGTCATGCAGGTGATGTACTGAGATACAGTCGGACCTCAGTATTCTGACAACCAATGGACTGGCCAAAACTGTCCATAGTTCTCTGCTACATTGAGCCAGCCCATGAAGAGACAATAACGATGTATCCAGTGAAAACAAGTTCATTTCAACTTTGAAGTGAAACATGTAATTGATAACCTTTGTCATATGATAAACATGTAGTAAATTAAATTACTAGATCTTACTGATTTCCTTGCCCAACCTGAATCATTTCTCTAAGTAGTTTTTTTGATAATTCGGGGTCAACCGGATTACCGGGTGGTATATTATACTAGTTAATAGAGCTTCACACTGAGGTCACTGTCCGTTGTCCTGAATGGCGGGGTGGTTGTTATACCGGAGACTCTTTTAGTAATACATAATGTGATGGGGGTGGTAAGGGGGTAAGGGATAAGGATAGGGAAGGGTTGATGAGGGATAAGGATTGGAGGGTGAAGATAGGCACACTCCGCACAGACCAGGAACATATAGAGGAAACCAGACAGTTGTTTGACTTTGTTTATTTATTAGGAAAGACTAAGGAAGACTAGAAAGACTAAAGAAGACATAGAAAGACTAAAGAAGACATAGGAAGACTAAAGAAGACTAGGAAAAGACATAAGAAGACAGTGCAGCAAATACATCCTGCAACAATATAAAATATACACACATAAATATAAACAAGAAATAACAATGATTAGGTATGACTGTAGGCCTTGTGCCATAGCACTCAATGTTAAACAACATGAGGAAATACACAGTCACAGCAGTGGAAGGAGCTCACTTTATGACTTAAATGGCATGATTAAACTGACACTGACACAAGCCTAGTTGGGGTTTGGAAACATAACATAGGTCGGTTTTACCTGACCCTATGCTTGCTTAACTCATACACAAACATTTGAGTTCATGTGAGTTAACCCAAACCAAGTATTGTAACACTGACATCATCATCTGCTGTGTTACTAAAAATAGACTACACATCAAAGTAGGCTGATCAGTTTTACGTGGAAAACTGACTAAAGACAAATGTAGGCCTATTGAGAGTTTACAATTGAAGTAGCAAGAAACTCAATCAAAAAGGAATGCCTTGTTAATACTATAGTATCAGTATTAACACAACACCATACTAGGCCTAGCACACACACCTAGGCCTATGAATGAAACTATTGCCAAGTAGGCCTACACCATAGCATGGTATAAGCCTAGATCAATAATATTAATGACATGGAAAAGAGCAAGTTAGGCTTTTAAACAATATAATGTAGGCAATAGTGTTAATAACGTAAAAATGAGCAAGTTAGGCCTTTAAACAATATAATGTAGGCGAAGTGCCCTTTCATTGCTTACACACAGTAAACTGACGTCACACACGAGTGGGTGTGAGGATAGACCAGAACGATCGGAATGTTCTAATTTTCAGTCTCTCAACATAAACTTTGGCCTAGTGCCGTTATATTTATGAATGAACTGACGTCACGATGGTTCAGTGACGGGAATAGCAGTGTACAACGGCAATGCCTAAACAACCGTTAACAGCAGTGTTGAAACGGCAGTGTCTAAGCAACCGTTAACAGCAGTGTCAAAACGGCAGTGTCTAGGCTGCAGTGTTTAACGGCAGTGCCTAAACAACCGTTAACGGCAGTCTTTTGTGTGTTGATCTAGATCATCACATAGATTCACGGCAAACTCGAACGTCATAAGTTCGGCAAAAAGTAAACAAAGTTGGACTTCCTGCTGTTAACAAACATAAAAATACATCAAAGCATAGTTCAACCATCAGTACTTACAGTAGTCACTGTAGATTCACATCAGCAGCATGAATGAGAAGGCAGGCCGAGATCGAGCAGACGATAATCTATAAACCTAGTGTTAAATTATTAATTTGCTGATTGAAAAAGTGTGAACCCAGATTGGAAGTTCAGTTTAGCGTCGCGTATCGGCTTTCGCCATGTACGACGGGCTGAACAAACCAACCAGGTTATAAACAAAAATTTATGTTCCCGAATCACTATCTTAGCCAAAGGTCCTCCTGCAGGCAGGGCACGAAGAACGTGGAGTCTACTTTCCCGGTACCTGCCCCAGAAGACAACCCCGCTGCCTCCTCCGAAGCTGAGCAGGGAATGGTGGACAGGTCACAGCGGTACTCCCTGCCACGGCGAGGTTCAGAGTCAGAGAGGATTCTGGGGAGTTCTGGATGTCTGTCCTGGTGCCTGATGACGGACTGAGCCCCCACCACCAGCATGTCCCCAAACAGTTTGTGGAATACGGTTCTGGCTTCTTCAGGGGTGGGGGCTGGAGAGAAGTCCAACGGTGGGTAGATGATGTGACGAAGCTCATGCAACATGGAGGCAAAGACGTGCAGCTGAGTGCTCACAGTCTCTTTGTCCATCGGGACTTTCATGAACTGCTCAAAACGACTCCGTTCAGTCTGGCCGGCTGCATTCTGTACAACCTGGTAACAGTTAATGCTTCCTCTGATTTCTTCCTTGGTCAGGGGAGGCCCGCCACGTATCAAGACAACCACCTTTCTTTCCAGACTGTGTGCTGCAAGGACATCGGTGAAGATGATCTCATCTTTGGGGGGAAAGGCGATCTCCTTCAGAGTGTTGTCCACGCAGAGCCGGAAGGGTACACCCCGACGTTTGAGAGTGGACACGAACTGAGACTTTGCTGCAAACAAAAGGAACTGCATTATGTCTGGAATCGACGCCTCCCAGTGGAAATATCTGAGTTGCTTGAAAGCTGACAAGGGAAGGGCGAACAAGACTAACACATCCCGAAATGACAGTGGAGAATCTTTGCTGGTGTTGGGAGCATCTTTGTCTGGCTGATGTGGGGCTGGATTTGGAAGCGTTTGTTCCTGCTTTCTGGCTGAGAGATCCGTGGATTCCGATTTTGATGTTGCAGGGCGTAGCTCAAGGCCCAGTTTTTGTTCAAAGATGTCAGCCAGGTCATGAGCACACTGTGGACAGTCCATAGGGCAAACACACGTCTTGTGCTTGGAGTGCTCGATGAAGATGATAGGTGGTCCGTCACAGGGCAAGCCCCGGGCAGCACTGCGAGTTATGTAGACATTTCTGTGGTTTTCGTTCAAGTCCAGCTCTTTCAGCATCATCTGCACTGACGGCGGGTTTCTTAATACTGTGTCCAGCTGGTATGTCTGAAACGTGCTGGGAACAAGAGCAGGGTAGCTGGCCACACACCAGATAGGGTTGTCCGGGTAATGTGCAGCAAGTTCTTTGGCGATTCTGGGCATCTCACACAACACTTCGTCTACCACAAAGCAAGCTTTCTCCATTGACCCACCCGATTCCAGGCCTCTTTGGAGATGTTCAAAGTGGAACTCATCCAGGGCTACATCGTGTCTTTCAACACTCCCTACCTCAGATTCGTTCTCTCTTTCTCCTCTGCGGATGCCTTGTTCCAACACGTGACCATGGGGACGGCCTCTGGAGGCAGTTCGCACATTCATGACGATGACCCTCCTGCCTTCCTGGAACCACTGGCGGCCTTTCAGCTGCAACATCAGTGTTTTCCCGGACCCCATGGGGCCCGTCAGCCACAGGCGATGCAGGTCGTCTCTAGCCAGGAGTTTCACCTGGCGAGGAAGCAGTACGATGTCCGCCATGCGATGACCGCTCTCGCCGACAGCTTGGCTCAGGGTGCGCACCTCTATGCGAGGCTTGCTGGTGGTCCACACTGACACCACGGACATCAGGCCACAGATCCTGTGAAAGAAAGAGAAGTCCAGAACACATTTTGACATATGGTTAAAGTACTAATTGGCCTACTTCAGTGTATGCTGGGTAGAACAACATTTATTTACAAACTTGTAACTTTAGATTTATTTATCCATTGAAAAATGTTTGGAACTAATGTCATAGTTTTCTTCAAAATATGTATAAGACGTGCGCCTGTTCAAAATAAGCCGTCTTTTTTCTCATTATTTAGTTTTTTAAAAAAGTGTTACTAATAAAATATATGGCCTAAACGTATATCACAGCATTCATTAATGACAAAACTCATTTCTGTCCAATATTTTAGCTTTCATGTCCTTCTTCATGAGGCTAAAAACAGAAAAATATAAGGTAACCAAACATCACACTATTTCCACAACGCTTCATTTAATTCAATAAGATTTAATTTTGAATTTTGTTAATTTTGAAGCAATGCTTCAAAGTCTACATTGCATCACAGCACACCCACCTCCCCACCATGGTTTTCATGGCTTCCACAGACAACAGCTCTTCACTGATGTCCTCACACATCATCGCTTTTTTCCACCATGTCGACAATTGAGGGCTTCCAATATCCATGTCGTCTGCTTGTGGCCTGGACATCTGGTTCGCTGACACTGGAGACGACAGATCGTCTTTGCACAGGAATCGCAGATTTGTTAAGTCCAAAGACATAGTGGACACCGCCTGTGGAATGGCAATAACAACAAAACATTAAATCTATGACCGCTATTATTCTCGGGCGATGGCTTGGAGTCAAGACGGACTATAAACGGACTATCTTTAGATAGTCCATTGACTTATTATTGATGTTATTGCAAAAACTAAGAACTTGTATTAAAAAAAAGACTGCAAATAATATAAAATAGGGGATTATGCTTTTTATATTTATGCAGTCTTTGTTTTATACAAGTTAATAGTTTTCGCAATAAGTTCAATAATACGTCAATAGACTCCGTTTTGACTCCAAGCCATCGTAATTGTACTTATGTTTGATTCCCCCCTCCCACGCTCTCCTGACCCTGTCTCCCTCCTCTGTGAAAACATAAGGCTCTTTGCGTACAAAAATCCTTTCTCACTTCTTTTTTTTAATTCTCTGCAAGCAACGTTTTCTACCTCTGTGATCAGTTTTCGTTTACTTACTGTCACCAGTATTTCTCCTTTTGGTATAAAGAAAACTATTTAATCATTCGTTGCCCCCCTCTCCCCCCCCCCCCCCCCCCCCCTGGCACTTTCTCTCCTTCCCAAAGTCAAAGTCATCTGACCTTCATCAGCTGTTCTCTGGTCACAAAGGGCAGGGCCAGGACCAGGTTGATCTTAGGCAGCTGCAGATCCGGCATGATGTAGTGCAGGGTGTCTTGACCGGTGTCCAGCTGCTTCACGGCCCTGGTCACTCTGCCCTGGATGGCTTGGGTCAGTTCCGTGTCCGAAGTGGTCCAGGAGAGGCCTCTGTTATAGCCTGTACCTTTCACCTGGTGGAGTTAGTGATATGAAGTAAGTTACATACAAAGACACACACACACACACACACACACATATTAACTTAGTTAATAAAGATCCATGCATGTGTGTGTGTGTGTGTGAGTGTGCGCGTGCGTGCTCCTATGCAGGCGTGCGTGCGTGCGCGCGCGTGCGTGTGTTGTGTTGCGTGATCATCATAAATGCGTGCGTGTGTGCGTGTGTGTGTGTGTGCGTACGCGCTTTTTTGCGTGCATATGTATGTTAATGTGTGTGTGTGGTGTGTGTGTGTGTGTGTGTGTGTGTGTGTGTGTGTGTGTGTGTGTGTGTGTGTGTTCTAAATGTATTCTTGATTGAATGAGAATCTTTGTAAAGAATTTCACATGTATGACATTCTCTTCAACTTATCTATAACCGACAGCAAAGGTTATCAAATCAATTCATTTCTGACTGACCTCAATCAAGGTCACTCCGGTCTGCTGGTGCAGAAGTAGAATGTCGATTTCTCCTCGCTGACCTCCCCTGTCAGATGGTCGGGGTGGTAACAGTTGTGCCCCTTGATCTTCCTGAGGACACTTTGCTTCATCCTTTGCTTGGGGACATCCTGGTTCAGCCCGCTGTAGGGAATCCTTCAACCCCTCCCCCTGCTCCTGAGGGCTCTGTGGGTGGTCATTGGCCCTGGATCGTGCTCGACGTCTTCTGGCTTTGGAAGAAGCAGGAGTGGACGTCTGGAGTTTGGCTAGGTAGTTGTCGTAGCTGACCGTGCTGATAATGAACAGTGGACTCTGGCCACAGGCCTGCAGATGACCGCTCAGCTCCTCCAGCCAGTCCAGAACCATGGTGTGGGCAAGGTCCCCCACGGCCTGACTGCAATCCTGCCCACAGCATACAGAAACTCTACGGAGAGGTGGACAGCAGAAAGTCTTCAGAGAAGAAACCGACCCTCAATCATGTCTTTAGTGTAATGTGGGGCAAAAAGGCCTTTTTGGGCATTTATTGCCCCTTCTGAGTATTTAAAATTTTAAACGGTTATGATATATTGTAGTGTGGCTGGGTTTCTGTCGTTTACGTTTAACCCCTTGACTGCCACCAACGATATTACGTACTGACCTGATGACATCACTGATGATGTCATCAGATGAAGAGGAATAACCCTGGTGGGTGCTGGCTTTTGCTTTAGCACAGTCAAGAGGTCCAATATCCCCAGACCATTTTTCCAGATTGGCTCTATCAGTTGTATTT
>CM065687.1:12821770-12847420 GCA_017654935.2 Phymorhynchus buccinoides
AGGAAGGTAGGTGACAGGAAAGTTAAGGCGTTCGTTCGCCTGCCAATTCGTTGCACGAGTGACCCGGGTTCGAATCCAGATCTAGTCACAGAGGCGTCTCTGTGAAATTCGGGTTGCTCCCACCTGGAGTGCGCGTCGCAGGCCAGAGGCGCACCACCCAATTTTTTGAAATTATTTTTGCATGCGATTTTTGTGTAACTGATAAGGAAAGGTGTGTGTGTGTGTGTGTGTGTGTGTGTGTGTGTGTGTGTGTGTGTGTGTGTGTGTGTGTGTGTGTGTGTGTGTGTGTGTGTGTGTGTGTGTGTGTGTGTGTGTGTGTGTGTGTGTGTGTGTGTGTGTGTGTGTGTGTGTCAATTTTGACCAAATGAAAAAAATTTCGTTGCCACTGGGTTTAACGTGTGCTAAGTGCATGGGCACACGGGACCTCGGTTTATCGTCTCATCCAAAAGACTCCACGTTCAGACCGTAAGGCCTAGTGCAAAGTGAGAGGAAAAATCCCATGTACCCAGGTTCGAACTCGGGTTTACTTGACACAAGGCGAACGCGTTACCTCTGTGCCACTCTACACTACAGCTAGGTTTCCCAAGTCCAAATTCCATTCCCACTAATCCTCCCCCCCCCCCCCCCCCCCCCCCCACCCTCTCCAACTTTCACATAATAGAAATAATACATCACAACAGAAATAGCATCATAGCTAGCCATTAGGGTGCGATGAGATGACGTTCATCGTTGTCAGAACATTTGGGACATTTCTGCCAATTTTCATTGAGATCGGTTTAATAGATTTGATAGCAACATTGCTAGCCATTAGGGTGCGATGAGACAATGTTCATCGTTGCCAGGACATTTGGGACATTTCTGCCAATTTTCATTAAGATCGGTTTAATAGATTTGCTTATGCTGTTTGGTAGACTTGTTTTTCTCACGCACATAGGCCTACAGACAGACATCAGGGCCCTGTTCCCAGTTGCAAAGTCTTCCGTTCTTAAAGAACAGGGAGTACAAAACCGAAGCTGGGAGGAACATTCAAACTGTCTATAAGAGGCTATGTCTATCTAGACGTTAAACCAACCAGAGAGAGAGAGAGAGAGAGAGAGAGAGAGAGAGAGAGAGAGAGAGAGAGAGAGAGAGAGAGAGAGAGAGAGAGAGAGAGAGAGAGAGAGAGAGAGAGAGAGAACATTCAAAATCATGTGATCAAAAGGCAGAGGGCTACTGCGATTACTAACTTGCACCTCAACAACAGTACAAGTGTACCTAAAGTCTGTCATGCTTAGGCCTAAATGTTGACGTAGGCCTATGCAGTTTGAGGAACGAGACAAAAATTGTGTGCCGAAAATTGTGTGTCATCAGATCACAGTCATTTAAAAGTGTTACATGACATTTTGAAGGAATAATTCAGTTTCGGCGCGCGTGTGTGTACGTGTGTGTACGTGTGTGTGTGTGTGTGTGTGTGTGTGTGTGTGTGTGTGTGTGTGTGTGTGTGTGTGTGTGTGTGTGTGTGTGTGTGTGTGTATGTGTGTGAGTGTGTCGTGTGTGTGTGTGTGTGTGTGTGTGTGTGTGTGTGTGTGTGTGTGTGTGTGTGTGTGTGTGTCGTGTGTGTGTGTGTGTGTGTGTGTGTGACGTGTGTGTGTGTGTGTAGGCCTATATATGTGTGTGTGTGTGTGTGTGTGTGTGTGTGTGTGTGTGTGTGTGTTTGGTGAGCGTGTACGTGTATGTGTGTGTGTGTGTGTTTGTGTGTGTGTGTGTGTGTGTGTGTGTGTGTGTGTGTGTGTGTCTCCCTCCGTCAGCGACCGACCCTCTCTGCTTTCAAAGCTAACCTCAAAACCCACCTGTTCCCCGTCATTAAAGCTCCGCTCTCTTTCTCTTCTCTCTCTTGCCATTAGGTCTGTTTCTGCTATATTCCATTTATGTCATCCGTGTGTGTTCGCTTTGTATTGCGTTTTTGTTTGAATGCGTTATGAATGCTAACGTGTGTGTGCGCTTTGATTTGATTTATATCAAGATTCAGCGCCGTATAAATACTGTATGTTGTTGCTGTTGTTGTTAGTGCGACATCACAAGAATTCCTGATCGCTTCTCGGCCTTTTGGCTAAGACAGTGATTCAGGAACGTACATTTTTGTTTATACCATGGTTGGTTTGTTCAGCCCGTCGTACATGGCGAAAGCCGATACGCGACGTTAAACTGAACTTCCCCCTTGTTGTTGTTGGTGTGTGTGTGTGTGTGTGTGTGTGTGTGTGTGTGTGTGTGTGTGTGTGTGTGTGTGTGTGTGTGTGTATGTATGTATGTGTGTGTGTGTGAGTGAGTGTGTGCGCGTGTGCGCGTGCGCGCGCGCGCGCGCGCGTGTGTGTGTGTGTGTGTGTGTGTGTGTGTGTGTGTGTGAAAGTGTGTTATCTCAACGATTCGTTTTGTGATGTCAACACCACTCCACCTAGGCCTACAACCTGCGTCGTAGCAGATTACAACACGAGGGCTGCCTGCCAGAACGGTCTATCTCAAAAGGAATAAAGAGCACAGATGGGCAGTTCTGGCATTCACCCTATTTACATGCGTATCAAATTCAAGAACAAACCAGTTTCGTGTTCTTTTTCCTACTTCCTGGTTTATCAAAACATTTCGGTTTTTCTTTTGACGTGCTGTTTATTTAACGAGCGTCACTTCTGAGCAAGATAGGCCTACTCTATATTTATTTAGTTAGCAAACTTATATAGTGCATTACCTTAAAGCTCAATGCGCTTTAAGGGGAGCTTCTAATTGAATTTGCATGAATAGTGATAGCAAGTGCTGTGCCTTACACATCCAACCTAACTCGTACGACTATCGTTCACTATATTCATGAGAGACAGAGATAGAGAGAGAGAGGGAGATTGTCAGACAGACAGACAGAGAGGGACAGGGACAGACAGAGAGAGACGGAGACAGAGAAAGGAGAAAGAGAGAGAAAGAGAGGGAAAGAGAGAGAGAGAGAGAGAGAGAGAGAGAGAGAGAGAGAGAGAGAGAGAGAGAGAGAGAGAGAGAGAGAGAGAGAGAGAGAGAGACAGAGAGAGAACACTGAACACACCGAAACACTTTATTTAACAAGGATGAAGATTTTAGGCAATGCCTATTCTTACAATCTGTCCTTGGATAAAACAAAACAATTAAAATTTGGCTACAAACGTGAAAGAAAAAACAACAATCCCTTCAAGCAAGAAACGCATTTGAGCACATAAACGTCTACACCTGCTCGCTCTCTCTCTCTCTCTCTCTCTCTCTCTCTCTCTCTCTCTCTCTCTCTCTCTCTCTCTCTCTCTCTCTCTCTCTCTCTCTCTCTCTCTCATATATAGTATATAGTACATGAATACCAACATAGTAAAGCCAATGTTTGAATAACTATTCAAAACCTGCCAACGCTGTATAATATTATGCGCCTATCATATATAGTATATAGTACATGAATACCAACATAGTAAAGCCAAACAACTAATAATTGATGAGAAGTAGGAGATGAAAGTAACTTCCATGTAAACATATTTAACAGGTATTTTCAAGGCAAACCAATAAACGAACAAAGCATGAATCTGAGATTTAAACATTCGCTTTTACATATAGCATGTAGTTGCAGACAAGGCAATAGATAAATTAAACAGTGTGAGTTCAATATCGTATAAGGATTATTAAGCAGGGCTGTAAATTATGTTTGCCCGCACCCTCTTTTTGTATCGTGAGATGGAAGGGCATAACTGAATGGCAGAAGGAAGGGAATTCCAAATTGAGGAACCCGAGAAGGAAAAACTTGATTTGTATTTGTCTATTCTAGTGTTTGGCGAAATGTAGTTACTGGAACCATAACGATTTGATACCGGGGTAACTAATCTTTTTAGGTATTGTGGAGAGAGAGAGAGAGAGAGAGAGAGAGAGAGAGAGAGAGAGAGAGAGAGAGAGAGAGAGAGAGAGAGAGAGAGAGAGAGAGAGAGAGAGAGAGAGAGAGAGAGAGAGAGAGAGAGAGAGAGAGAGAGAGAGAGAGAGAGAGAGAGAGAGAGAGAGAGAGAGAGAGAGAGAGAGAGAGAGAGAGAGAGATGAAATTAACCTTTATTTTACAACGGTAAAAGTATTGGCATGGAGTAGCCATTTTTCATACTTGCCGTTAACATAGCATTGCACAAACAAGTGGATAAAAACGAAAGCGAACCAATACTAATAAAATAATATATTAAAGCACACCATCGTATGAAAGTTACACTAATAAACAAATAAACAAACAGAAATGAAGATACAAGTGGAAAGAAGCAGAGAGAGAGAGAGAGAGAGAGAGAG
The DNA here is from genome assembly GCA_017654935.2 of Phymorhynchus buccinoides. Lineage (NCBI taxonomy): Eukaryota > Metazoa > Mollusca > Gastropoda > Neogastropoda > Raphitomidae > Phymorhynchus > Phymorhynchus buccinoides. The sequence continues at coordinate 12,826,067 of CM065687.1, forward strand.
AGAGAGAGAGAGAGAGAGAGAGAGAGAGAGAGAGAGAGAGAGAGAGAGAGAGAGAGAGAGAGAGAGAGAGAGAGAGAGAGAGAGAGAGAGAGAGAGAGAGAGAGAGAGAGAGAGTGAGAGAGAGAGAGAGAACGAGAGAGAGACACACAGAGAGAGAGAGAGACGAGAGAGAGAGAGAGAGAGAGAGAGAGAGAGAGAGAGAGAGAGAGAGAGAGAGAGAGAGACAGACAGACAGAGAGACAGAGAGAGAGAGAGAGAGAGAGAGAGAGAGAGAGAGATAGAGAGAGAGAGAGAGAGAGACAGAGAGAGAGAGAGAGAGAGAGAGAGAGAGAGAGAGAGAGAGAGAGAGAGAGAGAGAGAGAGAGAGAGAGAGAGAGAGAGAGAGAGAGAGAGAGAGAGAGAGAGAGAGAGAGAGAGAGAGAGAGAGAGAGAAAGAAAGAACTAACGAACGAACGAATTGTTTTAATTAGTAGGGTAAAGAGTAAGCTTTCATCCAGCCCTCGGAAATAAAAGAAGAAAAATAAAAACAAGAAAGTCAACAAAAAGTAAACACACTGACAGACAGGCTATGCCGTGAACATCAAAACTAGTATTAGTCATCAGCAATTACAAGTTCCTACCGACCGATAAGCCGTAGGCCTACATATTTTCAACGCATGTATAGAATAACTATTCAAAACCTGCCAACGCTGTATAATATTATGCGCCTATAATATAATAACATGGAGAGAGAGAGAGAGAGAGAGAGAGAGAGAGAGAGAGAGAGAGAGAGAGAGAGAGAGAGAGAGAGAGAGAGAGAGAGAGAGAGAGAGAGAGAGAGAGAGAGAGAACGAGAATGAGAGAGAGAGAGAGAGAGAGAACGAGAGAGAGAGAGAGAGAGAGAGAGAGAGAGAGAGAGAGAGAGAGAGAGAGAGAGAGAGAGAGAGAGAGAGAGAGAGAGAGAGAGAAAGAACTAACGAACGAACGAATTGTTTTAATTAGTAGGGTAAAGAGTAAGCTTTCATCCAGCCCTCGGAAATAAAAGAAGAAAAAGAAAAACAAGAAAGTCAACGAAAAGTAAACACACTGACAGACAGGCTATGCCGTGAACATCAAAACTAGTATTAGTCATCAGCAATTACAAGTTCCTACCGACCGATAAGCCGTAGGCCTACATATTTTCAACGCATGTATAGAATAACTATTCAAAACCTGCCAACGCTGTATAATATTATGCGCCTATAATATAATAACATGGAGAGAGAGAGAGAGAGAGAGAGAGAGAGAGAGAGAGAGAGAGAGAGAGAGAGAGAGAGAGAGAGAGAGAGAGAGAGAGAGAGAGAGAGAACGAGAGATAACGAGAGATAGAGAGAGAGAGAGAGAGAGAGAGAGAGAGAGAGAGAGAGAGAGAGAGAGAGAGAGAGAGAGAGAGAGAGAGAGAGAGAGAGAGAGAGAGAGAGAGAGAGAGAGAGAGAGAGAGAGAGAGAGAGAGAGAGAGAGAGAGAGAGAGAGAGAGAGAGAGAGAGAGAGAGAGAGAGAGAGAGAGAGAGAGAGAGAGAGAGAGAGAGAGAGAGAGAGAGAGAGAGAGAGAGAGAGAGAGAGAGAGAGAGAGAGAAAGAACTAACGAATGAACGAATTGTTTTAATTAGTAGGGTAAAGAGTAAGATTTCATCCAGCCCTCGGAAATAAAAGAAGAAAAATAAAAACAAGAAAGTCAACGAAACGTAAACACACTGACAGACAGGCTATGCCGTGAACATCAAAACTAGTATTAGTCATCAGCAATTACAAGTTCCTACCGACCGATAAGCCGTAGGCCTTTCAACGCATGTATAGAATAACTATTCAAAACCTGCCAACGCTGTATAATATTATGCGCCTATAATATAATAACATGGAGAGAGAGAGAGAGAGAGAGAGAGAGAGAGAGAGAGAGAGAGAGAGAGAGAGAGAGAGAGAGAGAGAGAGAGAGAGAGAGAGAGAGAGAGAGAGAGAGACAGACAGAGAGAGAGAGAGAGAGAGAGAGAGAGAGAGAGAGAGAGAGAGAGAGAGAGAGAGAGAGAGAGAGAGAGAGAGAGAGAGAGAACGAATGAACGAAATTTTGTTTATGGCTCCCCCCCACCTGCGTGCGCATCTCGACCCTTCCAACGGAAGAGTCGCCATCTTAGTCCTTATTTGTGTGTAAACAAAGTGAAAATGTTATCTAAATGTGTAAAGAAAACATCCAGATGTTATAAATACAGTTTAAATAAGTTTCGAATTGGAACAGCAAAATACGCAGCATCGATCTGGCATTTTTCAAAAAAAGTTAATGACTAAGATGGCGGTCTCCCATAATATGGCGCTCCTTGTGGCCGGATATGACGACACGTGGGTACCAGCCATTCAGGGTTATAAGATAAGCAAACATTGCTTTTTTACACTCAGCCCTGAGGCAAAACAAAGGTTAACAAAAAAGATACCAAAAAATGAAGCGCTTGCGTAACAAATACTACTACTACAAAGCATTCAAGAAAAGTAAATATTCAAAAATAACATAACACAATACTATATACATCATCAATGTACAAGACTAATATAGGAAGAAGGTGATGGGGGGAGGGCTTGGAGGCGGGAAAAGGTACAATCATTGATTTAAATGGCACATGGATAATATTTAGGCCTATGCCACACTGATCTGTATATAAGAGAGAGAGAGAGAGAGAGAGAGAGAGAGAGAGAGAGAGAGATTCACACACACATACACACACAAACACACACACATGCACAACATCAACAACGACATAGGAAACACATTATAAACGTTCCAGCACATTTTCCTAACACACAGTGTACAGTTACCATGATGGCAGGAATTGAAAAGCCCTAATAAACCAAACAACAATGACAGTGACACAATACCCTGCAGAAACTGACGACAACTTTCCTATTTATAGTCCATCTACCCGTTTGCTCTTAATTTAAAGACCCACCACATCCATGATTGAAAATTTTTAAAATCATTAAAAAAAAATCGGGACTTTACTGGTGTTGCACTGCCTCTGGGCATTGCCTCCAGTATTGTTCCCACCATCTTTGTATTTACAAATGTCCCATATGTGTCTATGACCGAGAGGACGTAAAACACCATTTTTCATTCATTCATGATTGAAAATCACGGGTTTCACGTTTTCCCCTCTCTCGCTGGTAAGAAATCTTATTTTGACCAGGTGTGACTCCCATATAAATGCCCCCAAATGGAAAACGACTTTGAAGAGCAGCCTCAATTTGAATTTGGGGAAATTGTTTGTGGGTCACGCCTACCCAGAACAAAAACAAGGGATTTAATCTTGACTGGTCAGTGGGTCTTTAAAGCTTTCGTCAACAGAAGTGACACTTGAAACACAATATGCTTGTATGCTTGCATCGACACACACACTTCACTCTGCGTTAGCGTATCACGCAAACTGGGTTCCTAAAGGTCTGTGTACACGTTAACACTATTCACAAGATCAGGATCAGGATCAGGATCAATACGTCACAGGTGCCAATACTGGCAATAGTCGCGACGGAAGATATTTCTATTTCCCCATGGCAACACAGTGAGCCGTAAGTCATATTAAAGGTCTCTGTACACGTTAACAACGTTCACATAAAAATATATCTTTTTTCCCCTATGGCAACACAGTGTTAGGCCACTCATGAAAGTCTGTGTACAACGTTAACATCATTCACGAGATGTTTCTATTTCCCCGTGGCAACATAGTGATAGCCCACTCTTAATATGAGTTGCAACTCACTGCGTTGCCATGGGGAAATAGAAATATCTTGTGAATAGTGTTAACGTGTACATATGGCCTACCTTTAATATGACTTACAACTCACTGCGTTGCCATGGGGAAATAGAAATATCTTGTGAATAGTGTTAACGTGTACATATAGCCTACCTTTAATATGACTTACAACTCACTGTGTTGCCATGGGGAAATAGAAATATCTTGTGAATAGTGTTAACGTGTACATCTAGCCTACCTTTAATAAAAAAAATTATGACTTACAACTCATTGCATTGCCATGGGGAATAGAAATATCTTGTGAATAGTGTTAACGTGTACATATAGCCTACCTTTAATATGACTTACAACTCACTTTGTTGCCATGGGGAAATAGAAATATCTTGTGGATAGTGTTAACGTGTACATATACCTACCTTTAATATGACTTACAACTCACTGTGTTGCCATGGGGAAATAGAAATATCTTGTGAATAGTGTTAACGTGTACATCTAGCCTACCTTTAATAAAAATTATGACTTGCAACTCATTGCGTTGCCATGGGGAAATAGAAATATCTTGTGAATAGAGTTAACGTGTACATCTAGCCTACCTTTAATAAAAATTATGACTTACAACTCATTGCGTTGCCATGGGGAATAGAAATATCTTGTGAATAGTGTTAACGTGTACATAATTTTATAGCCTACCTTTAATATGACTTAGAACTCACTGTGTTGCCATGGGGAAATATAAATATCTTGTGAATAGTGTTAATGTGTACATATAGCCTACCTTTAATATGACTTACAACTCACTGTGTTGCCATGGGGAAACAGAAATATCTTGTGAATAGTGTTAACGTGTACACATACCTTTAAGTTAATATGACTTACAACTCACTGTGTTGCCATGGGGAAACAGAAATATCTTGTGAATAGTGTTAACGTGTACACATACCTTTAAGTTAATATGACTTACAACTCACTGTGTTGCCATGGGGAAATAGTAGTGGTGCTTTGTGAATAATGTTAACGTGTACAGGGACCTGAGTGGGCTATAACTGTCTTGCTACGGGGAAATAGAAATATGCCGTGAATAATGTCAACGTGTGCACAGACCTTTACCTGTACTGTTGTGCACAGACCTTTACCTGTACTGTTGTGTACAATTCCTTTCCTGCCGACTGTTATAACCTACGATGGCCGCGAGTCGTTGCACAAATCAAAAGGATCGTTCAACAAGATCTGGGTTGCCCAAGAGAGCGTTCTACAGCGAGTGTAGCGCTCTGGTTGCAAATTCGATTACCCCCTCCTACACACACACACGCACGCACGCACGCACGCACGCACGCACGCACGCACGCAAGCACACACGCACACGCGCGCACACGCACACACGCGCACGCACGCACACGCACACGCACACGCACGCACACGCACGCGCACGCACACACGCACACGCACACACGCACACACACACACACACACACACACACACACACACACACACACACACACACACACACACACACACACCTGCTACCCCGTGAACTTTAATCATTAGTTCCAGAGCGAAGCTTCGGGAAGTATTGTTTTTAGTGTGTCATCCGTCCGTCCGTCCGTCCGTGCGTGCGTGCGTGCGTCCGTGCGTGCGTCCGTCCGTCCGTGCGTCCGTCGGCGTTTTCTTGAAAAACATTCAATCTATTTCAATCACTTTTTAGTGTACAAGTTGTAGAGGACATTATCTATCGACTGATTGCTTTAGTTTTATTTTAAAGTCAATGTCATGTCGATTAAGGAGTTCACACCCCAAAGCACTTAATTGCTAATATCTCACGAGTTTTTGCACGTATTTCAATGCGGTGGTGTTTTGTTTTTTTACCTTTTCTGATGAAAGGGCTATGACATTATAATCACAAATTTGACTGCGCGCTCATGCGGGTTCAAACACCAAAGTTGTATCTCAAGAACTGTTGCGTGGAATTACTTCCAATTTACTGTGGTAGTGCATCACAGTACACGAAAGGCCTCATGCAAAAATAATAACCGTGCTGACCTTGACCTTGAAGTTTGACCTTGAAAACATTCATTTCTTCTTGTGGCCATATCTTTCACGTCGTTGAACTTACAATGTTCACATTTGGTATGCAGATGCATTGGCTTATGGTAATTCTGAATAATGAAAACATATTTAGTACAAGAAAGGTCAAGGTCAATGCTAGGGGAAGACGGGGTAAAAAGCGCATGGGCGGGTAAGAAGCCCACCCCAATTATCTCATGAAATGAAGCAAATTTCAGTCTCATTTTGCCCATGAGACGAGCGTTAATGTCTAGCATTCGTCTCATGGGCAAATTTGACTGGATATTTCTTTATTTCATGAGATAATTGGGGTGGGCTTCTTACCCGCCCATGCGCTTTTTACCCCGTCTTCCCCTACAACGGTTATAGTCTGCCGATAGGACCATCTGTAACCGGTCATTTACAACCACATATTTTGTGGACATTTAGTATTTATTAAGTGTGGGGCTCTGTTACTTCTTTTTTGGTTGCAATTGCTCAGTTTCTTGTCATTGGAGCGCAGATGCGTTGTGCTGCTGCTATGTGCCTAAGTTCAGACGCTCGTGTGTTGTTGTTTGTTTTTTTATCGGGAACGTGTCATGTTGTGGGTATATGAATTAACAGTATGAGTAATAACAAAATGAAAACAAAACAAACAAGTGCAACGCCGATCGGCTGCAAAGTCCCCTCGCAGCATCGCCGAGCTACTCCGACATCGGAATGTGTCAGCTGTACACACAGCGGGGAGACCATTGAGAACTGAAAACAGGACGCACGCACGGACGGATGGACGGTCGGAAAGAAGTGGGACATATCGGGCCTGTGACACAAAGGGCCTAGGGCACAGCGGGCTTATCCACAGAAATATTCATGACAACTGTGTTATAGACCTTTCATCAAGAAATGTTGTGAAAAAAACTGCATTGAAATACATGCGAAACTTCGCGAGATATTAGCGATTATGTGTTTTGGGGTTTGAACCCCGTACCTGGCGCGACCTTGAACTTAATGTAAAACTAAATAATCAGTGGATAGCTTGCATCTTAGCAAACTAGTATACCAAATTTGATGATGATAGACTGAATAGTTTTTGAGAAAAACGGACGAATAGCCAGACGGACGGACGGACGGAGGCACGGACGGACCAGACAGAAACAATAGTTCCCCGAACCTTCGGCTCGGGGACACCTTCGGCTCGGGGACACCTTCGGCTCGGGGACTAACAAGCAACAGAAAAAAAGCAAGAAACAAATATTATGACTTTAGCAAATGTAGGCATATAACATTGCGGTTTATCTTCTTCTACGATCGCTCAGACTGTTTCCTGTCAATTATGAGCGCAGATGCGTCATGCTGCCTAAATTTAGAGATAAACAGGCAAAAGATTAAGTGACACAACTTTTTGTGGGTACAATGTATCTTTGTATTAGCTTTATTCGTTGTTGTTTTTTGTTTCAACAAGCAGCTATATAAAAAAAAAGCTTCCTTGTGGATTATGTGAGAACGAGTCTGTTGCCATATTTCCCCCTGTCAAATCAAGATCAAACATAATAATTTGGTTTTCCTTGTTTCCATGTTTATCGAAACAATGCCAGCCAATGTTGTTGAGAAATATTTCCGTATTATTAAAGGTGGACCCTGACGGACGAGTTTTTGCAAGAAACACGTCGAGATCACCAGAAAGACAGCCTTTTCAAGGATCAGAACACTCACTTCGCTCTGGTTTCCTATAAATCGAACCGTCAAAACGGCGATTCCTCCTTGGCTGAGATGCCGGGTAGAGAAGTAATTTTGGATGGGGTGGGTGGAGAGTGATTGAAGCTTTTTCTTCTTTGTAATGCAGTAAAACAAATTGGAGCCATTGCCATTGTTGTGAGCGAAACTCCTTTAGGTAAACTGTATAAATTTAAAAAAATAAATAAATAAAAAGGCTTGTATTACGGAAATTTCGTGCAAACGATTTGGTCTAAACTCAGGCGGCCATTAGAAAAGAGAAGACACATGCCTTCTCTTTCACTGAAAGAATTTGACTTCCAGCACCTCCGCCAAGGAGGAACCGCCAACTTGACGATTTGATTTGTAGGAAACCAGAGCAAAGTGAGTGTTGCGATCTCTGTAAAGGGTGTTTTCTGGTGATCTCGACGTGCTTCTTGCAAAAACACATCCGTCAGGGTGCCCCTTTAATGTGCATTTGATATTTAAGAGTGTCATAGTGAGCAAGACACTATCGGGTGGCGTCTCTAAAAGGTGGCTGACTCACTGCAGTCGCACAGTTATCCGAACTGTGACATTTCTTCTTCCAGTTTGGGATGTTTATCCTGCCCCGCGCTCACCGGTCTTCATTCAGACAATTAATAGCGCACAGGATGCGTGCTATATGTGAATTCGTGTCATCCAGCCCCCCGGCACACACGGCCTACTCGTACCGAATAGCGGGATGGGCTTTAACGTGTGCGCGAGATCTTGTGCATGCGTTCGCACACGGGGCCTCGGTTTTTGAAGTCTCATCCGAAGGACGTTTTTCCCCCAACTGACGTCAGGTACCCATTTACACCCGGGTGGAGTGAAGAAAATAGGAGTAAAGTGCCTTTCCCAAGGACACACCACTGTGAACCGAGCTGGGCTCGAACCCGCGCACTTGCAAACCTGGCGAATTACGCGCTAGCCTTTGTGAGGCATGGTTCTCGCGAAATACTGCAGCAGTATTTCATCAGCATCGTGCCTCACACACGTCGTCACAGCTGGATAGTCGTAGGACTGAAATCGCACATGTGAGTCGGCCCCTTCTTCTTCTTCTTCTTCTTCTTCTGCGTTCCCAGGCCAAAAGGCCATAATGGGTCAATACGCATGTGACCGGTTTTCAGTTGTCACTGGTCTCCCCGCTGCGTACAGCCGACACATTCTGATTTTGGAGGAGCTCAAAGAAGGAAATTATTTGGAAGATTTGTTTGAAAAGACACCCCAAAAAAGGAGAATGGGGCCAATAAGTCAGAAAGATAGTAGATGACAGTAAGCAAAGGAAAAAGGCAGAGTCAAAGAGAGTGGCAGATTAGAGGAAGTTACAAGCACAGAACTTCCAGAAGCACAGAACTGTGGGGTGTTTTTTTTACGAAAGAGCTCTCGGTATCCCCAACGGGGAGAGACTCGTGGAGAGGGGGGGGGGGGGGTCGTGCAGCTCCCTGTATGGAGGCACGAGGCATACACCCACTACCCCAAGTCGGCTCCTTCAATATCTATGGCCTAGTATTCAGTATGTAAGTAGGTATAGTCTTCCGTACGTAACTATCCAGTGTAGGCGAAGACGTAGTTTAGTCAACAACCCCCACCCACCCCTCCCCCTCCCTCCCCCACCCATCCCCCCTCCCTCACCCCTCACACACCCCCCCCCCCCCTCCCTCACCCCTCACACACCCATCCCCCCTCCCCCACCCCTCACACACCCCTCCCCCCTCCCTCCCCCCTCCCTCCCCCCTCCCTTCCCCTCACACACCCCTCAAATGTTTGCTGTGAAACATTTGACAGAGAAGCAACATTTTGTCATTTGGGGGAAATAAAAGGTGTATGGTTACGATCAGGTTAGGATTAGTTTCATAATTTAAAGCTTAAAGAAGCAGACCTTGAGATCGAGGGTCGTCAACATGAACTAAGCTAAGTCTTTGCGTATATCAAGTTTTATTCGGTACGTACGCAAATCCCACTTTCAGTCAATAAGTTCAAGATTAAGCTAAAACTTCAATTCTCTTCGTATGCTTAACCCATATATGGCCGGAATTAATATAATGCTCTCAATTTCATGAATTTGTTTCAAGGGAAGTAAATCTGTGTACACACAACACTTTGGTCACTTCTAAACTCACTTTCCTCCCTTAGACCACGCTTTAGCCTCTTACTTTGCGTTTGAAAGTGGTTTGTAGTTGGGTTCGCTCCCTTAGACCACACTTTTGCCTCTTACTTAGCGTTTGAAAGTGGTTTGTAGTTGGGAACCTATTTGCTGTAGGAAATTTTTCTATATAAAGTCTGTATACAGAAAAGCCTGATCTAGGGGAAGACGGAGTAAAAAGCGCATGGGTGGGTAAGAAGCCCACCCCAATTATCTCATGAAATAAAGAAAATTTCAGTCAAATTTGCCCATGAGACGAATGCTAGACATTAACGCTCGTCTAAACCTGAGGTGAAACTTTGTAATCTTTCTTTCATTTCTCTTTTTGTTTATGTCTGTTTTGTTTGTGTATGGCTTGAGTGATTTGTGAGTTTTCTGAATAATTCAAAATCATTGCGATGCGAATGAGTTAAATATACCCAGAGGCCAAAGAAACGCAAATGAAACTCGAAACTTTCAGACGCCGTTTTAACAACCATTTATAAACTTTGTGATGAGGTAATATTGAAGCCCAACGTCTGATTCACTATGCTTACGCAATGTAGGCTAAGGCCGTGTGCACACATAAGCGGATATTCCATGCGGAAACCCGTGCGTAATCCATAACTAAGTGAAACAAAGAAGGGAAAAGATTTGCGCACGTGTCCGATTTTCCCCTATATGCGTAAACTTTCATCCTTCTTTCTTCCACTTATTTAGGGTTTTCCGTACTGAACTTACGCGTCTAATGTGAACTCGACCTGCGCGTAGCATTAAAATACGCGGTTCAAGGAGATCGTTTGACGGTGCGTAAAATTCGAGTGAAATGTTCACCGTACCCACCCATAACATTTACTAGTATTGGCCACTGCAACTATGGTTATTAAAGACCCACCACGTCACGTGTCAAAATCAAGGTTTTCGCGTGTTTTCCCTCTTATGGCTAGTAAGAAATCTAAAACAAATCTTCCTAGTGTAAGAGGGAATGTGACACGTGACGTGGGGGTCTTTGAGGCCCTTGATGGCAAGAGGTAAACCCTTGTTGATCAGTATCCAAAAGGGCATTCACTCTTTGCAAAAGGCAGCCATTCAGTGGCCTCAAACAGGGTTATTGGCGAGAGTTACTCCCTTGTTTGGCCAGTACTCAAGCATCTTCCCCCCACCCACCAAGGGCATTCACTCTTGCAAAACGTGGTCGTTGCAGTGGCCAGTAGCAGTTTGTTCAGACATGACTAATGAATATTACAGCGCCCTACATTTTTAATTAATCACCTCTGTCATTTGCACGAAAAATAAATTCAAAGTCTTAGCCCCGAAAGCACAATTAATTTTGCTGTCCTGCCTCTCAGACACAAAAATGATGTTGTCATAGAGATTAAAAACGCTATGAAAGACATCACTGTGATTATACTCGATTGCTAATGCAAATAAAATTCGAGATTGATTGGTGGAAAGCTGTTATAAATGTCTTCTGTCGCCAACGCGGGGCTAAACTGCCATGTTGGACAGTCACGTGCTTTTCGAGAGAGAGAGAGAGAGAGAGAGAGAGAGAGAGAGAGAGAGAGAGAGAGAGAGAGAGAGAGAGAGAGAGAGAGAGAGAGAGAGAGAGAGAGAGAGAGAGAGAACACTGAACTGGTTTATTGCACTTTGGCCATAGACCACAATACAACCGGCAGGGTAAAGGGAAAAAACACAACAAAAACCAAAAACAATCGCACATCGCTAATACTATCTAAGTATGTGTAGCGCAATATTTAAAGAGAAAAGAAAAGAATATGCACATCAGTAATGCTATTTTAAGTATGAGCAGTGCAATATTACTTCTTTTTTTCTTTTGTTTCCTTCAAAATTGCAATATCATAGTTACGAAGCTTACTTCTTACAAAGGTTCACATACAAAATATTGTATTGAAGAAACCACAACCATTACTTGAAAACAAATATTAACTTGTCCACAGTTATGTTTTTAGCTACGCGATGAATAATATTTCTAAGTCATGCAACTTACCATATAACAAAGATCAAATCACATTAACTTCTTCCTTCTTTTCATAGCATGAAAGATATACCTGGATAGCCTGTACATATTGTTACTATTGGATGCTTCCAATAACTTAAAAACAGATGCACTTTTACAACCTTGCAAAAACTTAACCCTAAGATCAGTATATTTTACACATTCAAACAAAACGTGAAATTCATTCTCAACGTTTGTCTTGCAGAAAGGGCAGTTTCTATCTTGATCACGGCTGCTGTAACGATGTACGTTATTGTTTATAGGTAATACATTCAATCGTGCTTGAGTAATAGCCACACGGAAACAGTATGCATCCATATTCAAAATATACCTTTCTTTCTCAAAACTTAACTTAAATTTTCTATAATTTTCAAACCTTTCCCTGCCCCTAATAGTACCTGTCCATTCCTGTATAATAAATATCAACAAGTCTTTGTTTAAGATCACAAAGGAACAATTTTACATTACCAACATCTTGTTGTAGCCATACAAAATTATAACCTGTTAAACATAAAATTTCCCTTACATTAGATACCCAACACTGTTTTCCAGATTCATCAAGCTGCAGAAGCATGCGGTAAGCTTTATAGGTTAATCTGTCATTATTCATATGCACAAGTCTACACCAGTATCTGATAGCAGATATATGAGAATTTACATACAAAGGGTATCTTCCTAAATCACCATAGATCATCTTGTTCGGTCGGAGAGAGAGAGAGAGAGAGAGAGAGAGAGAGAGAGAGAGAGAGAGAGAGAGAGAGAGAGAGAGAGAGAGAGAGAGAGAGAGAGAGAGAGAGAGAGAGAGAGAGAGAGAGAGAGAGAGAGAGAGAGAGAGAGAGAGAGAGAGAGAGTTTCTCTTTTTTTTTACAAATCCGAATATCTTTATGGATGGTAAAACGTTTCAAGCGAGCAAGAGAGAGAGAGAGGGGAGAGAGAGAGAAAGGGATAAAGAGAGAGAGTGAGTGAGTGAGTGAAAGAGAGAGAGAGAGAGAGAGAGAGAGAGAGAGAGAGAGAGAGAGAGAGAGAGAGACAGAGAGAGAGAGAGAGACAGACATACAAACAGACAGACAGACAGACAGAGAAACAATGACACACACACACACACACACACACACACAACACACACACACACACACACACACACACACACAGAGAGAGAGAGAGAGAGAGAGAGAGAGAGAGAGAGAGAGAGAGAGAGAGAGACACACACACACACACACACACACACACACACACACACACACACACACACACACACACACACACACACACACACACGCGCGCATCCATAAAACAACGACCACAACAACATTACACGATCCACAGACAACACGTTGAGCTGACAGGGATCCACAGACAACACGTTGAGCTGACAGGGATCCACAGACAACACGTTGAGCTGACAGGGATCCACAGACAACACGTTGAGCTGACAGGGATCCACAGACAACACGTTGAGCTGACAGGGATCCACAGACAACACACTGAGCTGACAGGGATCCACAGACAACACAATGAGCTGACAGGGATCCACAGACAACACATTGAGCTGACAGGGATCCACAGACAACACACTGAGCTGACAGGGATCCACAGACAACACACTGAGCTGACAGGGATCCACAGACAACACACTGAGCTGACAGGGATCCACAGACAACACACTGAGCTGACAGGGATCCACAGACAACACACTGAGCTGACAGGGATCCACAGACAACACACTGAGCTGACAGGGATCCACAGACAACACACTGAGCTGACAGGGATCCACAGACAACACACTGAGCTGACAGGGATCCACAGACAACACACTGAGCTGACAGGGATCCACAGACAACACACTGAGCTGACAGGGATCCACAGACAACACACTGAGCTGACAGGGATCCACAGACAACACACTGAGCTGACAGGGATCCACAGACAACACACTGAGCTGACAGGGATCCACAGACAACACACTGAGCTGACAGGGATCCACAGACAACACACTGAGCTGACAGGGATCCACAGACAACACACTGAGCTGACAGGGATCCACAGACAACACACTGAGCTGACAGGGATCCACAGACAACACACTGAGCTGACACGGATCCACAGACAACACACTGAGCTGACAGGGATCCACAGACAACACACTGAGCTGACAGGGATCCACAGACAACACACTGAGCTGACAGAGATCCACAGACAACACACTGAGCTGACACGGATCCACAGACAACACACTGAGCTGACAGGGATCCACAGACAACACACTGAGCTGACATGGATCCACTGACAACACACTGAGCTGACAGGGATCCACAGACAACACACTGAGCTGACAGGGATCCACAGACAACACACTGAACTGACATGGATCCACTGACAACACTGAGCTGTCAAGGATCCACAGACAACACACTGAGCTGACAGGGATCCGCTGACAACACACTGAGCTGACATGGATCCACAAACAACACATTGAGCTGACAGGGATCCACAGACAACACACTGAGCTGACAGGGATCCACAGACAACACACTGAGCTGACAGGGATCCACAGACAACACACTGAGCTGACAGGGATCCACAGACAACACACTGAGCTGACAGGGATCCACAGACAACACACTGAGCTGACAGGGATCCACAGACAACACACTGAGCTGACAGGGATCCACAGACAACACACTGAGCTGACAGGGATCCACAGACAACACACTGAGCTGACAGGGATCCACAGACAACACACTGAGCTGACAGGGATCCACAGACAACACACTGAGCTGACATGGATCCACAGACAACACTGAGCTGACAGGGATCCACAGACAACACACTGAGCTGACAGAGATCCGCTGACAACACACTGAGCTGACATGGATCCACAAACAACACATTGAGCTGACAGGGATCCACAGACAACACACTGAGCTGACATGGATCCACAGACAACACACTGAGCTGACAGGGATCCACAGACAACGCATTGAGCTGACAGGGATCCACAGACAACACTCTGAGCTGACAGGGATCCACACACAACACGTTAGACTGACAGGGATCTAGAAATAGTAGTTGCACAGATGCACTCAAGTCAACTCTCTCAATGGTTGGTTTAACGTCTAATTAGGAATACTCCAGTCATGGAATGAAATTCTGCTTAACGTCCTCCGGTCTGGAACAGACACACATGGAACATTAGTAGACATAAACATGGTGGGAACGATCCTGGAGGCAATGCCCGGAGGCAGTGCAACACCAGGAAAGTCCCGAATTTTCAACAATACAGATGTGTAATATATGGTTAAATACTCAAGTCAACTTTAGCGCTACGCTTTTATAGAACGCTCTGCCCCGGGCAACCACTTTGTGAAATGGCGTCGGTTTCAGAACTGGTGACTTGTTTCCTTCCCTCTAAAATAAAACACGAAACTTCCCCAACAGGCGCACACGCACGCATACAAATCAACACGCGCGCGCACACGCACACACACATACACCACCACACACACACACACACACACACACACACACACATCCCCCCCCCCCCCCCCCCCCCCATCTTTCCTGTTTTGTGTTGTTCTGTTAAATGATGCTCAATATCTTATTTCAAGAAAGGTTCATTTATTTATTTATTTATTTCAATCCTTTCTTCCCGTAGTTCTTTCTTCCTTTCTCTCTCTCTCTCTCTCTCTCTCTCTCTCTCTCTCTCTCTCTCTCTCTCTCTCTCTCTCTCTCTCTCTCTCTCTCTCTCTTTTCTTCTTGTCGTATTTTACTCTTTCTTTCTAACCCTTCTCCTTCAGTCTTTCTCTCTTTATTTCCTTCCTTCTTCTATTTCCCCCCTTCCTTCCTTCCTTCTTCCTTTGTTTTTGTTTTGAGTTTTGTCTGCCTATGTGTTTGTCTGTCTGTCACACAAATCTTTCTCATTCAGAGCATAGGGGAAGACGGGGCAAAAAGTCCACGGGCGGGTAAGAAGCCCATGCCAATTATCTCATGAAATAAAGGAAATTTTAGTCACATTTTGCCCATGAGACGAGTGTTAATGTTTAGCATTCGTCTTGTGGGCAAATTTGACTAAAAGTTTCTTTATTTTATGAGATAATTGGCATGGGCTTCTTACCCGCCCATGGGCTTTTTACCCCGTCTTCCCCTAACTCACCCAGATGAAGAATGCAAAAAGGGACGCAAGTGAACATACAATGCAAAGTTTATTAGTTCTATAATTATCGATAACGGGCATGAAGTTGACACTGGAGCAGTAATGGCCATGCATAGTGAAACATTCGCTCTAATTAACAAACACCTCTTTTGTTAAGGAAAGAATGAGAACATAAATTAATACACAATCCAAGCAATGCACGAACTAAATGTTGATTCAAAACTGGTCACCATTCATTACTCAGACCAACAAACTGTCTTTGTCGCCCATACTATATATATATATTATATTTTCATACCTATTTAATATGTTCCTTTGGATACTATTTCAGTTGCCGGCCCTCTCTAGTCGTGTCGCTTATTTGGAACATTCTTATGTTCACATTTTTACTTAAGATTTTGATCGTTTCTAATTTACTTGAGTGCTGGTTTGGTTTTTTGGAGCCTTTTAGCAATATACAGGGAGACATTCCATTTGTGGAACAATCTTCTTGTTGAGGGGAGAGTAGTTCCACCTTGGTAGGTTAAGACCCCATCCAGTGCCGAGCTGATGAGACTCCCTAGAGTCGAAACAGCTGTCCTCGGCTGGGTTCTGCCATTGCCTCCCTAATAAGGAGGAGAAACTAAGCTAGCACTCTTTATGCTTTTTAGAACATAGATCAAGATGCCAAGTTAGCATATAACTGGTTTTTGGTTTTAATGTTCGTTTCAAAGATATAGGGACAAAAAAGTTTAAAACAATATATATATATATATTATATACCTTTGCATCACTGCAGTCTCACTACCGCACTACCTGAGTACGTTACATTTTTTTCTACAAAAAAACCCCACACCCGCAGACACACTTTACTAACAAAACTGTAAGCTAGATAAGATGAAAACGAATGATGAACATGGCAGTTTCGGAACATAAGGCGGCACACAACCAACCCAAAGCAAACAGAAGAAGGCTTTGGGTCGTGCAGCTACTTTTAAAGATATTTCTGCTTTATTTATTTCATTCATGTTGTAGTCCAGTTTCAGACCACCCTACCCCCTACCCCTCCACCCCAGATTGACTTTATAAAGCAGGTGCGGATCTGAGGGGGGGGTCCAGGGTTTCCGGAACCCCCCTTTGCCCCAAGCACGTAATTTATGCAAGGGTAAAAAGTAAGAAAAGGGCTCAATTTTTGCTTTCATGATCACCAAATGACATCATTTTCCGGGGGCTTCGCCCCCTTGGCCACCGACAAGGCCAGTACACCTTAACCCAGGACCTATGCAGCTCCCTAGACTCCCCACAGGAAACCCCCTACCCTTACGAATCATTTGGTCCGCCCGCCCCTGTAAGGCAACACATTTCAGGTAGTAGCCTATGCAGATGAAATAGGACAGTCAACTCACAAACATGTTACACAATGTAAACGGGCAAATCTGCATGCGGTGTCGTGAAATTCACTATACATTACAACTGACAGTCGATGGAATTAGGCTATGCAACGTATTTCATTCAATATTCGATAGTCTACTTCGAAGTTTGTGAGCACAAGAGCATTGATTTTGCTTCTTTGGGTAAAAAGTTGTGCCTTCGGACCTGAAGACTTTGAGCTGAAAATTGGATATTGATGAAGTTCATTCACCAGAAAACAAACTCCTTTTGAGTATCTACCTCATTAGTACAATCCTATGAAAGCAACGTATCCTCCTTATCAACAAAACTGCAAACACTTTGTTCTTGGCAGTGTAATCTTCGAAACAAAAAAACCCACCTACAAATACGGAAGCACACAAAATCTAAGGATATAATATAAAAAAAATGTTCAAAAGGAAAAGGAAATAAATTGAATGAAAGCATTTACTGAGATCATATAATACAATTCACATACACACGCACACACACAAAAACTGCATCAATTATTGATGAGTTTATGAATGTTCATTGTGTACCAGTAATCCCAGATGATTGTTCGTGAAGAATCGAATGAAGAATTCAACATTCTACCTAATTTACTGATAAGTACTATTTAAAATATCATTACGATTATTTACACTTCAACTGTACCCCAGACCGATTATATTTTACAGAGCAATAATACAACGGTAAACGATCTTGAAACAAGAGTGCATATCACAGTTTTCCAATGAAATTAGTGTGGTTTGTGGTTTCTGGCACCAAATATGGCTTACTGAACTTTTCAATATAGCTAAAGATTGTGCCGTGAAATGACCAAAAAAATAACAAACAAACAAACAACCAAAGAGATATTACAACATTTTAAAATGTCATGCGCATCTAAAACAAATGCCGGCATACAATGCCATATTCGTGAGGAACAGTTTTCGCTCATCATTTAGAATACACCCAAAACGGGTTTTTTCATAGTCAAGAGTAGATAATGAGATAACAACATTAAAACACAAACATTGTACTTCAAATAATGTATATAAACACTGCCCGTCTAAACCCATTTATGATCAACGAATCCCCCAGTGATACATTGTTACTTTTAGGAAATTAAAAGTGCCCCCAAAACAAATGATCGGTCAAACATAAATTTACAATCCACAATTGTGTCAAGTGTGAAAAAAATGCTGATGTAAATATTTATCCACATAATTATGACACACAACCACTGTGATCAAATTGATTAAAAAAAGAATATTAATCAACCCAATAAGGCTTTGAATTCAGGAATTCATAACTTCAGAGCGAATCGTGACATTCACAGTTCAGTCAGTCAAAGAGGCTTTCTATATCTCACAAATCAAAAACAGGTTAGAATAGCAATAAACAGAATCTTAAGCAACTAATGTATTAAGAATTTGAAATATGTCCATCTTTATTTCCTCTCATTGTTTAAATAAGCCTGTTTAGTCTTATCTTGGCCGCCATACATAAATCCATTTGAAGACTCTCGGTGAACGTTCCTTCTCTTTTCAGGCCTCCTCTACTTCGAACAAACTCCCTCTTCCTCTCCGTTCTGCCAACTCCCTTTCTTTATTTAAGTCTTCCCTCAAAACCACTCTCTTCAAATCGTAGCCTGCTCTGTTCTTTGGAAAGTCATTTTTGTCCCTTCTGTGCGCGTGTGTTTGTGTGCAGTGTGTGATTTGTGCGGGCGTGTGTTGTGTTGTGGGGTGTGGTGTGGTGTGGTGTGTGTGTGTGTTTTGTTTGTGTGTGCGCGTTTGTGTGCGCGCGCGCGTGTGTGTGTGTATGCGAGGACATTTTTGACATTCTCATATTTTCTACTCCTTTTTTTTGTTTTTGTTTTTTTGGGGGGGGGGTTGTTGTTGGTGGTGTTGTTGTTTGTCTTTGTTTTGTGGGGGGTTATTCATTTATTTGTTTATTATTGTAAGCGTTTAGGGTTTGTTTAAGATTAAGCGCATAATTATAAATGCTCATTATTATTAGTAGTAGTAGTAAGCAAGTTGACACAGTATGTTGTTGTTGTCATACCCTGGCTTAAAGACTCCAGGGATCATCCCAGCAGCCGAAGCACTTGAACACTATGGTACATACAAATGCACCAGCTAGGGATGAGAACATTACGTGTAGGACCGTTTTTGATTACTCCACCACGTGTGCAGCCACACTCCGACTTCGGAGGAGTTGGCGCAGCATAAGCTTCAAGCTTGTGTGTTGCCGTCAGTTTTGCTTAATATTTGTATAATATGCGTTGTGGTAAATAACAAATTATTTAAACCAACTTAAGAAACTGGTAATCAATTTCTTCATTTCTAATTTGAGTACAAGACAAATTCGTATTTTTATAAAAACAAAAAGTCCCTGTTGCTGATTAAACCTAGAAAACAAAACTTTTAAACTCTATTCTATTGGTTTAAAATCTGCGGGTTTTTTTTGTTACTTTTTGTTTTACAAATGATAAAATTTCTTTATCGAAACATAAATAGTGTTTCGCTATATTAGGGAGTCCAGGATAAAGTCTTATCTCATAATGATGCACAGAGTTTTGCTGAATAAACAAACTAATTATGTGACGAATTCTGTGTTGTACAATATATTACCTTGGTATACAGTTTTGAATACTGTAAAGGTTTTTGTTCGAATAATACTTAACATAAGACAGACGGTTTGATAATGAAGAACATATAAAATCTAATGCTCAAGTCTTCGTCAAAATATGTATGATATACACCTTCAATAATACATAATACATAATACTTTAAAGGCTTTCCAAGAAATAGTTAATCTAACTGAAATCTTGTGGGCATCAAATATACTCAGACTTAAAGCTACACGTCAACTCTTTCCTCCTGAGACATAGTCCTAAGAATAGTGGCCCTGGCTTTACATTGATATTTACACACATCTTTTGGGTTTTCATCTAGCAATGGTCAACTTAGGACGATGATTTGACCGCCAGGGGGGCAATCAAACCAGTAGGGGCTTAGCGTGTGATATTCTTAGTTGGGGGTAGTGAGAGAGAGAGAGAGAGAGGGAGGGACTCATCTCTCTCTCTCTCTCTCTCTCTCTCTCTCTCTCTCTCTCTCTCTCTCTCTCTCTCTCTCTCTCACTACGCCCAACTAAGAATATCACACGCTAAGCCCCTACTGGTTTGATTGCCTCCTGGCGGTAAAATGCGCGTCCTAAGTTGCTCATTCTGCAGTGTCCAAACTTGGCACTAGTATGTGATCCAAGAAAAAACAATGTTATTTTTATACTTGCTGTTAATAATTAAAAATGGAAGGAAAATGAAGAAAAGAAACCCACTAAATATTTGCTGTCATTAAAGGAACCGATTTACCTCGAAATAGTCAAGCAGTAATCAGAATACAACAATGTTAAAATAATTAAACGGTAATTTAAAAAAACAAAAAAACATTGACATATATTCTTTATATCATAGACATGTCGTTGCATAATTGTATTCCTGTCACCGAAGTCATCATATTCGAGTTTCATTCTCTATGATGCCAGGTGTGTTGAGCAAAGATTTGTCAAAATGTCCTCCTGTTACCCTGCCACAGCCAATACATTGCTGATTACTTTCTTTCTTACAGCGGGTGCGTAGCGCTATCGCTACGTATCGAAAGAACTACCCGTTGTTACCACTACTACCCATAGAAAGCAATTCATTGATGATGATGTGCCAATCTGTCGGTTTGAATTCTGACAGACTAACCCTAAACTTAACCCGAACCCTTTTCGTAACCTAACCCTATTCCTTACCTAAGTTTAACCCTAACCCTTAGCTACCGCAGTGATTTAGCCCAGTAGTGTTATCGATACGTAGTGATAGCCGTACTGATTTATTTTGGTAGTGTTATCGATACGTAGCGATAGCGGGATGTCCCCTTTATAGCCACCAATCCTTGAACCCTTACCACAAAATGATGGGTCAAAATGAAGGACCTCTTCATGTTCTCTTTAATAATAACTATGACAGAAAAGAAAATGCTTCAACTACAAATTTGGAAAGAGTAACAATTTTAGCAAGCTCAGGCGTGTCGATACCGTTGTGATTATCAACTACATTACAAGATCCTGCTGATTATGTTTGGTGTTATCTGGTCAAAATTATCTTCATAAAAA
>CM065687.1:12847920-12884502 GCA_017654935.2 Phymorhynchus buccinoides
GAGTAAAAACGTGCCCGAGGGATATGACCATGCATACTTTTTGGGATAGCGTTTGGTTTCGTAGAGCCATCCCAAGGGATTGATGACCATGCTAGCTTTTTGATTAGCTTTTTGTTCGTATCGTCCGTCCAGGGATGATTGACCATGCATAGCTTTTGATAACTTTTTGTTCGTTCATCCATCCCGAGGGATGATGACCATGCATAGCTTTTGATAGCTTTTTGTTCGTTCATCCATCCCGAGGGATGATGACGCATGCATAGCTTTTGATAGCTTTTTGTTCGTTCGTCCGTCCCAAGGGATAATGACCATGCATAGATTTTGATAGCTTTTTGTTCGTTAGATCGTCCATCCCAAGGGATGATGACCATGCATAGATTTTGATAGCTTTTTGTTCGTTCTTCCATCCCAAGGGATGATGACCATGCATAGATTTTGATAGCTTTTTGTTCGTTCGTCCATCCCGAGGGATGATGACCATGCATAGCTTTTGATAGCTTTTTGTTCGTTCGTCCATCCCGAGGGATGATGACCATGCATAGCTTTTGATAGCTTTTTGTTCGTTCGTCCATCCCGAGGGATGATGACCAGGCATAGCATTGATACTTTTTCGTTCGTTCGTCTGTCCCGAGGGATGATGACCATGCTTAGCTTTTGATAGCTTTTTGTTCGTTCGTCCATCCCGAGGGATGATGACCATGCTTAGCTTTTGATAGCTTTTTGTTCGTTCGTCCGTCCCGAGGGATGATGACCATGCTTAGCTTTTGATGTCATTTCACCTGCTAAGGTACAACCCGAGCTGTCGCTTAAAATGTGTTTGCCTAGTTTGGTTTTTCTGCTCCAGACAGCTGGTGTACACCCGGGAGATGGCGGCTACTCACATCGGCACCCCGCTGTACATCAGCCCAGAGATATACCAGGGGCTCCAGTACAGCTACAAGGTACGCAGCATTGCAAAGCCTTCCGTTCTTTCTTCTCACAGCTGTTCCACCCCATACAAAATCAAGCTATTTAGTTAAAGGAATGAATTTGTAAATCTTAGATTAAAAACTGCACCAAGCTGTTGTTTGTGATAAGTATTTTGGCTGTATGTTTTTCATTTTTATGTTTAATATATTTCTTCCATCGGATTTAAGGTAAAAACTTATTTTGTTGAGCAGTAACGTACAACATATTTGGTACAAAATGTTTTTGAATAATACACAAACATAAATGAAATTGCCCGTTAGTGAACATCTAGCAATATCCACTGAATATAAGTAATTTAGTCACATACTACAACATATTCGTGATTGTTATTTATGAACAGTTATTTATGGTAAATTAAAGTTGGCTTGAAAAAAACTTCCTGTTAATATATATAAACTAAATGTTTCCTCCCGACACAGCTGTGTTATTTTCCTTTTCGTTTTTTTCTTTCTTTCTTTCTGTGGCGTTTGCTATAATTTTGACAATATTGGTGTTATTAAAATGTGATGACATTCTTCTTCCTCGATCGCTCAGACGAGGAGAAGAAATTTTTTTTTTAACGTTCTCCGGTCTGATACAAGACACATATATGGGACATTAGTAGATATAAAGATGGTGGGAACGATACTGGAGGCAAATGCCCGGATCCAGTACGAAACCAGTAAAGTCCCAAATTTTTAACAATAGCTATTCTCGCTCAGACAGTTTTTCCTGTCTATTATGAGCGCATTTGCGTCATGCTGCCGTTATGCGCCTGCCCTAAGTAAGAAATAATTAGGCCCAGCAATGTCCGACTTCGGCTGGAGGAAATCTTTTTTAAAGTGTCGTCATGAAAAAGGGCAGGAGAATGGACCGGAAAAGCAGAAAGAAATTAGATGACAGCAAGCAGTGGGAAAAAAGGCAGAGTCAAAGAGAGACACAGATTAGAGGAAGTTACAAAGCACAGTATTTCTAGAAGGTGGGGGGACTATTTTATGCAAAAGACCCCCCCGGTATCCCCACCGGGGGAGTTTGATAAAGATGATACTATGTTAAGCTGTAGTCCGTAAAATATGTTTTTTTGTTTTGTTTTCTCACAGACAGATGTATGGAGTCTGGGGTGCTGTGTGTACGAGATGATGACGCTGCAATACGCCTTCCACGCTCCCTCCAGATATGAACTGGTGGGAAAGGTGGTCAACAAACAGGTGAACTGACTGTGCTTACATGTTGTGCTCTTTAATGTGTGTAATGTACTGCACTTTCAGATTGGTTGTTTTTTGGGGGGAGGGGGTGGGGGGGTAAAGTTTGACCAAATGACTACTTTTTTCGTTGCCACTGGGTTTAAGCTGTGCTAAGTGCATTGGGCACACGGGAACTCGTTGTTATCTTCTCATCCTAATGACTCCACTTTCAGACCGTTAAGGTCTAGTGCAGAGTGAGAGGAAAATTCCCTTTGTACCCAGGTTTGAACTTGGGTTTATTGTATATTGAGGCGAATGCGTTACCTCTGTGCCACTCTGCACCTATCAGAGGTATGCAACTGTTCTTGAAGGAATCTGATTATGTGCATGCTGCATAACGCTTGCACGAAAATGCACGTGTATATCCTTCAGTGCGTTTGTACGCGTGTCCATGCAGGTGGTTCCTCTTCCAGAGAAGTACAGCAGTTCTCTTGAGGAATCTGGTGCTATGCATGCTGTGTAAGGAACCAGACCAACGATACATACATGATACATACATATTGTGTGTGTGTGTGTCCATGCAGGTAGTTCCTCTTCCAGAGGAGTACAGCAGTTCTCTGAGGAACCTGGTGCTATTCATGCTGTGTAAGGAACCTGACCAACGATACATGCATGATACATACATATTGTGTGTGTGTGTGTCCATGCAGGTAGTTCCTCTTCCAGAGAAGTACAGCAGTTCTCTTGAGGAATCTGGTGCTATGCATGCTGTGTAAGGACCCAGACCAACGATACATGCATGATACATACATATTGTGTGTGTGTGTGTTTATCCAGGTGGTTCCTCTTCCAGAGAAGTACAGCAGTTCTCTTGAGGAATCTGGTGCTATGCATGCTGTGTAAGGAACCAGACCAACGATACATACATGATACATACATATTGTGTGTGTGTGTGTGTGTCCATGCAGGTAGTTCCTCTTCCAGAGAAGTACAGCAGTTCTCTGAGGAACCTGGTGCTATGCATGCTGTGTAAGGACCCAGACCAATGAGACATACATGATACATGCATGATACAGACATATTGTGTGTGTGTGTGTGTGTCCTATGCAGGTGGTTTCCTCTTCCAGAGAAGTACAGCAGTTATCTGAGGAACCTGGTGCTATGCATGCTGTGTAAGGACCCAGACCAACGATACATGATACATACATGATACATACATATTGTGTGTGTGTGTGTCCATGCAGGTAGTTCCTCTTCCAGAGGAGTACAGCAGTTCTCTGAGGAACCTGGTGCTATGCATGCTGTGTAAGGAACCAGACCAACGGCCCGCCGCCGAGCAGCTGATGACAACAGTGCAGGTCTGATGGTGCTCTTTATTCCTTTATTCCTCATTCGCATCGCAACGATTTTGAATTATTAAAAAAAACTCACAAATCACTCTAGCCATACACGCAAACAAAACATACATAAACAAAAGGAGAAATGAAAGAAGATTACAGGTTTTTACTTCAGGTTTAGACATAGGGAAGTGGTAGATCAGACTTTTTTTATATGTAGATTTTATATATAAAAACTGTACACCAATTGGTTCCCCCCCACAACGAACCACTACAAAAGCAAAGTCAGAGGCAAAATTGTGGTCTAAGGGAATGAAGCGAGTTTTAGAAGTGACCAAGGTATGGTGTGCACACAGATTTACTTCCCTTGAAGCAAATGCATCAAATTGACAGCTACCTATTAATTCCGGACATATATGGCCTGGAACGACTTGAATGAGTTAAAGACCCACCAGATCACGTGTCAAAATCACGGGTTTTCCTTCCTATTATAGCTGGTAAGAAATCTTGTTTCGACCAGGTTCGACTCGCCAAATTGAAAACGAAACATAATTTTAAAGAGCAGCCTCAATTTGAAGTTTGGGGTCATTTGTATGTGGGTCACAGCTACGCAGAAAATAAAACCCAAGGGACTTTATCGTGGTGGGTCAGTGTGTGTTTAAAACCTTCCCCGACGACTGTTAAAACTATTCGTAGTTGTTGACTGTGGGCCGTACAGATACCCATGCTTTCCATATTGGCCTTTTGTTGCGTATCCTCAGTAGCTAATTGTGGGAAGTCCCTGCGAAAAATTCCCCCCTAGGACAATACCCCCCTTTTCTCCTCTCACATTCCCAACACAGTTTTCCACCTGCCAAGTTGTTTTTTTCTGGTTCACATATACGTACTCATTTTGAATGATACATGGTGCTCCTCTCTCAGTGATGAAAGTTTCCATGTTTACATTTTCATAGATAGTGCGTCTGTGATTTACCAACATTATGAATGACCATGCAAATACACAACTGAGCTCTTGTCAAACTTACAATCATCAAGTAATCAGAGGAGCAACAACCTGCTCCGGTTGAATACAGATCACTAATGATGCATGTGTCACTGACAAACTGAAATCTAGTCGACGAAAATGGAGTTTTACGTCCTCTTGGTCTGAATCAGACACATATGGGACATTTGTAAATACAAATATGGTGGGAACAATACTGGAGGCAATGCCCGGAGGCAGTACGAAACCAGTAAAGTCCCGATTTAAAAAAATTAATACAGATAGGTGTAGCGGTAACCACGCCTCGGTTGTTAAACCTTATCGGCTATGGTACCGCCACAGTAAAAGTACAGTCCTTACTGAAATCTAGTTGTACCCTGACTTTCCTTTATCCTACAGCTCTCACCTTATGTAGCGAGTGCTAAAAACAGACGCAGGATAAAGCTGAAGGGACTTGGGATAGAAAAGAATGGGATCTGACGACTCGCTGTCACACGCCTATTGTTACATCCCTTTGCGTCTTCCTAATATTCTAAAACTAGTAAAACGCAAAGAACAACAACTCTTGGGAAAACTCTATTAAAACGCAAAGAACAACAACTCTGGGGAAACTCTAGGAAAACGCAAAGAACAACAACTCTGGGGAAACTAGGAAAACGCAAAGAACAACAACTCTGGGGAAACTCAAGGAAAACGCAAAGAACAACAACTCTGGAGAAACTCTAAGAAAATGCAAAGAACAACAACTCTTGGAGAAAACTCTAGGAAAACGCAAAGAACAACAACTCTGGAGAAACTCTAGGAAAACGCAAAGAACAACAACTCTGGAGAAACTCTAGGGAAACACAAAGAACAACAAACACTAGGAGAAACTAGTGAAAACGCAAAGAACAACAACTCTGGGGAAACTAGTGAAACACAAAGAACAACAACTCTGGGGAAGCTTAGTAGTGAAACACAAAGAACAACAACTCTGGGGGAACGCTAGTGAAACGCAAAGAACAACAACTCTGGGGAAACGCTAGTGAAAACGCAAAGAACAACTCTGGGGAAAACTAGCAAAACACAAAGAACAATAACTTTGGAGATTTGGTATTTGGTATATTCTAGTCACAGAGACTTATCTCTGTGAAATTCGGGCTGCTCTCCCCCGGAGAGCGCGTCACCGCAAGTGCGAGCGCCTACCCATTTAAAAAAAATAAATTGGGGGGAGGGGGGGGCAGGGTAATGAAACGGGGGGGGGGGGGGGGGGGCAGACTTGGGAAACCTAGCTATCAATTTGGCCATACCAGGCAGCGGGATTTCTCCCTGCTCTTACCGACTTTCAACTGCCGTGGGATTTTTACGTGCGTAAAGCGCACGGGTCAGACTAGCTTTAAGTCCCCATCCGAAGGACATGATTATTTGAATCGTGTAGAGCTAACGAGTAGAGTGAACGAAAATATGATTATTTTTAGACAGAAGTATTTCATGCGAATCATGACTCACAGACATCGTCACAATCGGATCGAGTTTGGGTTGAATCATAAGCAGTGTATCGGCCCCTTTAGGTGCGAATATTCAGGCTTTGAATGTCTAGCTAGACGCATTCAGGCTTAGCCAACGTAATAACTCCTGGCATCTTCAAATTGTCTAAATGTCAATACTTGGATCATACATTTCATACAATCCCATCAAAATTATGGGCATTGTTACATAAGTGTACTAAGTTTTGTCGTAAATAACATTATGTTGGCATTTGAGGATTGCGCCCCACCCCATAGATTGCCAAATGATTTTGTTTTCCAGGAGCTGCACACTGAACAGACCCCGCCCCAACAGCGACCGAGCGGCAGCAGCAGCAGCAGGAGAGACTCCACACTGGAGAGGTCAGAGCGCCCCAGCGACCCCACAGCCCTGCAGACCTGGCGCCTGAGAACAGCGGAGGCCCTGAGCCACTACCTGAACGAGAAACAGGCCCTGCAGCACGCCCAGATCACCGCCGCTCTGCAACAGAAACTGACAGTCAACAGCATCCGCGACATCGACGGTTCACCACGGAGACAGCCTCTTATAGGTCGACAGGGAAGGCGCAGAGTCGCTGACAGGTCTACCGATTCGACTCAGGAAGAGGTGGTGGATGGTGGTGGAAGCGCTTTTTCGTCCCAGTCTGAGAGAACTTTTATCGACTTGGGAAATTCTCAGGGAACGTTGACGCAGTCCGGAAACTCTGATGAAAACATGTTGACGCAGTCCACCCTTTGTTCGGACATGACTCTGTCATCGGATAACGTGCAGAGTGACGAGAGCAGCGGCAGTGGGGATGTGGAAGCCAACAAGGACGATTCCCATTCAGTCACAGGGGCTAGGCGTGACAGAGAGGTTCGCAGGAATAGGCCTCAGCCAGAAAACCCTTCTGCTCAACGGACAGGGCCAGGCAGAAAGACCCGGGTGTGTGATGATGGTGACAGCAATCGAGGTGACGAAACCGAAGGTTCTCCGTCCAGAAACAGACCTCCTCCAAGACGTTTGAAAATCGGGAAATCGTCCATGTTGGTCCCAGCCAGACCTCTACCACAGCCGAAGATGACCAGAGACGTGAAAAATTCCCCCGAATTACGCAACCCTTCGGATTCACAATCTCATTCATCCTCACCCAGAAATAAGAATTCGGTGTTAGAAACAGGGGGGAGTTCGTCCGGGTCCGCAATCAGCAGCTTCCCCATCAATGGCCCTACAAACGCCCCCCAGCCCGTGGAGAATGATGAAGACAGAAACGTGGCCTACGCCAATGAGGTTTTACAGTATGCCAGAGCCAGGCTTCTGCCTGACGGTCGTGGCGGTAGAAGAGATACGGCTTACAGGAACGGTGGGAGTTGTGCCCCGCCTCTTTCCTTGGGAATGGAAGGGGTTACGAAGAACGAGCGAAGAACGAGAAACGGGGAAAAGAAGGAGGAGAAGAGGGAACGTTCAGTGACAAGCCCGCAGGTTAAGGGGTCTAACACAGCGACACAGAGAGTCACTGACACAGAGGGGAGTGTTAGAGAGAGAGGCGAGGAAACGGTCGAAAGGCCTTCACAGACGGATGGGCCAATGCACAAAGAGAGCCGTGCCAGTCACCCCGCTGCACCAACCCAGGTAAGGAAAATCTGTTTAAACGTCCTCCGGTCTGGAACAGACACATATGGGACATTAGTAGATATAAAGATGGTTGGAACGACCCTGGAGGCAATGCCTGGAGGCAGTGCACCACCAGTAAAGTCCTGAATTTTTAACAATGCATATATATGTATAATGTAACCAACCCAGGTAAGGAAAATCTGTTTAACATCCTCCGGTCTGGAACAGACACATTTATGGGACATTAGTAATATAAAGATGGTGGGAACAATATTGGAGGCAATGCCCGGAGGCAGTGCAACACCAGTAAAGTCCCGATTTTTTAACAATGCATATATATGTATAATGTAGCCAACCCAGGTAAGAAGCGCAGCCCAGGATTCATTCGCATTGCAGGACACATAGCATAAGGCCGGGTTCACATTAGATGCGTAAGTTCCGTACGGAAAACCCTAAATAAGTGGAAGAAAGAAGGATAAAAGGGGAAATTCGGACACGTGCGCAAATCTTTTCCCTTCTTTGTTTCACTCATTTATGGATTGCGCACAGGTTTCCGCATGGAATATTTGCTTATGTGTGTACACGGCCTAATGTTTAGCGTGACAGGAATAGGATCTAATGGACAAGGCCGTACCCAGGCCCTGTCACCCTCTCTTGACTTACCTGCCCCGGAATAGGTCAGTTATGAGAGTGGAATGTAAAAAAAAAAAAAATTGACCTTGTTCTTTCTCCGCGCTTGGACTCGAAACTGTAATATTGCACTTTTTAAAAACAATGAAATACAGGGGAACCTGTCTTATAAGACCTCCCATTATAAGACTCCCTCCCACATAAGACCTACTTCTCTGAGACATTGCCCTTCTTTGTTAGTATTAAATTACCTCCCTTAAATTACCCCATTTTGGATGATTTTTGAAGGTCCTGTAAGGGAGGTTCCACTATACATGTAAACGATCTTTTTTTTAAACTTTCACTAAAAAAAAACCCACTTTAAAACTTTTTTCTTCTACACTGCAGAAGGTGGTCATTAAAATAAATACCCCCCCCCCCCCCCCCCCGCCCT
The DNA here is from genome assembly GCA_017654935.2 of Phymorhynchus buccinoides. NCBI lineage: Eukaryota > Metazoa > Mollusca > Gastropoda > Neogastropoda > Raphitomidae > Phymorhynchus > Phymorhynchus buccinoides. The sequence goes on from CM065687.1 coordinate 12,856,534, forward strand.
TAAAAAACCAAACACAATATCGTTTGTGTTCCTTAAATCTTCAAGTTCATCAAAATCAATTTATGTATTAGAAGAAAGACAAACAGACCTCAACAAGACTGCCAAACAGATCACAGAAAAAACAACAAAGAGAAACTTGCTTAACCCTTTCGCCGCCAGCCTTTTTTTTTTTTTGAAAAAAATACCATTAATCTGAACAGGGTAGAAATGAATTTTGTTCTGCAGTATTCAGAATTTCTGTGTGAAATGCATAGCATTGTCTATAAATACCTCCCAAATTTAACCCTTTCACCGCCAGCCGTTTTTCAGCCAAAAAAATACCATTAAACTTAGCTGGGTAGAGAAAAACAAATTATCTGCAATATTGGGAATTCCTCTGTGACATGCATAACATTAGGCCTATCCTTACCTCCCAAAATTAAGAAAATAGGGTCTTCAGATAACAAGCCCTTGATTTGATGCCTTTTAGTGACATGGGTGTTAAACCATTGTGGTGCATAAATGCGACATTGGCAGTGAAAGGCTTAAGTCTTATGAATAGATACAAAGTAATCAAGTAATCTAGAGGGGGGAGGGGGGGGAATCACAGAATTGATTCATGTACTTGTATGCATGTTTGCAGGTTGCTGCCAGCCAGGACAAAGGAAAGAAAAAGAAAAAAACCTTTTTGAAAGGTAAAAGAAAACAAGCGCGAAATCGCAATAGTTTGTGGCGGTCTATTTTTACCACTCCAATCATGAGTCACCTCCCCTGGCTTTTCAATAATTTTAATCTGTAAACCAGAATGTTATCTCTGCACCATTTCGTAACTTTTTATATCTTTTGGAAAACATTTAAAACTATGTATCCTACTTATACTCATCAAAAGAAGCACCGCATACTCGTCGTGTCTGTTGTAGTGTCTGTATTACGTATGTTTATTATTTTGTACGCTTTTAAAATACATCATTTTAAAGAGCGGCCAGAAGTGTAGCCTCGATTTGAAGTGCGACAATTTTGTCAAAATGTGCGACAATTTTGGACCGACCGACAGACCGACCGACAGACTGACCGACAGACCGACCGACCGACAAAGTGAATTATAGGTTTGTTTTTGGTTTTTTTGTTTCCATTTAGGTGTGTGTGACATATTTTATAACTATCTTCCCCTTGGGGAATCCGGAGGGTCTTTCGTAAAAAAATAGTAGTCCCCCACCTTCTGGAAGTTCTGTGCTTATAACTTCCTCTGATCTGTCACTCTCTTTGACTCTTGCCTTTTCCCTTCGCTTTCCGTCATGTACTAATCTTTCTGACTTATTGGCCCATTCTCCTGCCTTTAAAAAACCCAACCCACTTCCAAATAATTTTTCTCTCTTTGAGCTTCTCCGAAATCAGAATGTGTCGGCTGTACGCAGTGGGGAGACCAGTGAAAACTGAAAACGGACACATACGTACCTTACCCATTTATGGCCATATGGCCTGGGAACGCAGAAGAAGAAGAAGAATGGACGCATGGGTGCTACTCTTTCAGTTTTACACTGATCGATTCAGTATTTTTAATACCAGAAACTGAACTCTTTTTTTTAATTCATCCAAAAAAAAGAAGAAAAAAAAGAAAATTTGACCACAAGCGATTTGGGGCGTTTTGAACTTGGTTGTTCTATCTTGGAAGTTTACAAAGGCAATGTAATAATTTTACAAGGCTTATCAGACTCAAACTGTCTCTGTCTATCATTTTAACTGTCTGTCTCGTTATCTCTCTATCTTAAGTTGCCCCCCCCCCCCCTGAATCGTCCGACAAGGCTCTGCCCCTATGCCCTGCCAGAGCCATGGGTCCCTGAATCGTCCGACAGGGCTCTGCCCCTATACCCTGCCGGGGCCATGGGTCCCTGAATCGTCCGACAGGGCTCTGCCCCTATACCCTGCCGGGGCCATGGGTCCCTGAATCGTCCGACAGGGCTCTGCCCCTATACCCTGCCGGGGCCATGGGTCCCTGAATCGTCCGACAGGGCTCTGCCCCTATACCCTGCCAGGGCCATGGGTCCTTGAATCGTCCGACAAGGCTCTGCCCCTATGCCCTGCCAGAGCCATGGGTCCCTGAATCGTCCGACAGGGCTCTGCCCCTATACCCTGCCGGGGCCATGGGTCCCTGAATCGTCCGACAGGGCTCTGCCCCTATACCCTGCCAGGGCCATGGGTCCCCGAATCGTCCGACAGGGCTCTGCCCCTATACCCTGCCAGGGCCATGTGTCCCTGAATCGTCCGACAGGGCTCTGCCCCTATACCCTGCCAGGGCCATGGGTCCCTGAATCGTCCGACAGGGCTCTGCCCCTATACCCTGCCAGGGCCATGGGTCCCTGGATCCCTGCCTTTCAGGTTTTTTTCATTATGGGGAGTTGCACCCATGCAGATGTGCTGTGTGTGTCTGTACATAGACAGAAAGGCCAAGGAGACACAGAGCAAAGGGACGGAGAGACAGAAGGAGGGAACGACGGAGGAAGAAGGCAGACTGCATGATGGACTCACTGGTGGACGAACGGTAGATGAACCGGTAGTGGTAGGTTTGAATTGCCTTCTCTTCTTTTGTTCTTAAGGGATTTTTTTTATGTCATTATTTTGGTTTGAGTTAGTGGGTGGAGTGGTGGTGGGTGATAGGAGTGTGTGTGAATGTGTGTAAGTGCATATGTGAGTGCTTTATCATTCATTCTTTAAAAATGTGATCACTTAAAGCTACGTTAGACCTCTGTGCACACATATAATGCACACATATAATGTGTTTGAATGTGTGTAAGTGCATGTGTGAGTGCTTTATCATTCATTCTTTAAAAATATGATCACTTAAAGCTACGTTAGACCTCTGTGCACACATATAATGTGTTTGAATGTGTGTGTGCGTGCATATATGAGCACGTGTGTGTACGTGTGCGTGTGTACACGTATGATTGTGGGTGTGTGCCCTTGTGAGCGTCCACTCATGTGTGTGTGTGAGTGAGTGTATTTGTGCGTTGGTTTAAGAGAGAGAGAGAGAAAAAGATGATACAGGCAGTGAAGGGGGGACTCTGTTTGAGATGCTTGAGAAAAGCATCAACATTTTCTGGTGTAGGTGTGATAGGTTTGGAACCGGAAATCGGAGCTGGTTGTTCCGAAGGAGTTACTTAGTTTAGCCGAATGAACTTCGGTAGCAACCAAAGATTTGGAAGAAAACGGAGAAGAAAAACTTCGATTTTTAGAGTCACCCAAAAAAAAGTCTCTGAAATTATATGGCATAATTATTCCGTGAATTTAGCAAAAATCTTAAGCACCACGAAATGATTGTTGCATACAAAATGAAAAATACAACAACAAACTAGTTCTGAACATTTTTTCAAAACAAGAAACAAAAACAAAGATGTCAGCCAAACCGGTCTGAAAACCGGCAAGGCAAAATTAAACAGAGACCCAAAAATTCAATAATCTCTTCAAAACGAAGAAAATACCACACCAAAAGCTAGCTAAACATGAAAGTAAGCAAGCTTGTGAAAGAGAGGGCTAGAAGACCGGAACAAACCCACCAAATAACACAAGGGAACATGAAGTGGGAAGAGCAATTGGATTCTTCATCAGCTACTTTGCTTGGAAAATAAGAGAATGATTTGCGCATGACGGAAGTCACTGTGACTGGAAGTAGCCAAGGGGAGGTTATGCTACTGTCACTAGGGTGACTTCCTTTTTAGGTTACTATGGTAACAAGCGTTTAACGCTTTGGTTCTTCCAGCTAATTGGTATGTATGCAATTGTTTTGAGTGTTGGTAAGTATTTAGTTAGAATAGATAGTAAGATTGATATAAATCTACCAATCACCACTTCAAGCCAAGAGGCCTCAACTGTTGCAGGATGAGCGCACAGAACAGGGGGTGCGGCTGTTCACCAGAGCTCAGCGGGTCACCTTCATGAGTCTGGTCAGCGACGGCAATGGCGACGACATGGACCTGTCCATCGGGGGGGAAAGGTTAGCCCTAGTTTCTCTTCCCTTTTCTTCTCTCCTCTTCTCTTCTTTCCTTCCTCCTGAATAGGGACGACATGGACCTGTCCATCGGGGGGGGGGGGGGGGGGGGGGGGGGGGGGGGGGGGGGGGGAGAGGGGGGGGGGGTTAGCCCCTAGTTTCTCTTCCCTTTTCTTCTCTCCTCTTCTCTTCTTTCCTTCCTCCTGAATAGGGACTGCGTTCACTTTTGACTACACCGTGTTTTACAGACCACAAGGCTCTTCTATTTATAATGCGCTCCCTCTGAATTTAGCCCAAACTCTGAATTTAACCCTTTCACCGCCAATGTCGCATTTATGCACCACAATGGTTTAACACCCATGTCACTAAAAGGCATCAAATCAGGGCCTGTTATCTGAAGACCCTATTTTCTTAATTTTGGGAGGTAAGGATAGGCCTAATGTTATGCATGTCACAGAGGAATTCCCAATATTGCAGATAAAAAAAAATTCTCTACCCAGTTAAGTTTAACCCCTTCACTGCCGAGCCTGGTTCCGGTTCCGGGGCAACTATTTGCCAAGCCGTTTTAGGTTGCCGAGTCTATCGCAAAAATTTCTGAATAAAAGTGCATATAACCTATGCTTTTCTGAAAGGGGATTGAATATACTATCCTTTCAGAACACTCTCACATGCATTCGAACATACTGCGAAAAGCGTATGGATAGAAAAAGGGAAACTCTTAGAATAACCCTATGACGGATATTTCCGTGATGGGGCAGTTTATAGGTTACTGGAAGTTGATGGAAATATCTGTGACGGGGCAGTGAAAAGGTTAATGGTATTTTTTGGCTGAAAAATGGCTGGTGGTGAAAGGGTTAAGCATACACAAGGCGCAACATGTTTTAACTCATTTGCATCGCAATGATTTTGAATGATTAAATAACTCACACAAATCACTCCAGCCATACACAAAAACAAAACAGCCACATAAACAAAAGGAGAAATGAAAGAAGATTACAGGTTTTTACTTCAGGTTTAGACATAGGGAAGTGGTAGATCAGACTTTTTTTTAATATATAGACTTTATATAGAAAGACTCTACAGCATTTGGTTTCCCCTCTACAAATGCAAAGTACGAGGCAAAAATATGGTCTAAGGGAGCAAAGTGAGTTTAGAAGTGACCAAGAGTATGGTGTGCCACACATATTTACTTCCCTTGAAGCAAATTCATCAAACCGACAGCTTTGTATTTCTTCCACACACATATGGACGGAACGACTTGAATGATTTAAGGCGCATGGAAAATGATCGAACAAAAGCAAAAAAATGGATCGAAAACACAAGGTCGACTCAAACAAAGGATGTCGGTATTTTGCCTAGTTCTGTCAAAACAATCTTCAGAACGACAGAAGTTACACTCACGCCGCTCTCCGGATATCCGCATGATGAAGCACTTTTTGACGAATCGTCTGCTTCAAGAGAGCTCAGAAAAGTCAGAATTGAAAAACATGAAGTACATTTCTACATTGACTTTTGTCTCCAGTAGCCTATGTCCTCCATGATTGTTATTGTCTTTGGCTGTCGAAACCGAGGCTGCAACGTCTCCCTCTCTGTGTGAATCACTGAATGTGTCGTCTGCTTCGGTGGCTTCATTCACAATTTCAAGACTTACGATATGAGTGGAATTCACAACTTTGTTTGATCAGATATCAGTCATATACCAGGCGCAACGCATTGTAACTTTTTCGCCGCCAGCCATTTTTCAGCCAAAAAATACCATTAACCCCTTGACTGCCAGAGAAAATTAAAGAAAAAATCATTGGGCAAATCATGCCATGAAAAAGACAACTGACAGAGCCAATCTGGCAAAATGGTCTGGGGATATAACTCTCTTGACTATATTTGAGCAAATGCCAGCATGTCAGGGTTATTCCTCTTCATCTGATGACATCATCAGTGATGTCATCAGGTCAGTATGTGATACGTTGGTGGCAGTCAAGGGATTAAACTTACCTGGGTAGAGAACAAAAAATTCTGCAATATTGCAAAAATTCCTTTGTGACATGCATAGCATTAGACCTATCCTTACCTCCCCAAATTAAGAAAATTTAGGGTTTTCAGATAACAGCGGGGAGAGGCGGGGGGCGAGCCCCGATTTGATACTTTTTAGTGACATAGGTGTTAAATCATTGTGGTGCAAAAATGTGACATTGGCGGTGAAAGGGTTAAGTCGTAGTAGTCTCAGTTGAGGAAAAAAATATTGCCTTGTAGTCCGCAAAATACAGTATTACTTGGGGATCTATAAAAAAGGGAAAACCCTTAACGTATAGCAACAACTGTCCATTGATAGCGAAAAGTTTACTCTTGCTCTAAAATGTCTTTATCTCTCTTTCCTTCCTTTCAAGTAATCTACTAGATTCCCCTTTTTATCCCCCCCCTCATTCCCGCCCCCAAACCCCCCCCCCCCCCCCAAATCATAATGAAATAGTGGGAAAAGCAGCTGCATTTTTTTTTACTGCAGAGAACTTCAGATTAAAAAAGTGCCCAATGGTTTTCTGCCCCAACACGCTTCTTTAAAAAAAAAAAAAAATGTAAGAAGTGGTCATTCTACTATGCTTTAACAAGCAACTGCCTGTCATGTTATTTTTTTCTGTTCTATTTGACTCGATGCAGGATTCTAATATCGCCGAAGACATTGTATCATCCAAAATTATTTGTGTACGCATCTATTTGTTGTTGAACATAAATACGGCCGTTTTATTGGGTGTTTGTCAACTGATCTACCAAAGCTCGGAAATAATACTTTATGTGTTCAGTGGTATGAAAAATAACCAACCACAGGCAAGCTCACACATGCGCACACACACGCACATATAACACACATATACACACACACATATACACACACACTCTCTCTCTCTCTCAAGCTTAGACCATACATTTCTTTTTTTTGTTCTTTTTTTCTTTTTTTTGGGGGGGCTTTATTTTATTGTGTTTATTTATTATTAATCAAATTTTGTTGTATCATTTTTTATTTCCCTCTCTCATCCCTCCACTCCACAGTTCCTTCTGTCTCTCCCACACCCACACACATGGATCAACGCATGTTATCAGTTACCATAATAGTCCTAGTACAGACCATACATTTCTAATAAACTCCTGACGTTACTGCTTGTCCCTTTACACAAAGCATGGGTGCAACTACACAAAAAACCCTGAAAGGCCGGGGTCCAGGAGACATTCCCCCTGGACCCCGGCCTTTCAGGGTTTTTTGTGTGTAGTTGCACCCATGCTTTGTGTAAAGGGACAAGCAGTAACGTCAGGAGTTTATTAGAAATGTATGGTCTGTACTAGGACTATTATGGTAACTGATAACATGCGTTGATCTATGTGTGTGGTTGTGGGAGAGAAAGAAGGAACTGTGGAGTGGAGGGATGAGAGAGGGAAATAAAAAATGATACAACAAAAATTGATTAATAATAAATAAACACAATAAAATAAAGCCCCCCCAAAAAAAAGAAAAAAAGAACAAAAAAAAGAAATGTATGGTCTAAGCTTGAGAGAGAGAGAGAGTGTGTGTGTATATGTGTGTGTGTATATGTGTGTATATGGTGCGTGTGTGTGCGCATGTGTGAGCTTGCCTGTGGTTGGTTATTTTTCATACCACTGAACACATAAAGTATTATTTCCGAGCTTTGGTAGATCAGTTGACAAACACCCAATAAAACGGCCGTATTTATGTTCAACAACAAATAGATGCGTACACAAATAATTTTGGATGATACAATGTCTTCGGCGATATTAGAATCCTGCATCGAGTCAAATAGAACAGAAAAAAATAACATGACAGGCAGTTGCTTGTTAAAGCATAGTAGAATGACCACTTCTTACATTTTTTTTTTTTTTTAAAGAAGCGTGTTGGGGCAGAAACCATTGGGCACTTTTTTAATCTAATCGAAGTTCTCTGCAGTAAAAAAAAATGCAGCTGCTTTTCCCACTTTTATTTCATTATGATTTGGCGGGGGGGGGGTTTGGGGGGAATGAGGGGGGGGATAAAAGGGGAATCTAGTAGATTACTTGAAAGGAAGGAAAGAGAGATAAAGACATTTTAGAGCAAGAGTAAACTTTTCGCTATCAATGGACAGTTGTTGCTATACGTTAAGGGTTTTCCCTTTTTTATAGATCCCCAAGTAATACTGTATTTTGCGGACTACAAGGCAATATTTTTTTCCTCAACGAGACTACTACGACTTAACCCTTTCACCGCCAATGTCGCATTTATGCACCAACAATGGTTCAACACCCATGTCACTAAAAAGTATCAAATCAGGGCCTGTTATCTGAAGAACCCTATTTTAATAACCTTGGGAGGTAAGGATAGGCTTAATGCTATGCATGTCACAAAGGAATTTTGCAATATTGCAGAATTTTTTGTTCTCTACCCAGGTAAGTTTAATCCCTTGACTGCCACCAACGTATCACATACTGACCTGATGACATCACTGATGATGTCATCAGATGAAGAGGAATAACCCTGATATGCTGGCTTTTGCTCTAACACAGTCAAGAGAGTTATATCCCCAGACCATTTTGCCAGATTGGCTCTGTCAGTTGTCTTTTTCATGGCATGATTTGCCCAATGATTTTTTTTCTTTAATTTTCTCTGGCAGTCAAGGGGTTAATGGTATTTTTTGGCTGAAAAATGGCTGGCGGCGAAAAAGTTACAATGCGTTGCGCCTGGTATATGACTGATATCTGATCAAACAAAGTTGTGAATTCCACTCATATCGTAAGTCTTGAAATTGTGAATGAAGCCACCGAAGCAGACGACACATTCAGTGATTCACACAGAGAGGGAGACGTTGCAGCCTCGGTTTCGACAGCCAAAGACAATAACAATCATGGAGGACATAGGCTACTGGAGACAAAAGTCAATGTAGAAATGTACTTCATGTTTTTCAATTCTGACTTTTCTGGGCTCTCTGAAGCAGATGATGCGTAAAAGTGCTTCATCATGTGGATATCCGGAGAGCGGTGTGAGTGTCATTTCTGTCGTTCTGAAGATTGTTTTGACAGAACTAGGCAAAATACCGACATCCTTTGTTTGAGTCGACCTTGTGTTTTCGATCCATTTTTTTCCTTTTGTTCGATCATTTTCCATGCGCCTTAAATCATTCAAGTCGTTCCGTCCATATGTGTGTGGAAGAAATACAAAGCTGTCAGTTTGATGAATTTGCTTCAAGGGAAGTAAATATGTGTGCACACCATACTTTGGTCACTTCTAAACTCACTTTGCTCCCTTAGACCACAATTTTGCCTCTGACTTTGCATTTGTAGTGGGGAAACCAAATTGCTGTAGAGTCTTTCTATATAAAGTCTATATATTAAAACAAAGTCTGATCTACCACTTCCTTATGTCTAAACCTGAAGTAAAAAAACCTGTAATCTTCTTTCATTTCTTTTTTGGTTTATGTATGTTTTGTTTGTGTGTGTATGGCTGGAGTGATTTGTGAGTTTTTTTAATAATTCAAAATCATTGCGATGCAAATGAGTTAAAACATGTTGCGCCTTGTGTATGCTTAACCCTTTCACCACCAGCCATTTTTCAGCCAAAAAATACCATTAACCTTTTCACTGCCCCGTCACAGATATTTCCGTCAACTTCCAGTAACCTATAAACTGCCCCGTCACGGAAATATCCGTCATAGGGTTATTCTAAGAGTTTCCCGTTTTCTATCCATACGCTTTTCGCAGTATGTTCGAATGCATGTGAGAGTGTTCTGAAAGGATAGTATATTCAATCCCCATTCAGAAAAGCATAGGTTATATGCACTTTTATTCAGAAAGTTTTGCGATAGACTCGGCAACCTAAAACAGCTTGGCAAATAGTTGCCCCGGAACCGGAAACAGGCTCGGCAGTGAAGGGGTTAAACTTAACTGGGTAGAGAATTTTTTTTTATCTGCAATATTGGGAATTCCTCTGTGACATGCATAACATTAGGCCTATCCTTACCTCCCAAAATTAAGAAAACAGGGTCTTCAGATAACAGGCCCTGATTTGATGCCTTTTAGTGACATGGGTGTTAAACCATTGTGGTGCATAAATGCGACGTTGGCGGTGAAAGGGTTAAATTCAGAGTTTGGGCTAAATTCAGAGGGAGCGCATTATAAATAGAAGAGCCTTGTGGTCTGTAAAACACGGTGTAGTCAAAAGTGAACGCAGTCCCTATTCAGGAGGAAGGAAAGAAGAGAAGAGGAGAGAAGAAAAGGGAAGAGAAACTAGGGCTAACCCCCCTCTCCCCCCCCCCCCCCCCCCCCCCGATGGACAGGTCCATGTCGTCCCTATTCAGGAGGAAGGAAAGAAGAGAAGAGGAGAGAAGAAAAGGGAAGAGAAACTAGGGCTAACCTTTCCCCCCCGATGGACAGGTCCATGTCGTCGCCATTGCCGTCGCTGACCAGACTCATGAAGGTGACCCGCTGAGCTCTGGTGAACAGCCGCACCCCCTGTTCTGTGCGCTCATCCTGCAACAGTTGAGGCCTCTTGGCTTGAAGTGGTGATTGGTAGATTTATATCAATCTTACTATCTATCTAACTAAATACTTACCAACACTCAAAACAATTGCATACATACCAATTAGCTGGAAGAACCAAAGCGTTAAACGCTTGTTACCATAGTAACCTAAAAAGGAAGTCACCCTAGTGACAGTAGCATAACCTCCCCTTGGCTACTTCCAGTCACAGTGACTTCCGTCATGCGCAAATCATTCTCTTATTTTCCAAGCAAAGTAGCTGATGAAGAATCCAATTGCTCTTCCCACTTCATGTTCCCTTGTGTTATTTGGTGGGTTTGTTCCGGTCTTCTAGCCCTCTCTTTCACAAGCTTGCTTACTTTCATGTTTAGCTAGCTTTTGGTGTGGTATTTTCTTCGTTTTGAAGAGATTATTGAATTTTTGGGTCTCTGTTTAATTTTGCCTTGCCGGTTTTCAGACCGGTTTGGCTGACATCTTTGTTTTTGTTTCTTGTTTTGAAAAAATGTTCAGAACTAGTTTGTTGTTGTATTTTTCATTTTGTATGCAACAATCATTTCGTGGTGCTTAAGATTTTTGCTAAATTCACGGAATAATTATGCCATATAATTTCAGAGACTTTTTTTTGGGTGACTCTAAAAATCGAAGTTTTTCTTCTCCGTTTTCTTCCAAATCTTTGGTTGCTACCGAAGTTCATTCGGCTAAACTAAGTAACTCCTTCGGAACAACCAGCTCCGATTTCCGGTTCCAAACCTATCACACCTACACCAGAAAATGTTGATGCTTTTCTCAAGCATCTCAAACAGAGTCCCCCCTTCACTGCCTGTATCATCTTTTTCTCTCTCTCTCTCTTAAACCAACGCACAAATACACTCACTCACACACACACATGAGTGGACGCTCACAAGGGCACACACCCACAATCATACGTGTACACACGCACACGTACACACACGTGCTCATATATGCACGCACACACACATTCAAACACATTATATGTGTGCACAGAGGTCTAACGTAGCTTTAAGTGATCATATTTTTAAAGAATGAATGATAAAGCACTCACACATGCACTTACACACATTCAAACACATTATATGTGTGCATTATATGTGTGCACAGAGGTCTAACGTAGCTTTAAGTGATCACATTTTTAAAGAATGAATGATAAAGCACTCACATATGCACTTACACACATTCACACACACTCCTATCACCCACCACCACTCCACCCACTAACTCAAACCAAAATAATGACATAAAAAAAATCCCTTAAGAACAAAAGAAGAGAAGGCAATTCAAACCTACCACTACCGGTTCATCTACCGTTCGTCCACCAGTGAGTCCATCATGCAGTCTGCCTTCTTCCTCCGTCGTTCCCTCCTTCTGTCTCTCCGTCCCTTTGCTCTGTGTCTCCTTGGCCTTTCTGTCTATGTACAGACACACACAGCACATCTGCATGGGTGCAACTCCCCAAAATGAGAAAAAACTGAAAGGCAGGGATCCAGGGACCCATGGCCCCGGCAGGGTACAGGGGCAGAGCCCTGTCGGACGATTCAGGGACCCATGGCCCCTGGCAGGGTATAGGGGCAGAGCCCTGTCGGACGATTCAGGGACACATGGCCCCTGGCAGGGTATAGGGGCAGAGCCCTGTCGGACGATTCGGGGACCCATGGCCCTGGCAGGGTATAGGGGCAGAGCCCTGTCGGACGATTCAGGGACCCATGGCCCCGGCAGGGTATAGGGGCAGAGCCCTGTCGGACGATTCAGGGACCCATGGCTCTGGCAGGGCATAGGGGCAGAGCCTTGTCGGACGATTCAAGGACCCATGGCCCTGGCAGGGTACAGGGGCAGAGCCCTGTCGGACGATTCAGGGACCCATGGCCCCGGCAGGGTATAGGGGCAGAGCCCTGTCGGACGATTCAGGGACCCATGGCCCCGGCAGGGTATAGGGGCAGAGCCCTGTCGGACGATTCAGGGACCCATGGCCCCGGCAGGGTATAGGGGCAGAGCCCTGTCGGACGATTCAGGGACCCATGGCTCTGGCAGGGCATAGGGGCAGAGCCTTGTCGGACGATTCAGGGGGGGGGGGGGCAACTTCAGATAGAGAGATAACGAGACAGACAGTTAAAATGATGGAGACAGTTTGAGTCTGATAAGCCTTGTAAAATTATTACATTGCCATTGTAAACTTCCAAGAGAGAACAACCAAGTTCAAAACGCCCCAAATCGCTTGTAGTCAAATTTTCTTTTTCTTCTTCTTTTTTTTGGATGAATTAAAAAAAAGAGTTCAGTTTCTGGTAAAATTAAAAATACTGAATCGATCAGTGTAAAACTGAAAGAGTAGCACCCATGCGTCCATTCTTCTTCTTCTTCTGCGTTCCCAGGCCATATGGCCATAATGGGTAAGGTACGTATGTGTCCGTTTTTCAGTTTTCACTGGTCTCCCCACTGCGTACAGCCGACACATTCCGATTTCGGAGGAGCTCAAAGAGAAAAATTATTTGGAAGTGGGTTGGGGTTTTTTAAAGGCAGGAGAATGGGCCAATAAGTCAGAAAGATTAGTACATGACGGAAAGCGAAGGGAAAAGGCAAGAGTCAAAGAGAGTGACAGATCAGAGGAAGTTACAAGCACAGAACTTCCAGAAGGTGGGGGAACTATTTTTTTACGAAAGACCCTCCGGATTCCCCAAGGGGAAGATAGTTATAAAATATGTCACACACACCTAAATGGAAACAAAAAAACCAAAAACAAACCTATAATTCACTTTGTCGGTCGGTCGGTCTGTCGGTCAGTCTGTCGGTCGGTCTGTCGGTCGGTCCAAAATTGTCGCACATTTTTTCAAAATTGTCGCACTTCAAATCGAGGCTACACTTCTGGCCGCTCTTTAAAATGATGTATTTTAAAAGCGTACAAAATAATAAACATACGTAATACAGACACTACAACAGACACGACGAGTATGCGGTGCTTCTTTTGATGAGTATAAGTAGGATACATAGTTTTAAATGTTTTCCAAAAGATATAAAAAGTTACGAAATGGTGCAGAGATAACATTCTGGTTTACAGATTAAAATTATTGAAAAGCCAGGGGAGGTGACTCATGATTGGAGTGGTAAAAATGCCACAAACTATTGCGATTTCGCGCTTGTTTTCTTTTACCTTTCAAAAAGGTTTTTTTCTTTTTCTTTCCTTTGTCCTGGCTGGCAGCAACCTGCAAACATGCATACAAGTACATGAATCAATTCTGTGATTCCCCCCCCCTCCCCCCTCTAGATTACTTGATTACTTTGTATCTATTCATAAGACTTAAGCCTTTTACTGCCAATGTCGCATTTATGCACTGGTCACAATGGTTTACCACCCATGTCACTAAAAGGCATCAAATGCGGGCTTGTTATACGAAGACCCTATTTTCTTAATTTTGGGACATAAGGATAGGCCTAATGTTATGCATGTCACAGAGGAATTCCTAATATCGCAGATAATTTGTTTTTCTCTACCCAGCTAAGTTTAATGGTATTTTTTGGGCTGAAAACGGCTGGCGGTGAAAGGGTTAAATTTGGGAGGTATTTATAGACAATGCTATGCATTTCACACAGAAATTCTGAATACTGCAGAACAAAATTCATTTCTACCCTGTTCAGATTAATGGTATTTTTTTCAGAAAAAAAAAAAGGCTGGCGGCGAAAGGGTTAAGCAAGTTTCTCTTTGTTGTTTTTTCTGTGATCTGTTTGGCAGTCTTGTTGAGGTCTGTTTGTCTTTCTTCTAATACATAAATTGATTTTGATGAACTTGAAGATTTAAGGAACACAAACGATATTGTGTTTGGTTTTTTAAGGGCGGGGGGGGGGGGGGGGGGGGGTATTTATTTTAATGACCACCTTCTGCAGTGTAGAAGAAAAAAGTTTTAAAGTGGGTTTTTTTTTAGTGAAAGTTTAAAAAAAAGATCGTTTACATGTATAGTGGAACCTCCCTTACAGGACCTTCAAAAATCATCCAAAATGGGGTAATTTAAGGGAGGTAATTTAATACTTACAAAGAAGGGCAATGTCTCAGAGAAGTAGGTCTTATGTGGGAGGGAGTCTTATAATGGGAGGTCTTATAAGACAGGTTCCCCTGTATTTCATTGTTTTTAAAAAGTGCAATATTACAGTTTCGAGTCCAAGCGCGGAGAAAGAACAAGGTCAATTTTTTTTTTTTTTACATTCCACTCTCATAACTGACCTATTCCGGGGCAGGTAAGTCAAGAGAGGGTGACAGGGCCTGGGTACGGCCTTGTCCATTAGATCCTATTCCTGTCACGCTAAACATTAGGCCGTGTACACACATAAGCAGATATTCCATGCGGAAACCCGTGCGCAATCCATAAATAAGTGAAACAAAGAAGGGAAAAGATTTGCGCACGTGTCCGGATTTACCCCTTTTATCCTTCTTTCTTCCACTTATTTATTTAGGGTTTTCCGTACGGAACTTACGCATCTAATGTGAACCCGGCCTTATGCTATCGTGTCCTGCAATGCGAATGAATCCTGGGCTGCGCTTCTTACCTGGGTTGGCTACATTATACATATATATGCATTGTTAAAAAATCGGGACTTTACTGGTGCTGCACTGCCTCCGGGCATTGCCTCCAGAATCGTTCCCACCGTCTTTATATCTACTAATGTCCCAAATGTGTCTGTTCCAGACCGGAGGATGTTAAACAGATTTTCCTTACCTGGGTTGGTTACATTATACATATATATGCATTGTTAAAAATTCAGGACTTTACTGGTGGTGCACTGCCTCCAGGCATTTCCTCCAGGGTCGTTCCAACCATCTTTATATCTACTAATGTCCCATATGTGTCTGTTCCAGACCGGAGGACGTTAAACAGATTTTCCTTACCTGGGTTGGTGCAGCGGGGTGACTGGCACGGCTCTCTTTGTGCATTGGCCCATCCGTCTGTGAAGGCCTTTCGACCGTTTCCTCGCCTCTCTCTCTAACACTCCCCTCTGTGTCAGTGACTCTCTGTGTCGCTGTGTTAGACCCCTTAACCTGCGGGCTTGTCACTGAACGTTCCCTCTTCTCCTCCTTCTTTTCCCCGTTTCTCGTTCTTCGCTCGTTCTTCGTAACCCCTTCCATTCCCAAGGAAAGAGGCGGGGCACAACTCCCACCGTTCCTGTAAGCCGTATCTCTTCTACCGCCACGACCGTCAGGCAGAAGCCTGGCTCTGGCATACTGTAAAACCTCATTGGCGTAGGCCACGTTTCTGTCTTCATCATTCTCCACGGGCTGGGGGGCGTTTGTAGGGCCATTGATGGGGAAGCTGCTGATTGCGGACCCGGACGAACTCCCCCCTGTTTCTAACACCGAATTCTTATTTCTGGGTGAGGATGAATGAGATTGTGAATCCGAAGGGTTGCGTAATTCGGGGGAATTTTTCACGTCTCTGGTCATCTTCGGCTGTGGTAGAGGTCTGGCTGGGACCAACATGGACGATTTCCCGATTTTCAAACGTCTTGGAGGAGGTCTGTTTCTGGACGGAGAACCTTCGGTTTCGTCACCTCGATTGCTGTCACCATCATCACACACCCGGGTCTTTCTGCCTGGCCCTGTCCGTTGAGCAGAAGGGTTTTCTGGCTGAGGCCTATTCCTGCGAACCTCTCTGTCACGCCTAGCCCCTGTGACTGAATGGGAATCGTCCTTGTTGGCTTCCACATCCCCACTGCCGCTGCTCTCGTCACTCTGCACGTTATCCGATGACAGAGTCATGTCCGAACAAAGGGTGGACTGCGTCAACATGTTTTCATCAGAGTTTCCGGACTGCGTCAATGTTCCCTGAGAATTTCCCAAGTCGATAAAAGTTCTCTCAGACTGGGACGAAAAAGCGCTTCCACCACCATCCACCACCTCTTCCTGAGTCGAATCGGTAGACCTGTCAGCGACTCTGCGCCTTCCCTGTCGACCTATAAGAGGCTGTCTCCGTGGTGAACCGTCGATGTCGCGGATGCTGTTGACTGTCAGTTTCTGTTGCAGAGCGGCGGTGATCTGGGCGTGCTGCAGGGCCTGTTTCTCGTTCAGGTAGTGGCTCAGGGCCTCCGCTGTTCTCAGGCGCCAGGTCTGCAGGGCTGTGGGGTCGCTGGGGCGCTCTGACCTCTCCAGTGTGGAGTCTCTCCTGCTGCTGCTGCTGCCGCTCGGTCGCTGTTGGGGCGGGGTCTGTTCAGTGTGCAGCTCCTGGAAAACAAAATCATTTGGCAATCTATGGGGTGGGGCGCAATCCTCAAATGCCAACATAATGTTATTTACGACAAAACTTAGTACACTTATGTAACAATGCCCATAATTTTGATGGGATTGTATGAAATGTATGATCCAAGTATTGACATTTAGACAATTTGAAGATGCCAGGAGTTATTACGTTGGCTAAGCCTGAATGCGTCTAGCTAGACATTCAAAGCCTGAATATTCGCACCTAAAGGGGCCGATACACTGCTTATGATTCAACCCAAACTCGATCCGATTGTGACGATGTCTGCGAGTCATGATTCGCATGAAATACTTCTGTCTAAAAATAATCATATTTTCGTTCACTCTACTCGTTAGCTCTACACGATTCAAATAATCATGTCCTTCGGATGGGGACTTAAAGCTAGTCTGACCCGTGCGCTTTACGCACGTAAAAATCCCACGGCAGTTGAAAGTCGGTAAGAGCAGGGAGAAATCCCGCTGCCTGGTATGGCCAAATTGATAGCTAGGTTTCCCCAGTCTGCCCCCCCCCCCCCCCCCCCGTTTCCTTACCCTGCCCCCCCCTCCCCCCAATTTATTATTTTTAAATTGGGTAGGCGCTCGCCAGCAGTGACGCACTCTCCGGGGAGAGCAGCCCGAATTTCACAGAGATAAGTCTCTGTGACTTGAATATACCAAATACCAAATCTCCAAAGTTATTGTTCTTTGTGTTTTGCTAGTTTTCCCAGAGTTGTTCTTTGCGTTTCACTAGCGTTCCCCCAGAGTTGTTGTTCTTTGCGTTTCACTAGCGTTCCCCCAGAGTTGTTGTTCTTTGTGTTTCACTACTAAGCTTCCCCAGAGTTGTTGTTCTTTGTGTTTCACTAGTTTCCCCAGAGTTGTTGTTCTTTGCGTTTTCCTAGTTTCCCTAGTGTTGTTGTTCTTTGTGTTTCACTAGAGTTTCTCCAGAGTTGTTGTTCTTTGCGTTTTCCTAGAGTTTCTCCAGAGTTGTTGTTCTTTGCGTTTTCCTAGAGTTTCTCCAGAGTTGTTGTTCTTTGCGTTTTCCTAGAGTTTCTCCAGAGTTGTTGTTCTTTGCGTTTTCCTAGAGTTTCTCCAGAGTTGTTGTTCTTTGCGTTTTCCTAGAGTTTCTCCAGAGTTGTTGTTCTTTGCGTTTTCCTAGAGTTTCCCCAGAGTTGTTGTTCTTTGCGTTTTAATAGAGTTTTCCCAAGAGTTGTTGTTCTTTGCGTTTTACTAGTTTTAGAATATTAGGAAGACGCAAAGGGATGTAACAATAGGCGTGTGACAGCGAGTCGTCAGATCCCATTCTTTTCTATCCCAAGTCCCTTCAGCTTTATCCTGCGTCTGTTTTTAGCACTCGCTACATAAGGTGAGAGCTGTAGGATAAAGGAAAGTCAGGGTACAACTAGATTTCAGTAAGGACTGTACTTTTACTGTGGCGGTACCATAGCCGATAAGGTTTAACAACGAGGCGTGGTTACCGCTACACCTATCTGTATTAATTTTTTTAAATCGGGACTTTACTGGTTTCGTACTGCCTCCGGGCATTGCCTCCAGGATTGTTCCCACCATATTTGTATTTACAAATGTCCCATATGTGTCTGATTCAGACCAAGAGGACGTAAAACTCCATTTTCGTCGACTAGATTTCAGTTTGTCAGTGACACATGCATCATTAGTGATCTGTATTCAACCGGAGCAGGTTGTTGCTCCTCTGATTACTTGATGATTGTAAGTTTGACAAGAGCTCAGTTGTGTATTTGCATGGTCATTCATAATGTTGGTAAATCACAGACGCACTATCTATGAAAATGTAAACATGGAAACTTTCATCACTGAGAGAGGAGCACCATGTATCATTCAAAATGAGTACGTATATGTGAACCAGAAAAAAACAACTTGGCAGGTGGAAAACTGTGTTGGGAATGTGAGAGGAGAAAAGGGGGGTATTGTCCTAGGGGGGAATTTTTCGCAGGGACTTCCCACAATTAGCTACTGAGGATACGCAACAAAAGGCCAATATGGAAAGCATGGGTATCTGTACGGCCCACAGTCAACAACTACGAATAGTTTTAACAGTCGTCGGGGAAGGTTTTAAACACACACTGACCCACCACGATTAAGTCTCTTGGGGTTTATTTCTGCGTAGCTGTGACCCACATACAAAATGCCCCCAAATTCAAATTGAGGCTGCTCTTTAAAATTATGTTTCGTTTTCAATTTGGCGAGTCGAACCTGGTCGAAACAAGATTTCTTACCAGCTATAATAGGAGGGAAAACCCGTGATTTTGACACGTGATCTGGTGGGTCTTTAACTCATTCAAAATCGTTCAGGCCATATATGTCCGGAATTAATAGGTAGCTGTCAATTTGATGCATTTGCTTCAAGGAAAGTAAATCTGTGTGCACACCATACCTTGGTCACTTCTAAACTCGCTTCATTCCCTTAGACCACAATTTGGCCCCTGACTTTGCTTTTGTAGTGGTTCGTTGTGGGGGAACCAATTGGTGTACAGTTTTTATATATAAAATCTACATATAAAAAGTCTGATCTACCACTTTCCCTATGTCTAAACCTGAAGTAAAAACCTGTAATCTTCTTTCAGTTCTCCTTTTGTTTATGTATGTTTTGTTTGCGTGCATGGCTGGAGTGATTTGTGAGTTTTTTTAATAATTCAAAATCGTTGCGATGCGAATGAGGAATAAAGGAATAAAGAGCACCATCAGACCTGCACTGTTGTCATCAGCTGCTCGGCGGCGGGCCGTTGGTCTGGGTCCTTACACAGCATGCATAGCACCAGGTTCCTCAGAGAACTGCTGTACCCCTCTGGAAGAGGAACTACCTGCATGGACACACACACACACAATATGTATGTATCATGTATGTATCATGTATGTCTCATTGGTCTGGGTCCTTACACAGCATGCATAGCACCAGGTTCCTCAGATAACTGCTGTACTTCTCTGGAAGAGAAACCACCTGCATGGACACACACACACACACACACAATATGTCTGTATCATGCATGTATCATGTATGTCTCATTGGTCTGGGTCCTTACACAGCATGCATAGCACCAGGTTCCTCAGAGAACTGCTGTACTTCTCTGGAAGAGGAACTACCTGCATGGACACACACACACACACACAATATGTATGTATCATGCATGTATCGTTGGTCTGGTTCCTTACACAGCATGCATAGCACCAGATTCCTCAAGAGAACTGCTGTACTTCTCTGGAAGAGGAACCACCTGGATAAACACACACACACACAATATGTATGTATCATGCATGTATCGTTGGTCTGGGTCCTTACACAGCATGCATAGCACCAGATTCCTCAAGAGAACTGCTGTACTTCTCTGGAAGAGGAACTACCTGCATGGACACACACACACACAATATGTATGTATCATGCATGTATCGTTGGTCTGGGTCCTTACACAGCATGCATAGCACCAGATTCCTCAGAGAACTGCTGTACTCCTCTGGAAGAGGAACTACCTGCATGGACACACACACACACAATATGTATGTATCATGTATGTATCGTTGGTCTGGTTCCTTACACAGCATGCATAGCACCAGATTCCTCAAGAGAACTGCTGTACTTCTCTGGAAGAGGAACCACCTGCATGGACACGCGTACAAACGCACTGAAGGATATACACGTGCATTTTCGTGCAAGCGTTATGCAGCATGCACATAATCAGATTCCTTCAAGAACAGTTGCATACCTCTGATAGGTGCAGAGTGGCACAGAGGTAACGCATTCGCCTCATATACAATAAACCCAAGTTCAAACCTGGGTACAAAGGGAATTTTCCTCTCACTCTGCACTAGGCCTTACGGTCTGAAACGTGGAGTCATTCGGATGAGACGATAACAACGAGTTCCCGTGTGCCCATGCACTTAGCACACGCTAAACCCAGTGGCAACGAAAAAGTTGTCATTTGGTCAAACTTTACCCCCCACCCCCTCCCCCCAAAAAACAACCAATCTGAAAGTGCAGTACATTACACACATTAAAGAGCACAACATGTAAGCACAGTCAGTTCACCTGTTTGTTGACCACCTTTCCCACCAGTTCATATCTGGAGGGAGCGTGGAAGGCGTATTGCAGCGTCATCATCTCGTACACACAGCACCCCAGACTCCATACATCTGTCTGTGAGAAAACAAAACAAAAAAACATATTTTACGGACTACACCTTAACATAGTATCATATTATCACATCCCCCGGGGGGATACCGGGGGGTCTTTTGCATAAAATAGTTCCCCCACCTTCTAGAAGTTCTGTGCTTGTAACTTCCTCTAATCTGTCGCTCTCTTTGACTCTGCCTTTTCCCATCTGCTTGCTGTCATCTACTATATTTCTGACTTTCCGGTCCATTCTCCTGCCCTTTTTTCATGACGCACTTTCAAAAAGATTTCCTCCAGCCGAAGTCGGACATGCTGGGCCTAACTATTTCTTACTTAGGCGCATAATGGCAGCATGACGCATCTGCGCTCATAATTGACAGGAAAAACTGTCTGAGCGATAATACCATTGTTAAAAATTTTGGGACTTTCCTGGTGTTGCACTGCCTCCGGGCATTGCCTCCAGGATCGTTCCCACCATCTTTATATCTACTAATGTCCCATATATGTGTCTGTTTCAGACCGGAGGACGTTTAAAAAAAAATTTCTTCTCCTCGTCTGAGCGATCGAGGAAGAAGAATGTCATCACATTTTAATAACACCAATATTGTCAAAATTATAGCAAACGCCACAGAAAGAAAGAAAGAAAAAAAGAAAAGGAAAATAACACAGCTGTTTCGGGAGGAACATTTAGTTTATCTATATTTTCAGAAGTTGTTTCAAGCCAACTTTAGTTTACCATAAGTTGCTTTTCATAAATTACAATCACGAATATGTTGTAGTATGTGACTAAATTACTTATATTCAGTGGATATTGCTAGATGTTCACTCACGGGCAATTTTATTTATGTTTGTGTATTATTCAAGAACATTTTCTACTAAATATGTTGCATGATACTGCTCAACAAAAATAAGTTTTTACCATAAATCTGATGGAAGAAATATATTAAAAATACAATGAAGAACATACAGCCAAAATATTTGTACAAGCAAAAGCTTGGTGCAGTTTTTATCTAAGATTTCTAAATTCAGTCTTTTAACTAAATAGCTTGATTTTGTATGGGGTGGAACAGCTGTGAGAAGAAAGAACGGAAGGCTTTGCAATGCTGCGTACCTTGTAGCTGTACTGGAGCCCCTGGTATATCTCTGGGCTGATGTACAGCGGGGTGCCGATGTGAGTAGCCGCCATCTCCCGGGTGTACACCAGCTGTCTGGAGCAGAAAAACCAAACTAGGCAAACACATTTTAAGCGACAGCTCGGGTTGTACCTTAGCAGGTGAAATGACATCAAAAGCTAAGCATGGTCATCATCCCTCGGGATGGATGAACGAACAAAAAGCTATCAAAAGCTAAGCATGGTCATCATCCCTCGGGATGGATGAACGAACAAAAAGCTATCAAAAGCTAAGCATGGTCATCATCCCTCGGGATGGACGAACGAACAAAAAGCTATCAAAAGCTATGCATGGTCATCATCCCTCGGGATGGACGAACGAACAAAAAGCTATCAAAAGCTATGCATGGTCATCATCCCTCGGGATGGACGAACGAACAAAAAGCTATCAAAAGCTATGCATGGTCATCATCCCTCGGGACGGACGAACGAACAAAAAGCTATCAAAATCTATGCATGGTCATCATCCCTTGGGATGGACGAACGAACAAAAAGCTATCAAAAGCTATGCATGGTCATCATCCCTCGGGATGGACGAACGAACAAAAAGCTATCAAAAGCTATGCATGGTCATCATCCCTTGGGATGGACGAACGAACAAAAAGCTATCAAAAGCTATGCATGGTCATCATCCCTCGGGACGGACGAACGAACAAAAAGCTATCAAAAGCTATGCATGGTCATCATCCCTTGGGATGGACGAACGAACAAAAAGCTATCAAAAGCTATGCATGGTCATCATCCCTCGGGATGGACGAACGAACAAAAAGCTATCAAAAGCTATGCATGGTCATCATCCCTCGGGATGGACGAACGAACAAAAAGCTATCAAAAGCTATGCATGTTCGTTCGTCCGTCCCGAGGGGATGATGACCATGCTTCAACAGTTCGTCCTTGTGGAAATCTAGGATGCTGGATGAGTTCGCATATGGCTAGTGAGGCCAATGCGAGCCAGGAAGGATCTCTGGCGGTGAGGACAGGAGAAAGAGTTGAGGGGATCTGTCGGGGGTTGCAGAGCTGCGACTGTTTAGGCGGATCTTGCGTGCCTCACGCTTTGCCTGCGATGTCTCGATACGGTGCGCCTCGAAGTTGGTGGCTCCCTTTGTTACTGCACCACGCCATGCTGGTCTGTTCTGTGCCAGGGTTTCCCATGAGGAGATATTGGTGTTGAAGTTCTTTAGGGACACCCTCAAAGTGATAACTCAGGTTGTACGTTAGCAGGTGAAATGACATCAAAAGCTATGCATAACGCCAATAAAAACAATAAAGTGAAGGGGTTCCTAAAAACTGAAGGCATACGCAGATTTTTTCATTTTATGCTTGTATCAAACATAAACAGCGGGATACATTGTTTACAATGGAAACAGAACAGAGATTAAGAGGGAAAAAAACACCTGCAGGTAAGTCAGCCACAAAAGAAAGTTATTTTGGTGTTTTTTTCACTGGCTTAATTTTCTTGGGTGTTTTCAATCCACACCTTCTGCTGACCCATTATTAGAACTACCACATTAAACTCATTCCGGACGAATTACGAGTATACTCGGAACAGGAGAACGCCAGAACAGGACCTAATCTTACCGAGTATTCTCGGAACAGCGATTTTTTAATACAAACCACGTTTTTCGAGTCACATCTCTTCGTCACTGTTCCAGCTTTCGTTTTACTTATGTTTGGTACTTCTATCTTAATTTTGAATGCTAAAAATGTTTTAAAAAATCGTCCCTAGACAAGCCTCAGAAAATACTCCAATACGTTTTCTTTAACAGTGATAGCAATAAGGAGACTAATGATTCTGATTTTAATGCAAGTGACCACGATCTCAAAGTAAAAAATAAATTCGGATCAACCAGTAATGTTGTCAAAACTGAATCATTGACAGTGTGTGAGTGAGAGAGGGGGGGGGGGGGGGAAGGGGTTGTTGCGCTTCTTATTTGTTATAACAATTATTTCTAGGCAGCCCCAGGCCAGCATTGGAGTTTACCTAAGGCAGTGAAGTCCTGAAGGGGTAAAGAGAAAGAAATTATCTCAACTCTCACATCAGAGAACAAAAATATTAAACCATCTACTTTCCGAACTTGCATCGCCGGCCATGATGAAAGTTACGTTTAACCATCCTCTGGCCTGGAACAACGGCACATGTGGGGGGGACATCAACATTTATATAAAAATCAGTGGGACGATCCTGGAGGAACTGCAATATCAGAAAGTCCCGATTTTTTGAATATTATCAAGATGATACAAATCACGCTATCTAACAGTAACTAAGGAGCTGGCTTTGACTGATTTTTTCTTAGTTTTTTAAAGGGAAAAACCCCCGGGCAACAAACGAACGAAAAACTAAACACAAGGGAGTACCATAATTCGCGGACTATAAGCCACAACTTTTTCAATACCCACCCCCCCCCCCTAAGTCTAGTACAGTCTGCCGTTGACCTAAACGGGGGGCCGCGGGGCCGGCACATTGTGCGAAAGTGAAAGTAAACTCAACTCAGTGGCATCCTTGATTCAGACCTTTGATCTGTGGCCTTGTTCACGGTTGATGACAAAAAAAATCACCTTGATTTCGGGTATATTTTTCACAAAATGACGATCTGTTTCGCGGTCCCGACACTTTCTTTTTGGCAGTCAACACACCCGCGATCAACTGTCGACTCAACCGGAAGCAGACATCGTGCATCGCCACGCTTCCGCAGCTTATGCTTCGACGCAGGCTTATGCGTTACTTTTTTCAGATTTTTTAAAAAAAGTAGGGGGTGAGGCTTATATTACGAAGCAGCTTGTAGTTAATGAATTACGGTACATTACTTTATTGTGTTATTATATGACCTGGCCAAACTGAGCGGCTTCTATACTTCCAATTTTAGAATGCAGCCTTTTAAACTGCATACGTGGAACAAGAGTGAACAAGAACAAGAAACACACCGAAAGGTGCTGATGGGACCCAGAGATGCACTGGCCCCACCTGCCCTACCAGCACAAGAGCAGGCCTTCACCAGCCTCTGAAGCCCTACTTCTGTGTTAGAATACTCTACACTAATAAGAGATTTCAATTTTTTTGATGATTAAAAATGAAAGTCCATTCCAAAACAATTTTTGAATTAATTAAGACTAGTTTAGCTTAGGTTTTCGCAATCATTGTGAAACTTAATCAAATTAAACAAAATCAAGAAAGGGCGTAAAAGGGCCTGAAAGGGGGCCCACTTCTTAAAGCCCTATTACACTACTACTACTACTACTACTACTACTACTACTACTACCTTGCAATGCCCAGGTCCCCAATTTTGATGTTGAACTGGTCCTTTCAAGAAAATATTTTGCGGCTTCAGGTCCCGATGAAGAATCTTCTTGTGATGCAGGTACTGAAACCCACAGGGGAAAAAGGGCTTACATTAGGAAGCAATACATTTGAAGGTACTGTGAGTACACACACATACGCAAAACATGCATGAAAACAAACACACAGTGACACACACACACAAACACACAGTGACACACACAAACACACACACAAACAAAAACACACACAGTGACCACATACACATACAGATGAGATGCGCCAAACACACATGCACAGTTGACACACACATACAGACGCGCGCACGCCACACACACACAGATACACACAACAGTGACACACACACTCACAGAATGCAGCAAACAACACATGCATGTTGGCACACACACCAACAAATGACACACAAACAGATACACATGCCTGTGTGCACACACACACATACAGATGTACAAACACACATGCCACAGATGACACACATATACAGACGCACACACACACACAACACACACACACAACACACAAACAGATTTAAACATGCCCGTGCGCACACACACACACATACAGATGCATGCAAACACACATGCACGGTGACACAAACATACAGACGCGCGGTCATGCACACACACACACATCTTACATATGCACAAACACACATGCACACAGCACACAAGCACACACACACATACAGATGCACAAACACACATGCACACACACACACAAAACAGATACCACATCGCCCGTGCTCGTGCACACACACCACACATCGTACAGAACAGCACACACACACACACATACTCACTCAAGTAAAAGGGAGCACCCCTCGCACACAGAGCAGCGATTAGGACACAAAGCAGTAATAACAAAACTAACGCAGAAACAAAAACAAGCACTCCCCTCCCCCTTCCCCACCTCCCCACACTCACACACACCAACAATCAAGGCACACACAAAATTGTTGACAAAAACACAAAAGCAAAAGGAAGTACAGTACCACCTCCCATGAGTGACCATGGAAACTGCGCCAACAAAGTGGTCTGAAATGGGAGGTGGGTGAGGAGAGATCCTTACAAACATAGAGACGTAACAATAATATTTTATAAAGGGCAATCTTTAATATGGCCTCTAAATGGTCTTATAAGTGCTTTAAAACGAGTTAGGTCAATGCATTTTCTTCAGCTAGGCTAGACTTTAGACTGTGTTTTCTCAAAATGGTCGACCTTCACCCTACTATCTTTAAATGCTCATAACTCAGGAACGGAAAAAGATACAAGAACGGTTCTTGTATCATTGGAAAGAGAGTTGTCTGATAGCTTTTTTAAAATTGGATAATTTTCTCAGAAATGGACAGTTTGAGCACTTAATGTCCTCTTTCGTGGTGCTGGGTCACATATTATAAGGCGCAGGGCTCTCAAAAATAAGCATCGCCTTATACAGTAGAACCTCCCTTACAAGACCACCCATCCCACAATAAGATCTAGCATCCCTTGAAAAGACATTGCCCTTCTTTGTAAGCATTAAAAATTACCTCCCGTATAGACCCCTCCCTTATAATAGGGAGGAAGTTCCACTGTAGTCCGAAAAATACGGTAAACCATCAGGAGACAGAGACTGGCCAAACTGACCACAGACCACGCACCTGCAGACCATCGGTCAGCTGTAGTGTCCACTGTATGGCCACTGTCTCTTGCACCCCCATGTTACTGGACCCTCTCTTTTCCCTGAAAAAAAACCCCATTTCTCACTGTAAAACATATTCCAGCAAAACTGGAAAAGCAGAAAAGTTCATTATGTACGAAGGAATTAAATCAGCAGATTCACTGAAACTGTAGATTGGCACATGCAATGGCATACCTGGGGGAGGGGGGGGGAGATGACACTTAAGGTCGTCTTGATGATTTATAAATAACATTTCAGTTTGTTCGTTTTTTTGACATTAAATACACACACCAGTTTGTTGATTCTGTACCCTTGTGGAGCACAGTGTAATAAAAACAGGGCTAGTTACGCTCATTATAATATTCATAGCTGAGATAGGTAAGAAGGGAGGGAGAAAGGAAAGGAGGAGGAGGAAGGAGAGAGAGAGAGAGAGAGATGCGAGAGAGAGAGAGAGAGAGAAAGAAGAGGAGAGAGAGAGGAGAGGGAGAGAGAAACACAGAGAGAGAGAGAAACAGAGACAGAGAGAGAGAGAGAGAGAGAGAGACGCAGAGAGAGAGAGACAGAGAGAGAAGACAGGAGTGGGACCGAGACAGACACACAGAAGGAAAAAAAGACAGTCAAGCAGACACATAAATGAAGGAGAAAGAGAAAGAACAAAATGAAAAGGAAGTAAGAGAGAGAGGAGAGATACAGAGACAGAGAAAAAGAGAGAGGAACTAAAAGAGAGGAGATGGGGGAGAAAGAGAAAGAGAAAGAAATTGGTGTGTGGGGCGGGGGGGTTGTAATAAGAAATAAGAGACGTAATAGAGAACAGAGAGATCAGCAGATTAGGCCGTCGCGAGAAGATGGTGCCATCATAGGAATATAATTGCTCCTAACCTTGACAGACCAGCCAATTGAAATTACTGTAATTGCAAAAAGCAATGCTGTCTTCAACTATTGGAAGACTACTGTAGAGGTTTTCTTTACGTTTTTTTTATATGTCGTATTGCCATGTTATTTACCT
>CM065687.1:12885002-12934950 GCA_017654935.2 Phymorhynchus buccinoides
AGGCCACATTGCTTCTTGACTCTATTCTCCCCCCACCCCTTCCACCCCTATTAGATTAGTTTCACTGTGTGTTGACTGCAATGTCTACGTCAGCTTTGTTGCAAGAGCCAGACAGAGAGAGAGAGAGAGAGTGTTGCTTTATTGAACTGATTGTATTTTGTATTGTGTTCTTTGGTAGGATGAGTAGTGGTGATGGTAATGGTGTGTGTGTGTGTGTGCGTGCGCAAGTGAGTGTGTGTGTGTGTATATGTATATGTGCGTACGTGCGTGGGTGGGGGTGGTGTGTGTATGTGTATGCCTATTAGCATGTGTGTGAGCGATTATTTGTTTTGTTGTTGAATTTCTTGCTTTTTAAAAAAAAATTTGTTAAGCGCATAGAGCTCCACATTTGGTGGAGGAGTGTGCTATGTAAATGATTCACTATTATTATTATTATTATTATTACACAGCCTAAGTCTTTAAAACCCTTTCAACGCCAGCCATTTTTCAGCCAAAACTTTCCATTATCTTACCTGAGTAGAGAAAAGATTCTGTCTGCAATATTGGGGATTCCTCTGTGACATGCATAAAATAGGGCCTATCCTTACCCCCAAAAATTAAGAACATAAGGTAATTGGACCCTCGGTTGATACCTTTTAGTTACATGGGTGTTCAATCATTGTGGTGCCAGGAGGCGACAGTGGCGATGAAAGGGTTAAAATATGGTAACTTGAAGTTGAATGAAATTGTACGGCCTTCTTGCAGTATGCCCTGAAAGTGGTGGAAGAAGAAGTAGGCTTTGGCGGGGGGTCCCTCAGCAGCAAGGAGCGGGCGGAGGCGCACAAGGAGCTGTTCATAATGAGGGGCCTGTACCACCCCCACATCGTCACCCTGGTGGACTCCTTCCAGCTGGTGCACAGGCTGCTGCTGGTCCTGGACCTGTGCGAAGGGGGGGACCTGAGACACCACCTGGACTCCCTCAAGTCAGCTGGGTTTACGTTGTCTTTGTTCCATTTTTTTTCATTTTTTTTTTTTCATTCAGTTTCCTGTCATAGGAGCGGAGATGCATCATGCTGCCTTTTTTGGCGCCTCGCTAAGATTAACCTTTTAGCCGCCAGGGATTTTTTGCTTTTTCCCCAAAAATATTTCAGAGATTTTTGCTTTTAACCCCTTTACTGTCGTGCCTTGTGAATACTACAGATTGTGTGATGTCATTGATGATGCAATTTATTTTATGTCACAGTGAGTCCTGGAATGCTAATTGTTGGTGTAGACTTGTGTAAGTCAGGAAAGATGTCATCTCTGGACCATTTTCTCAGATTGAATCTAACAGGACTTTTTATTTTTTAAATTGCATAGTATTTCTATATAATTCTAATCTCAATTTTTCTTTTGGCAATGAAGGGGTTAATCATTGCGAGTCCTGAAGAAAGGAAGAAACTGTAGTGTACACTGCAACTTGAACAAAAGCTTGTACAGTGGAACCTCCCCTATAAGACCTCCCATTATAAGACTCCCTCCCACATAAGACCTACTTCTCGGAGACATTGCCCTTCTTTGTAAGTATTAAAATTACCTCCCTTATAAGACCCCTCCCTTATAAGACCTCATTTTGGATGATTTTTGAAGGTCTTATAAGGGAGGTTCCACTATACCTGCTTTGGCTGTCTGTGAATGAATGAATGAATCTTTAATTTAATGTCTTTTCACATAGATCGTGATTTTAGACAGCATGCAAGCATTTTTTGGGAAAAAAAAAAAAAAAAAAAGGTACAAATAACATGCATAAGAACGACATATTAAAAAACGTAAAGAAAACCTCTACAGTAGTCTTCCAATAGTTGAGGACAGCATTGCTTTTGCAATTACAGTAATGTTAATTGGCTGTCTGTCAATTATGAGCAATTTATCCTATGGCCCATCTTCTACGGCCTAATCTGCTGATCTCTCTGTTTCTCATTACGTCTCCTTATTTCTTATTACAACCCCCCCCCCCCCACACACCAATTCTTCTTTCTCTTTCTCTTTCTCCCCATCTCTCTCTTTCTTCCTCTCTCTTTCTCTCTGTCTCTCTCTCTCTCTTTCTTACTTCATTTTCATTTTGTTCTTTCTCTTTCTCCTTCATTTATGTGTCTGCTTGACTGTCTTTTTTTCCTTCTGTGTGTCTGTCTCGGTCCCCATCTCTGTCTCTCTCTCTGTCTCTCTCTCTCTCTCTCTCTCTCTCTCTCTCTCTCTCTCTCTCTCTCTCTCTCTCTCTCTCTCTCTCTCTCTCTCTCTCTCTCTCTCTCTCTCTCTCTCTCTCTCTCTCTCTCTCTCTCTCTCTCTCTCTCCTTCCTCCTCCTCCTTTTCCTTCTCCATCCCTTCTTTACCATCTCACCATGAATATTATAATGAGCGTAAACTAGCCTGTTTTTACACTGTGCTCCACAAAGGGTACAGAATCAACAAAATGGTGTGTGTTTTAATGTAAAAAAAAGAACAAACATGAAATGTTTGATAAATCATCAAGACAACTTAAGTGTCATCTCCCCCCCCCCCCCCAGGGATGCCATTGCATGTGCCAATCTACAGTTTCAGTGAATCTGCTGATTTAATTCCTTCGTACATAATGAACTTTTCTGCTTTTCCAGTTTTGCTGGAATATGTTTTACAGTGAGAAATGGGGTTTTTTTTCAGGGAAAAGAGAGGGTCCAGTAACATGGGGGTGCAAGAGACAGTGGCCATACAGTGGACACTACAGCTGACCGATGGTCTGCAGGTGCGTGGTCTGTGGTCAGTTTGGCCAGTCTCTGTCTCCTGATGGTTTACCGTATTTTTCGGACTGCAGTGGAACTTCCCTTATAAGGGAGGGGTCATATACGGGAGGTAATTTTAATGCTTACAAAGAAGGGCAATGTCTCAGAGAAGTAGGTCTTATGTGGGAGGGAGTCTTATAATGGGAGGTCTTATAAGGGAGGTTCCACTGTATAAGGCGATGCTTATTTTTGACCCAGCCCTGCGCCTTATAATATGTGACCCAGCATCACGAAAGGGACATTAAGTGTCAAACTGTCCATTTCTGAGAACATTATGCATTTCAAAAACTACAGACAATTCTCTTTCTAATGATACAAGAACCATTCTTGTATCTTTTTCCGTTCCAGAGTTATGAGCATTTAAAGTTAGTAGGGTGAAGGTCGACCATTTTGAGAAAGCACAGTCTAAAGTCTAGCCTAGCTGAAGAAAATGCATTGACCTACTCGTTTTAAAGCACTTAAAAGACCATTTATAGACCATATTAAAGATTGCCCTTTATAAAATATTATTGTTACGTCTCTATGTTTGTAAGGATCTCTCCTCACCCACCTCCCATTTCAGACCACTTTGTTGGTGCAGTTTCCATGGTCGCTCATGGGAGGTGGTACTGTACTTCCTTTTGCTTTTGTGTTTTTGTCAACAATTTTGTGTGTGCCTTGATTGTTGGTGTGTGTGAGTGTGGGGAGGTGGGGAAGGGGGGAGGGGAGTGCTTGTTTTTGTTTCTGCGTTAGTTTTGTTATTACTGCTTTGTGTCCTAATCGCTGCTCTGTGTGCGAGGGGTGCTCCCTTTTACTTGAGTGAGTATGTGTGTGTGTGTGTGTATCTGTACGTGTGTGTGTGTGTGCACGAGCACGGGCATGTGTATCTGTTTGTGTGTGTGTGTGCATGTGTGTTTGTGCATCTGTATGTGTGTGTGCGTGTGTGTGTGTGCATGTGTGTTTGTGCATCTGTATGTGTGTGTGTGTGCATGCGCGCGTCTGTATGTTTGTGTCACTGTGCATGTGTGTTTGTGCATCTGTATGTGTGTGTGTGTGCGCACGGGCATGTGTATCTGTTTGTGTGTGTGTGTGTGTGTGTGTGTGTGTGTGTGTGTGTGCGTCTGTATATGTGTGTCACTGTGCATGTGTGTTTGTACATCTGTATGTGTGTGTGTGCACACAGGCATGTGTATCTGTTTGTGTGTCATTGTGTGTGTGTGTGTGCATACATGTGTGTTTGTGCATCTGTATGTGTGTGTCACTGTGTGTGTATATGTGTGTGTGTGCGCGCGTCTGTATGTGTGTGTCACTGTGCATGTGTGTTTGCGCATCTATCTGTATGTGTGTGTCACTGTGTGTGTTTGTGTATCTGTATGTGTGTGTCACTGTGTTTGTGTGTGTGTGTCACTGTGTGTGTTTTCATGCATGTTTTGCGTATGTGTGTGTACTCACAGTACCTTCAAATGTATTGCTTCCTAATGTAAGCCCTTTTTCCCCTGTGGGTTTCAGTACCTGCATCACAAGAAGATTCTTCATCGGGACCTGAAGCCGCAAAATATTTTCTTGAAAGACCAGTTCAACATCAAAATTGGGGACCTGGGCATTGCAAGGTAGTGTAGTAGTAGTAGTAGTAGTAGTAGTAGTAGTGTAATAGGGCTAGAAGTGGGCCTTTCAGCCCTTTTACGCCCTTTCTTGATTGTTTAATTTGATTAAGTTTCACAATGATTGCGCAAACCTAAGCTGAACTAGTCTTAATTATTAAAAAAATTCTTTTGGAATGGACTTTCATTTTTAATCATCAAAAAAATTGAAATCTCTTATTAGTGTAGAGTATTCTAACACAGAAGTAGGGCTTCAGAGGCTGGTGAAGGCCTGCTCTTGTGCTGGTAGGGCAGGTGGGGCCAGTGCATCTCTGGGTACCATCAGCACCTTTCGGGTGTTTCTTGTTCTTGTTCACTCTTGTTCACTGTATGCATTTTAAAAGGCTGCATTCTAAAACTGGAAGTTTAGAAGTCGCTCAGTTTGGCCAGGTCATATAATAACACAATAAAGTAATGTACCGTAATTCATTAACTACAAGCTGCTTCGTAAGATAAGCCTCACCCCCTACTTTTTTTAAAAAATCTGAAAAAAGTAACGCAAAAGCTGTGTTGAAGCATTAAGCCGCGGAAGCGTGGCGATGCACGATGTCTGCTTCCGGTTGAGTCGACAGTTGATCGCGGGTGTGTTGACTGCCAAAACGAAAGTGTCGGACCGCGAAACAGATCGTCATTTTGTGAAAAATATACCGAAATCAAGGTGATTTTTTTGTCATCAACCGTGAACAAGGCCACAGATCAAAGGTCTGAATCAAGGATGCCACTGAGTTGAGTTTACTTTCACTTTCGGCAATGTTTAGGCCGCGGCACTGTACTAGCCGCAGGGGGGGGGGGGGGGGGTGGTGGTAAAGTTTGTGGCTTATAGTCCACGAATTACGGTACTCCTTGTGTTTAGTTTGTTCGTGTTTTGTGGGGGGTTTTCCCTTTAAAAAACTAAGAAAAATGTCAAAGCAGTGAGTTACTGTTAGATAGGTGATTTGTATCATCTTGATAATTCAAAACATCGGGACTTTCCTGATATTGCAGTTCCTCCAGGATCGTCCCACTATTTTTATAAAATGTTTGATGTCCCACATGTGCCTGTTCCAGGCCAGAGGATGTTAAACGTACTTTCATCAGGCGATGCAAGTTGGAAAGTAGATGGTTAATATTTTGTTCTCTGATGAAGTTGAGATAATTTCTTTCTCTTTACCCCTTCAGGACTTCACTGCCTTAGGTAAACTCCATTACTGGCCTGGGGCTGCCTAGAAATAATGTTATAACAAATAAGAAGCGCAACAAAACTCACACTGTCAATGATTCAGTTTTGACAACATTACTGGTTGATCCGAAGTTTATTTTTCGCTTTGAGATCGTGGTTACTTGCATTAAAATCAGAATCATTAGTCTCCTTATTGCTATCACTGTTAAAGAAAACGTATTGGAGTATTTTCTGAGGCTTGTCTAGGGCCGATTTTTTTTGACATTTTTAACATTAAAAATTAAGATAGAAGTACCAAACATAAGTAAAACGAAAGCTGGAACAGTGACGAAGAGATGTGACTCGCAAAACGTGGTTTGTATTAAAAAATCGCTGTTCCAAGAATACTCGTAAGTAGGTCCTGTCTAGCGTTCTCCTGTTCCGAGTATACTCGTAATTCGTCCGGAATGAGTTTAATGTGGTAGTTCTAATAATGGGTCAGCAGAAGGTGTGGATTGAAAACACCCAAGAAAATTAAGCCAGTGAAAAAAACACCAAAATAACTTTCTTTTGTGGCTGACTTACCTGCAGGTGTTTTTTTCCCTCTTAATCTCTGTTCTGTTTCCATTGTAAACAATGTATCCCGCTGTTTATGTTTGATACAAGCATAAAATGAAAAAATCTGCGTATGCCTTCAGTTTTTAGGAACCCCTTCACTTTATTGTTTTTATTGGCGTTATGCATAGCTTTTGATGTCATTTCACCTGCTAACGTACAACCTGAGTTATCACTTTGAGGGTGTCCCTAAAGAACTTCAACACCAATGTCTCCTCATGGGAAACCCTGGCACAGAACAGACCAGCATGGCGTGGTGCAGTCACAAAGGGAGTCACCAACTTCGAGGCGCACCGTATCGAGACATCGCAGGCAAAGCGTGAGGCACGCAAGATCCGCCTAAACAGTCGCAGCTCTGCAACCCCGACAGATCCCCCCAACTCTTTCTCCTGTCCTCACTGTCAGAGATCCTTCCTGGCTCGCATTGGCCTCACTAGCCATATGCGAACTCATCCAGCATCCTAGATTTCCACAAGGACGAACTGTTGAAGCATGGTCATCATCCCTCGGGACGGACGAACGAACATGCATAGCTTTTGATAGCTTTTTGTTCGTTCGTCCATCCCGAGGGATGATGACCATGCATAGCTTTTGATAGCTTTTTGTTCGTTCGTCCATCCCGAGGGATGATGACCATGCATAGCTTTTGATAGCTTTTTGTTCGTTCGTCCATCCCGAGGGATGATGACCATGCATAGCTTTTGATAGCTTTTTGTTCGTTCGTCCATCCCGAGGGATGATGACCATGCATAGCTTTTGATAGCTTTTTGTTCGTTCGTCCATCCCAAGGGATGATGACCATGCATAGCTTTTGATAGCTTTTTGTTCGTTCGTCCATCCCGAGGGATGATGACCATGCATAGCTTTTGATAGCTTTTTGTTCGTTCGTCCATCCCAAGGGATGATGACCATGCATAGCTTTTGATAGCTTTTTGTTCGTTCGTCCGTCCCGAGGGATGATGACCATGCATAGCTTTTGATAGCTTTTTGTTCGTTCGTCCATCCCGAGGGATGATGACCATGCATAGCTTTTGATAGCTTTTTGTTCGTTCGTCCATCCCGAGGGATGATGACCATGCATAGCTTTTGATAGCTTTTTGTTCGTTCGTCCATCCCGAGGGATGATGACCATGCATAGCTTTTGATAGCTTTTTGTTCGTTCGTCCATCCCGAGGGATGATGACCATGCATAGCTTTTGATAGCTTTTTGTTCGTTCATCCATCCCGAGGGATGATGACCATGCTTAGCTTTTGATGTCATTTCACCTGCTAAGGTACAACCCGAGCTGTCGCTTAAAATGTGTTTGCCTAGTTTGGTTTTTCTGCTCCAGACAGCTGGTGTACACCCGGGAGATGGCGGCTACTCACATCGGCACCCCGCTGTACATCAGCCCAGAGATATACCAGGGGCTCCAGTACAGCTACAAGGTACGCAGCATTGCAAAGCCTTCCGTTCTTTCTTCTCACAGCTGTTCCACCCCATACAAAATCAAGCTATTTAGTTAAAAGACTGAATTTAGAAATCTTAGATTAAAACTGCACCAAGCTTTTGCTTGTAACAATATCTGGGCTGTATGTTCTTCATTGTATTTTTAATATATTTCTTCCATCAGATTTATGGTAAAAACTTATTTTTGTTGAGCAGTATCATGCAACATATTTAGTAGAAAATGTTCTTGAATAATACACAAACATAAATGAAATTGCCCGTGAGTGAACATCTAGCAATATCCACTGAATATAAGTAATTTAGTCACATACTACAACATATTCGTGATTGTAATTTATGAAAAGCAACTTATGGTAAACTAAAGTTGGCTTGAAACAACTTCTGAAAATATAGATAAACTAAATGTTCCTCCCGAAACAGCTGTGTTATTTTCCTTTTCTTTTTTTCTTTCTTTCTTTCTGTGGCGTTTGCTATAATTTTGACAATATTGGTGTTATTAAAATGTGATGACATTCTTCTTCCTCGATCGCTCAGACGAGGAGAAGAAATTTTTTTTTAAACGTCCTCCGGTCTGAAACAGACACATATATGGGACATTAGTAGATATAAAGATGGTGGGAACGATCCTGGAGGTAATGCCCGGAGCCAGTGCAACACCAGGAAAGTCCCAAATTTTTAACAATGGTATTATCGCTCAGACATTTTTCTGTCAATTATGAGCGCAGATGCGTCATGCTGCCATTATGCGCCTAAGTAAGAAATAATTAGGCCCAGCATGTCCGACTTCGGCTGGAGGAAATCTGTTTGAAAGTGCGTCATGAAAAAAGGGCAGGAGAATGGACCGGAAAAGCAGAAATATAGTAGATGACAGCAAGCAGATGGGAAAAGGCAGAGTCAAAGAGAGCGACAGGTTAGAGGAAGTTACAAGCACAGAACTTCTAGAAGGTGGGGGAACTATTTATGCAAAAGACCCCCCGGTATCCCCCCGGGGGATGTGATAATATGATACTATGTTAAGGTGTAGTCCGTAAAATATGTTTTTTTGTTTTGTTTTCTCACAGACAGATGTATGGAGTCTGGGGTGCTGTGTGTACGAGATGATGACGCTGCAATACGCCTTCCACGCTCCCTCCAGATATGAACTGGTGGGAAAGGTGGTCAACAAACAGGTGAACTGACTGTGCTTACATGTTGTGCTCTTTAATGTGTGTAATGTACTGCACTTTCAGATTGGTTGTTTTTTGGGGGGAGGGGGGTGGGGGGTAAAGTTTGACCAAATGACTACTTTTTCGTTGCCACTGGGTTTAGCGTGTGCTAAGTGCATGGGCACACGGGACCTCGGTTTATCGTCTCATCCGAAAGACTCCACGTTCAGACCGTAAGGCCTAGTGCAGAGTGAGAGGAAAAATCCCTTTGTACCCAGGTTTGAACTTGGGTTTATTGTATATGAGGCGAATGCGTTACCTCTGTGCCACTCTGCACCTATCAGAGGTATGCAACTGTTCTTGAAGGAATCTGATTATGTGCATGCTGCATAACGCTTGCACGAAAATGCACGTGTATATCCTTCAGTGCGTTTGTACGCGTGTCCATGCAGGTGGTTCCTCTTCCAGAGAAGTACAGCAGTTCTCTTGAGGAATCTGGTGCTATGCATGCTGTGTAAGGAACCAGACCAACGATACATACATGATACATACATATTGTGTGTGTGTGTGTCCATGCAGGTAGTTCCTCTTCCAGAGGAGTACAGCAGTTCTCTGAGGAATCTGGTGCTATGCATGCTGTGTAAGGACCCAGACCAACGATACATGCATGATACATACATATTGTGTGTGTGTGTGTTTATCCAGGTGGTTCCTCTTCCAGAGAAGTACAGCAGTTCTCTTGAGGAATCTGGTGCTATGCATGCTGTGTAAGGACCCAGACCAACGATACATGCATGATACATACATATTGTGTGTGTGTGTGTTTATCCAGGTGGTTCCTCTTCCAGAGAAGTACAGCAGTTCTCTTGAGGAATCTGGTGCTATGCATGCTGTGTAAGGACCCAGACCAACGATACATGCATGATACATACATATTGTGTGTGTGTGTGTGTGTCCATGCAGGTAGTTCCTCTTCCAGAGAAGTACAGCAGTTCTCTGAGGAACCTGGTGCTATGCATGCTGTGTAAGGACCCAGACCAATGAGACATACATGATACATGCATGATACAGACATATTGTGTGTGTGTGTGTGTGTCCATGCAGGTGGTTTCTCTTCCAGAGAAGTACAGCAGTTATCTGAGGAACCTGGTGCTATGCATGCTGTGTAAGGACCCAGACCAATGAGACATACATGATACATGCATGATACATACATATTGTGTGTGTGTGTGTCCATGCAGGTAGTTCCTCTTCCAGAGGGGTACAGCAGTTCTCTGAGGAACCTGGTGCTATGCATGCTGTGTAAGGACCCAGACCAACGGCCCGCCGCCGAGCAGCTGATGACAACAGTGCAGGTCTGATGGTGCTCTTTATTCCTTTATTCCTCATTCGCATCGCAACGATTTTGAATTATTACGAAAACTCACAAATCACTCTAGCCATGCACGCAAACAAAACATACATAAACAAAAGGAGAACTGAAAGAAGATTACAGGTTTTTACTTCAGGTTTAGACATAGGGAAAGTGGTAGATCAGACTTTTTTATATATAGATTTTATATAGAAAAACTCTACACCGATTGGTTCCCCCACAACGAACCACTACAAAAGCAAAGTCAGGGGCAAAATTGTGGTCTAAGGGAGCGAAGCGAGTTTAGAAGTGACCAAGGTATGGTGTGCACACAGATTTACTTCCCTTGAAGCAAATGCATCAAATTGACAGCTACCTATTAATTCCGGACATATATGGCCTGAACGACTTGAATGAGTTAAAGACCCACCAGATCACGTGTCAAAATCACGGGTTTTCCCTCCTATTATAGCTGGTAAGAAATCTTGTTTCGACCAGGTTCGACTCGCCAAATTGAAAACGAAACATAATTTTAAAGAGCAGCCTCAATTTGAATTTGGGGGCATTTGTATGTGGGTCACAGCTACCCAGAAAAAAACCAAGAGACTTAATCGTGGTGGGTCAGTGTGTGTTTAAAACCTTCCCCGACGACTGTTAAAACTATTCGTAGTTGTTGACTGTGGGCCGTACAGATACCCATGCTTTCCATATTGGCCTTTTGTTGCGTATCCTCAGTAGCTAATTGTGGGAAGTCCCTGCGAAAAATTCCCCCCTAGGACAATACCCCCCTTTTCTCCTCTCACATTCCCAACACAGTTTTCCACCTGCCAAGTTGTTTTTTTCTGGTTCACATATACGTACTCATTTTGAATGATACATGGTGCTCCTCTCTCAGTGATGAAAGTTTCCATGTTTACATTTTCATAGATAGTGCGTCTGTGATTTACCAACATTATGAATGACCATGCAAATACACAACTGAGCTCTTGTCAAACTTACAATCATCAAGTAATCAGAGGAGCAACAACCTGCTCCGGTTGAATACAGATCACTAATGATGCATGTGTCACTGACAAACTGAAATCTAGTCGACGAAAATGGAGTTTTACGTCCTCTTGGTCTGAATCAGACACATATGGGACATTTGTAAATACAAATATGGTGGGAACAATCCTGGAGGCAATGCCCGGAGGCAGTACGAAACCAGTAAAGTCCCGATTTAAAAAAAATTAATACAGATAGGTGTAGCGGTAACCACGCCTCGGTTGTTAAACCTTATCGGCTATGGTACCGCCACAGTAAAAGTACAGTCCTTACTGAAATCTAGTTGTACCCTGACTTTCCTTTATCCTACAGCTCTCACCTTATGTAGCGAGTGCTAAAAACAGACGCAGGATAAAGCTGAAGGGACTTGGGATAGAAAAGAATGGGATCTGACGACTCGCTGTCACACGCCTATTGTTACATCCCTTTGCGTCTTCCTAATATTCTAAAACTAGTAAAACGCAAAGAACAACAACTCTTGGGAAAACTCTATTAAAACGCAAAGAACAACAACTCTGGGGAAACTCTAGGAAAACGCAAAGAACAACAACTCTGGGGAAACTAGGAAAACGCAAAGAACAACAACTCTGGAGAAACTCTAGGGAAAACGCAAAGAACAACAACTCTGGGGAAACTCTAGGAAAATGCAAAGAACAACAACTCTTGGGAAAACTCTAGGAAAACGCAAAGAACAACAACTCTGGGGAAACTCTAGGAAAACGCAAAGAACAACAACTCTGGAGAAACTCTAGTGAAACACAAAGAACAACAACACTAGGGAAACTAGGAAAACGCAAAGAACAACAACTCTGGGGAAACTAGTGAAACACAAAGAACAACAACTCTGGGGAAGCTTAGTAGTGAAACACAAAGAACAACAACTCTGGGGGAACGCTAGTGAAACGCAAAGAACAACAACTCTGGGGGAACGCTAGTGAAACGCAAAGAACAACTCTGGGAAAACTAGCAAAACACAAAGAACAATAACTTTGGAGATTTGGTATTTGGTATATTCAAGTCACAGAGACTTATCTCTGTGAAATTCGGGCTGCTCTCCCCCGGAGAGCGCGTCACTGCAAGCGCAGCGCCTACCCAATTTAAAAAATAATAAATTGGGGGGAGGGGGGGGGCAGGGTAAGGAAACGGGGGGGGGGGGGGGGGGGCAGACTTGGGGAAACCTAGCTATCAATTTGGCCATACCAGGCAGCGGGATTTCTCCCTGCTCTTACCGACTTTCAACTGCCGTGGGATTTTTACGTGCGTAAAGCGCACGGGTCAGACTAGCTTTAAGTCCCCATCCGAAGGACATGATTATTTGAATCGTGTGTAGAGCTAACGAGTAGAGTGAACGAAAATATGATTATTTTTAGACAGAAGTATTTCATGCGAACCATAACTCGCAGACATCGTCACAATCGGATCGAGTTTGGGTTGAATCATAAGCAGTGTATCGGCCCCTTTAGGTGCGAATATTCAGGCTTTGAATGTCTAGCTAGACGCATTCAGGCTTAGCCAACGTAATAACTCCTGGCATCTTCAAATTGTCTAAATGTCAATACTTGGATCATACATTTCATACAATCCCATCAAAATTATGGGCATTGTTACATAAGTGTACTAAGTTTTGTCGTAAATAACATTATGTTGGCATTTGAGGATTGCGCCCCACCCCATAGATTGCCAAATGATTTTGTTTTCCAGGAGCTGCACACTGAACAGACCCCGCCCCAACAGCGACCGAGCGGCAGCAGCAGCAGCAGGAGAGACTCCACACTGGAGAGGTCAGAGCGCCCCAGCGACCCCACAGCCCTGCAGACCTGGCGCCTGAGAACAGCGGAGGCCCTGAGCCACTACCTGAACGAGAAACAGGCCCTGCAGCACGCCCAGATCACCGCCGCTCTGCAACAGAAACTGACAGTCAACAGCATCCGCGACATCGACGGTTCACCACGGAGACAGCCTCTTATAGGTCGACAGGGAAGGCGCAGAGTCGCTGACAGGTCTACCGATTCGACTCAGGAAGAGGTGGTGGATGGTGGTGGAAGCGCTTTTTCGTCCCAGTCTGAGAGAACTTTTATCGACTTGGGAAATTCTCAGGGAACATTGACGCAGTCCGGAAACTCTGATGAAAACATGTTGACGCAGTCCACCCTTTGTTCGGACATGACTCTGTCATCGGATAACGTGCAGAGTGACGAGAGCAGCGGCAGTGGGGATGTGGAAGCCAACAAGGACGATTCCCATTCAGTCACAGGGGCTAGGCGTGACAGAGAGGTTCGCAGGAATAGGCCTCAGCCAGAAAACCCTTCTGCTCAACGGACAGGGCCAGGCAGAAAGACCCGGGTGTGTGATGATGGTGACAGCAATCGAGGTGACGAAACCGAAGGTTCTCCGTCCAGAAACAGACCTCCTCCAAGACGTTTGAAAATCGGGAAATCGTCCATGTTGGTCCCAGCCAGACCTCTACCACAGCCGAAGATGACCAGAGACGTGAAAAATTCCCCCGAATTACGCAACCCTTCGGATTCACAATCTCATTCATCCTCACCCAGAAATAAGAATTCGGTGTTAGAAACAGGGGGGAGTTCGTCCGGGTCCGCAATCAGCAGCTTCCCCATCAATGGCCCTACAAACGCCCCCCAGCCCGTGGAGAATGATGAAGACAGAAACGTGGCCTACGCCAATGAGGTTTTACAGTATGCCAGAGCCAGGCTTCTGCCTGACGGTCGTGGCGGTAGAAGAGATACGGCTTACAGGAACGGTGGGAGTTGTGCCCCGCCTCTTTCCTTGGGAATGGAAGGGGTTACGAAGAACGAGCGAAGAACGAGAAACGGGGAAAAGAAGGAGGAGAAGAGGGAACGTTCAGTGACAAGCCCGCAGGTTAAGGGGTCTAACACAGCGACACAGAGAGTCACTGACACAGAGGGGAGTGTTAGAGAGAGAGGCGAGGAAACGGTCGAAAGGCCTTCACAGACGGATGGACCAATGCACAAAGAGAGCCGTGCCAGTCACCCCGCTGCACCAACCCAGGTAAGGAAAATCTGTTTAACGTCCTCCGGTCTGGAACAGACACATATGGGACATTAGTAGATATAAAGATGGTTGGAACGATCCTGGAGGCAATGCCTGGAGGCAGTGCAACACCAGTAAAGTCCTGAAAATTTTAACAATGCATATATATGTATAATGTAACCAACCCAGGTAAGGAAAATCTGTTTAACATCCTCCGGTCTGGAACAGACACATTTGGGACATTAGTAGATATAAAGACGGTGGGAACGATTCTGGAGGCAATGCCCGGAGGCAGTGCAGCACCAGTAAAGTCCCGATTTTTTAACAATGCATATATATGTATAATGTAGCCAACCCAGGTA
This sequence comes from Phymorhynchus buccinoides, assembly GCA_017654935.2. Classification (NCBI taxonomy): domain Eukaryota; kingdom Metazoa; phylum Mollusca; class Gastropoda; order Neogastropoda; family Raphitomidae; genus Phymorhynchus; species Phymorhynchus buccinoides. The sequence goes on from CM065687.1 coordinate 12,899,513, forward strand.
AGAAGCGCAGCCCAGGATTCATTCGCATTGCAGGACACGATAGCATAAGGCCGGGTTCACATTAGATGCGTAAGTTCCGTACGGAAAACCCTAAATAAGTGGAAGAAAGAAGGATAAAAGGGGTAAATCCGGACACGTGCGCAAATCTTTTCCCTTCTTTGTTTCACTCATTTATGGATTGCGCACAGGTTTCCGCATGGAATATCTGCTTATGTGTGTACACGGCCTAATGTTTAGCGTGACAGGAATAGGATCTAATGGACAAGGCCGTACCCAGGCCCTGTCACCCTCTCTTGACTTACCTGCCCCGGAATAGGTCAGTTATGAGAGTGGAATGTAAAAAAAAAAAAAATTGACCTTGTTCTTTCTCCGCGCTTGGACTCGAAACTGTAATATTGCACTTTTTAAAAACAATGAAATACAGGGGAACCTGTCTTATAAGACCTCCCATTATAAGACTCCCTCCCACATAAGACCTACTTCTCTGAGACATTGCCCTTCTTTGTTAGTATTAAAATTACCTCCCTTAAATTACCTCATTTTGGATGATTTTTGAAGGTCCTGTAAGGGAGGTTCCACTATACATGTAAACGATCTTTTTTTTAAACTTTCACTAAAAAAAAACCCACTTTAAAACTTTTTTCTTCTACACTGCAGAAGGTGGTCATTAAAATAAATACCCCCCCCCCCCCCCCCCCCCCCCCCCTTAAAAAACCAAACACAATATCGTTTGTGTTCCTTAAATCTTCAAGTTCATCAAAATCAATTTATGTATTAGAAGAAAGACAAACAGACCTCAACAAGACTGCCAAACAGATCACAGAAAAAACAACAAAGAGAAACTTGCTTAACCCTTTCGCCGCCAGCCTTTTTTTTTTTCTGAAAAAAATACCATTAATCTGAACAGGGTAGAAATGAATTTTGTTCTGCAGTATTCAGAATTTCTGTGTGAAATGCATAGCATTGTCTATAAATACCTCCCAAATTTAACCCTTTCACCGCCAGCCGTTTTTCAGCCCAAAAAATACCATTAAACTTAGCTGGGTAGAGAAAAACAAATTATCTGCAATATTAGGAATTCCTCTGTGACATGCATAACATTAGGCCTATCCTTACCTCCCAAAATTAAGAAAATAGGGTCTTCGTATAACAAGCCCGCATTTGATGCCTTTTAGTGACATGGGTGTTAAACCATTGTGACCAGTGCATAAATGCGACATTGGCAGTGAAAAGGCTTAAGTCTTATGAATAGATACAAAGTAATCAAGTAATCTAGAGGGGGGAGGGGGGGGGGAATCACAGAATTGATTCATGTACTTGTATGCATGTTTGCAGGTTGCTGCCAGCCAGGACAAAGGAAAGAAAAAGAAAAAAACCTTTTTGAAAGGTAAAAGAAAACAAGCGCGAAATCGCAATAGTTTGTGGCACGCGGTCTATTTTTACCACTCCAATCATGAGTCACCTCCCCTGGCTTTTCAATAATTTTAATCTGTAAACCAGAATGTTATCTCTGCACCATTTCGTAACTTTTTATATCTTTTGGAAAACATTTAAAACTATGTATCCTACTTATACTCATCAAAAGAAGCACCGCATACTCGTCGTGTCTGTTGTAGTGTCTGTATTACGTATGTTTATTATTTTGTACGCTTTTAAAATACATCATTTTAAAGAGCGGCCAGAAGTGTAGCCTCGATTTGAAGTGCGACAATTTTGAAAAAATGTGCGACAATTTTGGACCGACCGACAGACCGACCGACAGACTGACCGACAGACCGACCGACCGACAAAGTGAATTATAGGTTTGTTTTTGGTTTTTTTGTTTCCATTTAGGTGTGTGTGACATATTTTATAACTATCTTCCCCTTGGGGAATCCGGAGGGTCTTTCGTAAAAAAATAGTTCCCCCACCTTCTGGAAGTTCTGTGCTTATAACTTCCTCTGATCTGTCACTCTCTTTGACTCTTGCCTTTTCCCTTCGCTTTCCGTCATGTACTAATCTTTCTGACTTATTGGCCCATTCTCCTGCCTTTAAAAAACCCCAACCCACTTCCAAATAATTTTTCTTCTTTGAGCTTCTCCGAAAATCAGAATGTGTCGGCTGTACGCAGTGGGGAGACCAGTGAAAACTGAAAACGGACACATACGTACCTTACCCAGTTATGGCCATATGGCCTGGGAACGCAGAAGAAGAAGAAGAATGGACGCATGGGTGCTACTCTTTCAGTTTTACACTGATCGATTCAGTATTTTTAATACCAGAAACTGAACTCTTTTTTTTAATTCATCCAAAAAAAAGAAGAAGAAAAAGAAAATTTGACTACAAGCGATTTGGGGCGTTTTGAACTTGGTGGTTCTCTCTTGGCAGTTTACAATGGCAATGTAATAATTTTACAAGGCTTATCAGACTCAAACTGTCTCTGTCTATCATTTTAACTGTCTGTCTCGTTATCTCTCTATCTGAAGTTGCCCCCCCCCCCCCTGAATCGTCCGACAAGGCTCTGCCCCTATGCCCTGCCAGAGCCATGGGTCCCTGAATCGTCCGACAGGGCTCTGCCCCTATACCCTGCCGGGGCCATGGGTCCCTGAATCGTCCGACAGGGCTCTGCCCCTATACCCTGCCGGGGCCATGGGTCCCTGAATCGTCCGACAGGGCTCTGCCCCTATACCCTGCCGGGGCCATGGGTCCCTGAATCGTCCGACAGGGCTCTGCCCCTATACCCTGCCAGGGCCATGGGTCCTTGAATCGTCCGACAAGGCTCTGCCCCTATGCCCTGCCAGAGCCATGGGTCCCTGAATCGTCCGACAGGGCTCTGCCCCTATACCCTGCCGGGGCCATGGGTCCCTGAATCGTCCGACAGGGCTCTGCCCCTATACCCTGCCAGGGCCATGGGTCCCCGAATCGTCCGACAGGGCTCTGCCCCTATACCCTGCCAGGGCCATGTGTCCCTGAATCGTCCGACAGGGCTCTGCCCCTATACCCTGCCAGGGCCATGGGTCCCTGAATCGTCCGACAGGGCTCTGCCCCTATACCCTGCCAGGGCCATGGGTCCCTGGATCCCTGCCTTTCAGGTTTTTCTCATTATGGGGAGTTGCACCCATGCAGATGTGCTGTGTGTGTCTGTACATAGACAGAAAGGCCAAGGAGACACAGAGCAAAGGGACGGAGAGACAGAAGGAGGGAACGACGGAGGAAGAAGGCAGACTGCATGATGGACTCACTGGTGGACGAACGGTAGATGAACCGGTAGTGGTAGGTTTGAATTGCCTTCTCTTCTTTTGTTCTTAAGGGATTTTTTTTATGTCATTATTTTGGTTTGAGTTAGTGGGTGGAGTGGTGGTGGGTGATAGGAGTGTGTGTGAATGTGTGTAAGTGCATATGTGAGTGCTTTATCATTCATTCTTTAAAAATGTGATCACTTAAAGCTACGTTAGACCTCTGTGCACACATATAATGCACACATATAATGTGTTTGAATGTGTGTAAGTGCATGTGTGAGTGCTTTATCATTCATTCTTTAAAAATATGATCACTTAAAGCTACGTTAGACCTCTGTGCACACATATAATGTGTTTGAATGTGTGTGTGCGTGCATATATGAGCACGTGTGTGTACGTGTGCGTGTGTACACGTATGATTGTGGGTGTGTGCCCTTGTGAGCGTCCACTCATGTGTGTGTGTGAGTGAGTGTATTTGTGCGTTGGTTTAAGAGAGAGAGAGAGAAAAAGATGATACAGGCAGTGAAGGGGGGACTCTGTTTGAGATGCTTGAGAAAAGCATCAACATTTTCTGGTGTAGGTGTGATAGGTTTGGAACCGGAAATCGGAGCTGGTTGTTCCGAAGGAGTTACTTAGTTTAGCCGAATGAACTTCGGTAGCAACCAAAGATTTGGAAGAAAACGGAGAAGAAAAACTTCGATTTTTAGAGTCACCCAAAAAAAAGTCTCTGAAATTATATGGCATAATTATTCCGTGAATTTAGCAAAAATCTTAAGCACCACGAAATGATTGTTGCATACAAAATGAAAAATACAACAACAAACTAGTTCTGAACATTTTTTCAAAACAAGAAACAAAAACAAAGATGTCAGCCAAACCGGTCTGAAAACCGGCAAGGCAAAATTAAACAGAGACCCAAAAATTCAATAATCTCTTCAAAACGAAGAAAATACCACACCAAAAGCTAGCTAAACATGAAAGTAAGCAAGCTTGTGAAAGAGAGGGCTAGAAGACCGGAACAAACCCACCAAATAACACAAGGGAACATGAAGTGGGAAGAGCAATTGGATTCTTCATCAGCTACTTTGCTTGGAAAATAAGAGAATGATTTGCGCATGACGGAAGTCACTGTGACTGGAAGTAGCCAAGGGGAGGTTATGCTACTGTCACTAGGGTGACTTCCTTTTTAGGTTACTATGGTAACAAGCGTTTAACGCTTTGGTTCTTCCAGCTAATTGGTATGTATGCAATTGTTTTGAGTGTTGGTAAGTATTTAGTTAGATAGATAGTAAGATTGATATAAATCTACCAATCACCACTTCAAGCCAAGAGGCCTCAACTGTTGCAGGATGAGCGCACAGAACAGGGGGTGCGGCTGTTCACCAGAGCTCAGCGGGTCACCTTCATGAGTCTGGTCAGCGACGGCAATGGCGACGACATGGACCTGTCCATCGGGGGGGAAAGGTTAGCCCTAGTTTCTCTTCCCTTTTCTTCTCTCCTCTTCTCTTCTTTCCTTCCTCCTGAATAGGGACGACATGGACCTGTCCATCGGGGGGGGGGGGGGGGGGGGGGGGGGGAGAGGGGGGGTTAGCCCTAGTTTCTCTTCCCTTTTCTTCTCTCCTCTTCTCTTCTTTCCTTCCTCCTGAATAGGGACTGCGTTCACTTTTGACTACACCGTGTTTTACAGACCACAAGGCTCTTCTATTTATAATGCGCTCCCTCTGAATTTAGCCCAAACTCTGAATTTAACCCTTTCACCGCCAACGTCGCATTTATGCACCACAATGGTTTAACACCCATGTCACTAAAAGGCATCAAATCAGGGCCTGTTATCTGAAGACCCTGTTTTTTTTAATTTTTGGGAGGTAAGGATAGGCCTAATGTTATGCATGTCACAGAGGAATTCCCAATATTGCAGATAAAAAAAAATTCTCTACCCAGTTAAGTTTAACCCCTTCACTGCCGAGCCTGGTTCCGGTTCCGGGGCAACTATTTACCAAGCTGTTTTAGGTTGCCGAGTCTATCGCAAAACTTTCTGAAGAAAAGTGCATATAACCTATGCTTTTCTGAATGGGGATTGAATATACTATCCTTTCAGAACACTCTCACATGCATTCGAACATACTGCGAAAAGCGTATGGATAGAAAACGGGAAACTCTTAGAATAACCCTATGACGGATATTTCCGTGATGGGGCAGTTTATAGGTTACTGGAAGTTGATGGAAATATCTGTGACGGGGCAGTGAAAAGGTTAATGGTATTTTTTGGCTGAAAAATGGCTGGTGGTGAAAGGGTTAAGCATACACAAGGCGCAACATGTTTTAACTCATTTGCATCGCAATGATTTTGAATGATTAAATAACTCAACAAATCACTCCAGCCATACACACAAACAAAACAGACAGAAACCAAAAAAGACATGAAAGAAGATTACAGGTTTTTACTTCAGGTTTAGACATAAGGAAGTGGTAGATCAGACTTTGTTTTAATATATAGACTTTATATAGAAAGACTCTACAGCATTTGGTTTCCCCTCTACAAATGCAAAGTACGAGGCAAAAATATGGTCTAAGGGAGCAAAGTGAGTTTAGAAGTGACCAAAGTATGGTGTGCACACATATTTACTTCCCTTGAAGCAAATTCATCAAACTGACAGCTTTGTATTTCTTCCACACACATATGGACGGAACGACTTGAATGATTTAAGGCGCATGGAAAATGATCGAACAAAAGGAAAAAAATGGATCGAAAACACAAGGTCGACTCAAACAAAGGATGTCGGTATTTTGCCTAGTTCTGTCAAAACAATCTTCAGAACGACAGAAATGACACTCACACCGCTCTCCGGATATCCACATGATGAAGCACTTTTTACGCATCATCTGCTTCAGAGAGCCCAGAAAAGTCAGAATTGAAAAACATGAAGTACATTTCTACATTGACTTTTGTCTCCAGTAGCCTATGTCCTCCATGATTGTTATTGTCTTTGGCTGTCGAAACCGAGGCTGCAACGTCTCCCTCTCTGTGTGAATCACTGAATGTGTCGTCTGCTTCGGTGGCTTCATTCACAATTTCAAGACTTACGATATGAGTGGAATTCACAACTTTGTTTGATCAGATATCAGTCATATACCAGGCGCAACGCATTGTAACTTTTTCGCCGCCAGCCATTTTTCAGCCAAAAAATACCATTAACCCCTTGACTGCCAGAGAAAATTAAAGAAAAAATCATTGGGCAAATCATGCCATGAAAAAGACAACTGACAGAGCCAATCTGGCAAAATGGTCTGGGGATATAACTCTCTTGACTATATTAGAGCAAAAGCCAGCATGTCAGGGTTATTCCTCTTCATCTGATGACATCATCAGTGATGTCATCAGGTCAGTATGTGATACGTTGGTGGCAGTCAAGGGATTAAACTTACCTGGGTAGAGAACAAAAAATTCTGCAATATTGCAAAATTCCTTTGTGACATGCATAGCATTAGACCTATCCTTACCTCCCCAGGTTATTAAAATAGGGTTTTCAGATAACAGGCCCCGATTTGATGCCTTTTAGTGACATAGGTGTTAAATCATTGTGGTGCAGAAATGCGACATTGGCGGTGAAAGGGTTAAGTCGTAGTAGTCTCAGTTGAGGAAAAAAATATTGCCTTGTAGTCCGCAAAATACAGTATTACTTGGGGATCTATAAAAAAGGGAAAACCCTTAACGTATAGCAACAACTGTCCATTGATAGCGAAAAGTTTACTCTTGCTCTAAAATGTCTTTATCTCTCTTTCCTTCCTTTCAAGTAATCTACTAGATTCCCCTTTTATCCCCCCCCTCATTCCCCCCCCAAACCCCCCCCCCCCCCCCCCAAATCATAATGAAATAAGTGGGAAAAGCAGCTGCATTTTTTTTTTTACTGCAGAGAACTTCAGATTAAAAAAGTGCCCAATGGTTTCTGCCCCAACACGCTTCTTTAAAAAAAAAAAAAAATGTAAGAAGTGGTCATTCTACTATGCTTTAACAAGCAACTGCCTGTCATGTTATTTTTTTCTGTTCTATTTGACTCGATGCAGGATTCTAATATCGCCGAAGACATTGTATCATCCAAAATTATTTGTGTACGCATCTATTTGTTGTTGAACATAAATACGGCCGTTTTATTGGGTGTTTGTCAACTGATCTACCAAAGCTCGGAAATAATACTTTATGTGTTCAGTGGTATGAAAAATAACCAACCACAGGCAAGCTCACACATGCGCACACACACGCACATATACACACATATACACACACACATATACACACACACTCTCTCTCTCTCTCAAGCTTAGACCATACATTTCTTTTTTTTGTTCTTTTTTTCTTTTTTTTGGGGGGGCTTTATTTTATTGTGTTTATTTATTATTAATCAAATTTTGTTGTATCATTTTTTATTTCCCTCTCTCATCCCTCCACTCCACAGTTCCTTCTTTCTCTTCCACAACCACACACATAGATCAACGCATGTTATCAGTTACCATAATAGTCCTAGTACAGACCATACATTTCTAATAAACTCCTGACGTTACTGCTTGTCCCTTTACACAAAGCATGGGTGCAACTACACAAAAAACCCTGAAAGGCCGGGGTCCAGGGGTAATGTCTCCCTGCAGCTGAAGAAAAATGTATTTATGAAGGTATGTTAGTTTGCTTTTTCCACAATTTATACAAATGCTTATTGTAAAGGGTTTGAAAAATACAGTAGATGCACACAGATCTTGTTTTAACAAATTTAAAAAACAGGAAATTCCTTTTGTGGTAAAATTCTTCTTCTTCTTCTTCGTTCGCTCTGACAGTTTCCTGTCACATGAGCGTAGATGCGCCATGCTGCCGTTATGCGCCTAACTAAGAAATAGTTAGGCCCAGCATGTCCGACTTCGGCTGAAGAAATCTTTGTAAGAATTTATAGAAAAAAGGCAGGAGAATGGACCAGTAAGATAGAAAGATAGCAGATGACAGTAAGCAAAGGGAAAAGGCAGGGTTAAAGAGAGTGACAGATTAGAGGAAGTTACAAGCACAGAACATCCAGAAGGTGGGGGAACTATTTGTACGAAAGACCCCTCGGTATCCCCACGGGGGGTAAAATTCAAAAACAGGAAATCCTTGTATACCGGGAAAAGTTGCACCCATGCTGACATAGTCAAGCCATCACAGGGTACTGCAGTGGTACGTGGGTGCTGTGCGTAGACCTGTTTACCTTTACGATTTTGCCGTGATTTTTACTCGGGTTTTGTGAAGCAAAACAATCGGCCGTGCGTTGGATTTTTGGTTTCATAAATTACAAATGTGCAAAATAGGGGTAAGCAGGTCTGTGTGCATGTCTTTCAGTGGAGGCCAGGAGAGGGGGAGGATGGTGAGGGAAGTTGGGGAGGGCAGACTAAGGGCGGCGGTGTGCGTAGCTCTCCTCTTGCCGCACGATCCGCCAATGCTGGAGGTAGTTTTGCTGCAGTGCGTGTGTGTGTGCCGTGTCTAGCTCACCATGCTCAACAGTGTGTTTTCTTTAAAGGTGGACCCTGACGGATGAGTTTTTGCAGGCACGTCGAGATCACCAGAAAGACAGCCTTTTCAAGGATCGGAACACTCACTTTGCTCTGGTTTTCTAGAAATGAAACGGTCAAAACTGCGATTCCTCCCTCGCGGAGATGCCGGAGAGAGTAGACATTTTGGATGGGGTGGGTGAAGGTCACTCATTGTGGTTGAAGCGTGTTTTTTTTGTTTTGTAGTGCAATAAAAAAACAAATTGGAGCTGTTTCCTTTGTTGTGAGCGAAACTCCTTTAGATAATCTGTATAAAATTTAAAAAGAAAGAAAAAAAAGGCTTGCATTGCGAAAATTACGTGCAAACGATTCGGTCTAAACGCAGGCGGCCATTAGAAAAGAGATGGCACACGTCTTCTCTTTAGGTGAAAAAAATTGACTTCCACCACCTCCGCCAAGGAGGAATCGCCGATTTGACGGTTTGATTTCTAGGAAACCAAAGCAAAGTGAGTGTTGCAATCTCTGTAAAGGGTGTTTTCCTGGTGATTTGGACGTGGGTTTTTTTTTTACAAAAACTCATCCGTCAGGGTGGCCCTTTAAAATGATAACCACTTGCCAGTGTGCATTGTTTGTAGAGTTGGCAGTTCTTACGCCTGTAATATTGCCTGTCCATTTTGCCTGTTTGGCTCTAACATTTCTTTTTACTTTATGATTGTTTTTTTTAATTCTTTACAATTTTTGGCTAACATTTTCTTGGCAATCCAGGGACAGCACTGTGTTCATTCCCCTTGCTTTTTTGTCTTTGTTTTTGTTTTTTCCTAGACTTTCTTCAGTGTCGGGCTTATGCAAGTGTTCGTGTCTCTGTCCTTTTTTCTATTTCCGTTTCTTCTGTACATGCACTATCTCATGCCAATTGCACATACATTCTTTAGATCATGTAGGGTTGTGTATTACTTTGGCTTGTGGCCTTTTTTGTTTGTGGCTCAAGCCACAAACCTATAACTCACTTTGTCGGTCGGTCGGTCTGTCGTTCCAAAATTGTCGCACATTTTGACAAAATTGTCGCACTTCAAATCGAGGCTACACTTCTGGCCGCTCTTTAAAATGATGTATTTTAAAAGCGTACAAAATAATAAACATATGTAATACAGACACTACAACAGACACGACGAGTATGCGGTGCTTCTTTCGACGAGTATAAGTAGGATACATAGTTTTAAATGTTTTCCAAAAGATATAAAAAGTTACAAAATGGTGTAGAGATAACATTCTGGTTTACGGATTAAAATTATTGAAAAGTCAGGGGAGGTAACTCATGATTGGAGTGGTAAAAATAGACCGCGTGCCACAAACTATTGCAATTTCGCGCTTGTTTCTACACCACCTTTCTTTTATGATTACGGTAGCTTCTTCTTCTTCTTCTCTTTGGGGCCCACGATCATTTAATTGATCATTCTGGCACCGCTTGCTTAGTTAGGCACAAGCGCACGGATTTCATATACAGACAAACCCCCATTTTACGACCCTCTGTTAAGCGACCACCTCTCATTTGAGACCGGATTTGTTGGCACGGATGCATTTTACTATGTAAACGACCTCTCTTAAACGACTTCCTCTAACACGCGACTTATGACCGCCATTTTGTTGGTTTTTACGACCGTTGTTGTCGTCTGCATAGACTTCGAGCAAAGGGAAACAACCACGGTCAAGGGCCTGAAAGCGGAGTCGCTTCCCTTGTTGTAGAAAAGATGGCGGAAAGCGTAGGAAAAGCACGAAAACCACTGACTTTGAAAAAGAAAACTACTGACTTTGGACGAGAGTGGAGGTGATTAACAGAAGTCGGCGAAGTGAAACTAATACATCGATTGCACAATCCTACGGAGTTGGAAAGACCCAAATCCAGTTTTAATATGTCATTGTATGTGTGCATGAAGAAGAGAGTATGAACTGTGCTGAACTTTTTCTTTCTACGGCTGCCAGTGAAAACCTCCGTCATATGACCCCTCCAATTTACGACCGATTTTTCCGGACATTTTGGAAGTCTTAAAATAGAGGTTTGTCTGTAATTGATATATCCTGTTTTGACAGTTTTTGCCTTGGTTGACTTAGTACAAAAGCAAAATGATAATTATATAGTCAGACAGACAGATTGAAAGAGAACAAACGAGAAAGAGAGAGATTATTATTAGGTATTAGGTACTTTATAGTCACAGAGGCATCTCTGTGAAATTCGGGTTGCTCCCACCTGGAGAGCGCGTCGCAGCCAGAGGCGCACCACCCTTTTTTTTTTTTTTTGCATGCAATTTTTTGTGATTGATGAGGAAGGAAAGGGGGGGGGGGGGGTGTAAATGTTGACCAGATGACAACTTTTCACTTGCCACTGGGTTTAATGTGTGCTAAATGTGTTTTCTTGACAAGACAGGTACACAGACAGAGAGAGACAGAAATTGACTCGGAGAGAGAGAGATGCGTAAAACGTTCAAGGCTCATGGATTGCATTTACTCTTTATAATCCCTTTTCCCTTGGTGCACACACACACGGGTGCAACTTTTCCTGCTATACATGTACAAGGATTTCCTGTTTTTGAATTTTACCAGAAAGGACGTTCCTTTTTTTTAAAATTTGACCAACAAAATCTTTGTGCGTCTACTGTGTTTTTCAAACGCTTTAAAATAAGCATTTGTGATGCAGTACGCGAATACCCAGCTAAAGTCGGCCAGCCACAAGAGAGAGAGAAAGAAAGAGAGAGAGATTTGATTGATTGAAATTTTTTTCAAAATAAACTATTAGAGATGGATGAATTCTGTTTTTTGCCTGTTAATCTGTTGTCTCTGGCCTTTCTGAAAATATGAATAAGTCAAAAGTGATCATTTACGACATTAGCCTGGTTTTCCTGTGCTGCATCACATTTGTATAAATTGTGGAAAAAGAGAAACTAAAATGCCTTCATAAATCAATTTATCTATTCTATCATGTTACCGTTTCACTACGAATGAGTTATTCCTTCCAATTTGGAGCAAATGCCAATTTACCAAAGACCAAAAAGTTATAGTCTTAACAAGACTAGATTACTTCCCTTGGTCTACACAGCCAATACCACTAAGCTGCCGTGGATCCCACTCGCTACGTCACTTCCGGGGAGGCAACTTTAAATCATAATAAATTTTTTCCAACTTGGAGCAGCCATGTTATTCTTTGCTCTTGCTATTATTTCGTTTATCTTATTTATTCTAGCCGCCATCCTCCTCTGTTTGGGTTGCCCCTTTGCCTTGGGGCTACAGGTTTGTCGGCATGTAGTTGGTGTGAATTATTTTCACGTTTTTTCATTGCTAATAATTATTTGAAATATTTTGTTGTGCTTACAAGTTACATGCTTTGTTCCCCCGGTCGCCATGTCGGCCGTCGATCCTGTAGTATGGACTCAGTCTAGTGGGGTTTTCTAGTAAGCTATCTCGGGATGTTAAGGGGAAGCTTTTGGATACACCTCAGGCTTCTTCTTCTTCTAGTTTTCGCAAACTTTCTAGTTTGAGGCCTAGTCTGCCTCTTCTTCATCGTCGGGGAAGGTGCAACCCCCCCCCCCCCCACCCCCCCCCCCCCCCCCCACCCCTCTCTCAGCCTGTTCTGTGTCTCCTGCGTTTGTTACAGAGCAGATTATTTCCTGGGTGGATTCTTCTTCTCTGGTATCAGATATGCTTGCAGAGTTTGAGAATGAGGGGTTAGTTTTGGTTCCGTTGGCCTCTTGGGCCGGTTTGTCAGTTGGGCCTGGTAGGCCCTGGACACGGCAACTGACTTGACTACGGACAAACTACGCAGGGTACTCTCACGAGAGTCAAGGTATTAACCAGTGTGTACGTTCGCCTCTCTTTGCATGAACAATAATGATGTTCCTTTTCTTTACTCGGTTGGGCAGCTGGCCCAAAGAGAGCTGACTACGGACATCTCCATCTTCCCACGAGAGGAAGACCTCGGGCTGGACGGACGGTCCTCCTCCCAGCGTGACGTGGAAGCTGTTCGTTCCCACGACCGCTGCAGGAAGCCCCAGACGGACGCCGTACCTGTCTACGGCTCTCGTGCTCGTGATGGCGAATATCTCCCCTCTCTCAGTGAATGGCAATTCCGTAGCCCGCGTAGGGCGAGTGGTAGCCCGCGTAGGGCAGGAGGTACGGACTCTCCCAACGATCGGCAGTCACGTAGCCCGAGTAGGGCGGGAAGTACTGACTTGCATTATACCCAGCAGAGCCGTTGCCCGCGTAGGGCCTTGCCTCGGCGGACTCTTGAACCCGGAAATATCGATGATCAACAGTTCCGTAGCCCGAGTAGGGCGAGAAGTACGGACTTGCGTTATACCCAGCAGAGCCGTTGCCCGCGTAGGGCCTTGCCTCGGCGGTCTCTTGAACCCGGAAACATCGATGATCAACAGTTCCGTAGCCCGTGTAGGGCGAGAGGTACGGACTTGCGTTATGCCCAGCAGAGCCGTTGCCCGCGTAGGGCCTTGCCTTGGCGGACTCTTGAACCCGGAAATATCGGTGACACCTTCGTCTACCCGCCACGGCCCGTGCGGCCCGTTCACGGACCAACCCTGTCCGTTACTCGTGCCGGCGGCACGCGGCCACCCGTCTCCACCGTCACGGGCACCCGTCACAGAACGGCACCATCAGCGGCGGACCGGCCGTTGCCTGTTCTGGAGCCTGTCTCACGTCATCCTGGCCCTCGTCGTGCGGATGAGTTTCAGCTTCCTGCGGATGCCTGTCTGACCAGACACCCCTCGAAGCGTCATGTAGCGCTGCCACGAGAGTCTTCCGTGGATGAAGAGTTTGAGTCGTTGCCTCGTGAAGGCTTGGTTGACTTTGACTTAGCCGTCCAGGACGAAGTATTTCGCATCATGAGAACTGTGTATCAGGGGTCTCAGCGGTCCCCGTCGAGATCTGTCCACGTCGACGATCTATTCTCTCAGTGTGGCAATGGTGTGACTGATCCCCCTGTGTATTCAGACCCAATCCCTTCGTCGTGCAGTCAGCCCTACTACACCGACGTCAAGCCGATGGTGCAGCTCGAATCAGCTCAGGCAGCGGGACAGCTACAGTTTTTTGGCAGTCTGCAAGCGCAGAAGGAGGCTCGTCTAGCGCTTCTCATCTCTCTGTTCGTTCGGCAGGCACTTCGTAAGACTACTCTACCCTGTGGTCTCAGCCGCCGCCGTTGCCTAACGGCGACGTCTCTCCTCCCCCCCTGCCGGAGCCTGTCCCGTCTCAACCCGGCGCCTTTTGTGTAGAAGGTCTTCTTCCCACTGTTTCAGCGGGCTATCCCTTTGTGCCTGTGCCTTCGCACTCGGTTGTGGCCCCGTAGGTACGTTCCTCCCTTTGTTATGGGCGCTGAATGAGGCAAACTTCGGTCTTCATGGGCCGGCCGGCCTTCAACATCTTGGAGAGATCCATGTACTCTATTCTTCGAGCCTCGTCGTTAACCACGTCATTGCTTCAGTCCCTGGCGCTCATCGCCGGCCCAACGAGCGTGCCTTGGGCGTTGCCATGGCTTCGTTCTACCAAGCTGTGAGCTCCAGTTCGTCCGTGGCCTCCTCTTCTAAGGTGCAACTAGCGGCCACGTTCAGAGACGCGGTCCTCAAGGACTGTAAGTTCCTCTCTCCCTGCTGGATCGTTCGGCCGTTCGTTCTGGCCCCACTGATCTTCGTTCTACTTTTCATCAGGTTTCCCTCAAGGACAACCTGGGGCGGTTCAAGGAACGGAGACTGGGCTGGGGTCAGGATCGCATCGTGGAGTTGGCTACCAGGTCTGCCGGCCGGGGGGTTGCTTCCCCCCAAGCCAAGCGCGTGCGCATGGACTTCAGGCCTCCTCCTCTTGTCTCCACGAGAGCCGATTCGTCTCGAGGGCGTACCTTTCGCTTCCTCAGCTACCAGCCGCCCCCGCAAGACCAGTCTGATTCGTAGCGATCGACAGAGGAGTCTCTGCGCTCTGTCAATAGGGGAGCCTTTGTTCAGATTGTGCCTACGGAAACGGGATTCTTCTCTCGTCTGTCGTGGTCCCCAGGAAAAACGGAGAATTTCGCCCGGTCTTGGACTTGTCCCCCCTCAACAGGTTTTTTCGCACCGACAAGTTCAAAATGGAAACAACGGCTTCAATCCATCTCTCCATTCTCCCGAACGACTGGGCTACACCTTCATCCTGAGGGACGCATATTTTCACGCGTGCATCCATCCTTCACGTCAGCGTTTCCTTCGCTTCGCCGTTAGGAGCTCGTTCGTCTGGCCAGGTCCCGGGCTATTCGTCTTCATGTTTACCTGGACGATTGGTTGTTGCTAACAGCTTCGCAAGCCCTGTGCCTCTCACAAACGGACATTCTTGTTCGACTGTCCAAGACTCTGGGTTTTCGCATTCTCAACGGGAAATCAGAGCTGTCTCCGTCAGCCTCCTTCAGCTACCTCGGCATGAGTTCGTTACGGAGCGGTTTTCAGTGCAGCTGTCGGTAACTCGGGTCAAAGCCATCGTCGAGATTGTTTCGACGTTCAGGCCTAGACTTCGCTCTCTGCTTGTCAGCTTCTCCGTCTCCTGGGACTTATGGAATCGGTAGCGGATTTGCTTCCTCTCGCACGGTTGCGCTAACGGCCACTGCAACGACTGCTGTCGCAAAGGAAACTGTCTCAGCTGCCTCTCGGGCAACTAGTGTCTCACGGCAGTTGGTTCCTCGAGTCAACGTAACAGTGGATGATTCTCGAGTGGCCCAACAGCTCAGTGCCTTTCCGTCCCATGCATCAGCAGCAATTTTCTTCTCACAGATGCCTCGACGACGGGCTGGGGCGCCCATTTGGATCGAGTCGAATTTTCGGGTCAGTGGACTTCGGCAGAGTAGAAATTTCACATCAACCTCTTGGAGGTGGAGGCAGTGACCAGGGCCCTGAAGCCTTTTGTAGTCCTTCTCTCCGGGAAATGCGTCACCGTCTGCGGACACAATACGACAGCTCTCTCATATCTTCGTCGCCAGGGAGTAACACCGTCTCCGGCTTTTTCAAGAAAAGCAGAAGAGTTTCTCCTCTGGGCTCGATCAAGACAGATCGTGCTTTCAGTCGGGTTGTTGGAGATGGAGTCAGTAGCCAGGGCTCTGAAGTCTTTCACGGCCCGTCTCACCCAAAACTGGGTCTCCATCTGCGGAGACGATACGACAGCTTTCTCTCTTATCTTCGCCTTTAGTGAGAGACTCAGTCTCCAGCTCTCTCTAGGACAGCAACCGAGAGTTGTTCAACCGTACCCTTGTTGCCTTCCTTCTGAACGAATTTTTTGGGTGGCAACGGCCCCGGCTTCGCCGTTCTTTCGAATGTTGTCTGTTCTGGCAGGCATGGTTTTACTTGCTCTGTTTCAGACCTTCGTTTTCTCTGGTTACAACCATGAGTTGTTCAACCAGTTATTTCGTTCACCCGTTCCAGTCATCCTTTTCGGTCTGGTTCCGTCCCGATCGAACCTTACTGTCCGGCTAACATGATCTTCCATGCCCAGCCGTCAGCTCAGTTGTTCGACTGGGTGGCGTTGGAATGGGTTAAGGCGACGTCACGTTTGCACACTGTTTCGCTTTTTGTCTACATGTTTTCCTCTTCGGTGGGGACATTTCCGCGTCATCTGGTTAGTTTTGACGTCATGCGATGGCAACTATGTTGCTGTTTCGGTCTGTCCCTACGTCAGGGGCAGTTTTCATTTTTTGCCTTCCTACGGTCTTAGCATGTAGAGTTGGTTATGAAGTGCAGTCACACATTCATACCGTGGCTTCTCAGTTTGCTAGTTCGGAGGTGGAGTCTGCTGTTTTGCGGATTCTCATCTTCACCTTTTAGTACTAGCTGTCTCTATCCCGTCATCGATCCTTTGCTTGCCCATTCTGAACAAGTCTTGTCCAGATGTGGGCCTTTTCGTTTTTGACTCTTACTCGCCACTTCGGTTGATATTTTTTCCGGTTCGAAAGGGCGTAGCAGCGTGTGGTGGCCCGGTCCGGCCACTCATAGTCCGTTTTGTTTCGGCCTTGGCTGCTCTAGGTGTCTCCATGCAGAGTTTGTCATCTCCTGGCTTCTTTTCCAGGATATTGTCTCGGTGGAGTCCACTCAGGTTCTGCCCCAGGATGATGCTTTCAGTACCCTTCTGTCTCTCGCGGGTACCAAGTTTAGGGCCAGTAATCATCCTGCTCAGTTTGCTTCTCCCTCGGTTACGATTTAAAGTCTTCTCTCTATTCTCGGCCCTGTTGTTTCTGATAGACTCCTGTGCCCCGTCAGAGCTCTTAAGTTTTTCCTTAAGAGGACCTCCCCCTTCCGGGGGCACAAACGCCGTCTGTTCTTTTCTTTGAATGAGAAATACATGAGGGATATTTCTAGTCAACCATTTCTAAGTGGTTGGTGAACGCTTTTAACTTAGTGTATATAAGTGCCGACTGGTCATTGCTCACTAATCCTCTGTGAGCCCATGAAATCCGGGCTTTCAGCACATCCCTGGCTATGATTAAGGGAGTGGCGCTTTCCAGCGTTATGGAAGCTGCGTACTGGTAGTGACAGTCCACGTTTGCTAGCTTCTACCTTCGCCATTTCTCCGCCAGAAGGCAGGACGACGCCGTTGGCATCGGGAAGGTGGTGCTTGCGCAGACTCCTTTTTTCTCTGGTCTAACGATAAGCTTATGCTATTTTTTGTTCTGGTGTTGGTATGCATATGTTTATGCTGTTTGGGGGTATGGATGTTTTGGTTATCTAGTTATTATGTCCTCTCCCTTACAGGTTATCCCTGGCGTTCCCTGTCAGGTTTGTCTTGTGGGTATTGTTTTTTGTTTGTTGGAGTGAAGTTTCAACAATGTTTTCTTACCCACCTCCTCGCTGGGAATCAACTCATTCGTAGTGAAACGGTAACATGATAGAATAGATTGAATGATTTTATTTAATATAACTATCTATTCTATCTATATACTTACCGTTTCACTACGATCAAAGGTTCCCACCCTCCTCCCTCCGACGAAAACATCATTGGGAAGGTTGGTTTTTAAAAAATTTATCATGATTTAAAGTTGCCTCCCCGGAAGTGACGTAGCGAGTGGGATCCACGGCAGCTTAGTGGTATTGGCTGTGTAGACCAAGGGAAGTAATCTAGTCTTGTTAAGACTATAACTTTTTGGTCTTTGGTAAATTGGCATTTGCTCCAAATTGGAAGGAATAACTCATTCGTAGTGAAACGGTAAGTATATAGATAGAATAGATAGTTATATTAAATAAAATCATTCATTTTTCTTCAGCTGCAGGGGGACATTACCCCTGGACCCCGGCCTTTCAGGTTTTTTTCATTTTGTGTAGTTTCACCCATGCACAAATCATATAGGTCTAAAAATCATGTAGCATCTCAGCAGCAGCCACTGACCCGGACAGTTTATAAACAACCTGCCCTGCCTTGGCTGCAGGTGGCAGACTCAAATTCATTTCCACAGTAGCTGGAGGTCAACGCTCTTGAAAAGTATGGGTCATTTTTGACCAACGACGTACTAGGACGTTTGTTGCTTATTTACTCCCATGCTTATAAACACAAATAAACTATTTTTAGTGGGAATGTAGAATGATACTTTTTTTGTTATCAAAGTCAGGAAATGTTGTTGATTTTAGCATGAGTTATTGGGTTAAAACCTTGTACCATATGTTTTGGACAATAAGGCGATACTTTTTTTTTTCTCCTCCAGACTGAGACCCCTGCGCCTCATAATATGACTAATAATATAATATAATAATGTAAGAAAATATAATATCAAAATCTGAATTTTGTGTGCACCTTAGAAAAATATGTTGTTGTTTTGGTTTTTTTACTCCTGAAGTACTGGGAAGGTTGCAAGTGTAAACTGACTAGACAGTCCAAGGGGTCTTACACCGAAAAACAGGAAGTGATAGAGAGAGATTTAACCAACACATGAAAAAGCACAGGAGAAAGACACTTTCATATGCATGTATGCACACACACATAATTACTTATATACTAAAATCATAATGTGTTTTAAGTGTAAAGCTTCAGATTGCCAGGGAACCCAGATCAGTGACCCTAATAGGTCCCTCATTTTATGCAGCCAGGGATCATATGACCCACGATGTTTGAACATAATCTGAAGCTCTGTATAACCCACCCCCTTTTTTTAAAAGAGAAAATGTTGTGCATAGGGACGCATACCTTGCAAAAGTCCCCCACCCCCCAGTGTTTTTTTAATTTTATACTGATTTCATACATAGTGGTACGTACCTAATAAATGCCCACCCCCACGTTTGGACCAATTTCATACATAGGGTGGGGGTGGGCGTATGCAAGGTACTTTATGTGAGTGACCCAGCACCACGAAAGGGACATTAAGTGTCAAAATAACAATTCTGAGAAAATGGCACATTTGGAAACTTCTGGCAATTCTCTATCTAATGCCATGAAAACCATTCTTGTATCCTTTTTTGTTGCAGAGGTATGAGCATTTAAAGTTGGTAGGGTGACTTGGTCAGAAATTATAGTCTAAAGTGTAGCCTATCCTAAGATAATACATGAACCTACTAATTTTAAAGCATCTTTTTGAATATTTAGAGACCATATTAAAGATTATCCTTTATGGATATAAACGTTGTGAGAGCACATTAGAAAGCGCTCACACACTGTTAGATGTTAGAGAGCACGAAAATACCCATAACTCAAAACAGATAAAAAATTAAATGTTTGACTTTGCAAGCCTTTTGTGAGAAACTAGCCCAGCGACTTAATGTCCCTTCCGTGGTGCTGGGTCACATATACAGTGGAACCTCCCTTATAAGACTCCCTCCCACATAAGACCTACTTCTCCGAGACATTGCCCTTCTTTGTAACTATTAAAATTACCTCCCTTATAAGACCCCTCCCTTATAAGACCTCATTTTGGACGGTTTTTGAAGGTCTTATAAGGGAGGTTCCACAGTGTCTGGTTTTCTCAATTCTGCCATCAATAGACAGCATGTGGATTTGTGTTGTGTGTTTCAGCTACAGCTGAGGGAGATACTGGGCAGGGAAGACTACAAGAGGTTTGCTGCCGCCATTGTGAGGATGGCCTCACCCCTCAACTCAGCAACGGACGGCGTATGAGACTGTGTGCGTGATAAACTCTTCCATGTCTGTTCTTGATGCACTAGTTTTTTGTGTTTTTTTAAGAACTGTTCAAGGTGTGTTCTTGATTTGCTCCTCCGAAAGTCGGAATGTGGCTGCCCATGTGACGACGTAATCAAAAACGGCGTCACACGCGTAATGTTCTCATCCCTAGTTGGTGCATTTGTACCATAGTGTTCATTTGCTTCGGCGGTTGGGATTAGAGTACCTTAATAATAACAAAGTTGGGATATCCCTGGAGTCTTTAAGCCAGGGAATGACAAAAATAATTTAAAAAAATAGAGAGAGAGAACAATACCGATTTGAAAAAACAAACAAGTGTATATATTTGTCCCAATACTTCGTGCTGGGTATTTACTGCACTTTATCAAGGTCTCAAATATATATATATATATAAAGACAATGCCAGTGATGTACTGAAGATCGAAAAGTGATAGGACAAATTGTCTTGATACAAGATAAATCAATAGGACAATTTCCTGGCTCTGGCCAAAAAAATCAATAAGACTCGAGCGTGTCGGTGTTAAAAAATATCAGACATTTGTCCTGACAGGGGGGAACACAATGCGACATTTTCAATTTTAATAGGTCAATGTCCTGAGACCGGGGCCTGGGGACATCATTGCAATACTATGCAGTGTGCAGGTTGAGGCTTTTATTAACGCACTGCGGGTACATGGAGCTCGTTAGCCTTGGCAGGCAGTTCATTTGGGCAGGCATGAAAACTAATGTTAAAAAGAAAGAGGAGATTTTCCAGCCGAAAAATCCTTCCATCCGGATTTTTCGCTATCGTTGGAACTTTTGTTGGGTCAGGTACTCGTTTAACGAACTTACTTACCTTCAAACACTCCAAAACAACATTTGCGGGCCGGTAATATCCGCCATTTGTACTCACAGCCGCAAGCGAACACTCAGCCGATTACGGACCGCACCGTTTGAGAATAACATCGCGATCTCATTTTCGGCAGAGATAATTTTCTTTCGGCGGAGATTCCTTCAATTACGACAAATGTTTCGGCGGAAACGGCGGAGCTGTTTACATGCCTGATTTAGGAGAAGGAACACTCTGATTTCAAGCCCAAGATGGGCAGGTTGGACTCGTCAGATGTGACAGGCAACGTTCCTACGATCGAGAGGGCATCTCTGAATAAGAAAAAAGCCGAAGACAGACATGCTGGGCCTGTTTCTCTGGGCATAACTAGAAATAGGCACACAATGGCAGCATGATGCGTATCTGCACTAATATGACAGGAGACCCCTGTCTGAGCAATTGATGAGGACAGACCTGTTTACCCCGATTTTGCAAATTTGTAATTTCTGAAACAAAAAGTAGTAATTTTCAAAAAAAAACTAATCCAACGCGCGGCTGATTCTTTTTCTTCACAAAACCCGATTAACAAGAAAACTATTTGTAATTGCACAATTATATGCAAGCAATAGTGCACTGGGAGACCTTTAAAAACATTTTTTAAACCATGCATTTGCCTTTTCTTTGGTGTCTTTCCATCAGATTTTGGATCATTTGACCTAGAACTCTCACCACGCGGTCGCTTTGACGCCATCTTGAAACAGAATGAAAAGAAATTGACGCACGTTGTATGCTGGGAACCAGAATGACTTTTCACCGCATTGTTTCAAAAGCATCGCTTGCCGACGCAACTGTAGTGGTGTGGTTTTTTTTTCGTATTTTTTTTCGTTGCCGTAATTATCATAATTCAGGCATGGTAGACCTCCGTGAATCGCGGAAAATCCGCGAAACAGTTTGAAACAAAATTATTTAAAAAATGCATTGAAAAGGCATGAAAAAGTGAAAAATTTCACTCATTTATTGAATTTTATTCGGCCCCCTGGACCCCCGGCCATTTTCCTTGAAAACCACTTTGCCCCCACTGATAATTTGTTTTTTGTTTCGTAAAAATTACGGCAAAATCATAACGGTAAACAGGTCTGTGAGGAAGAAGAAGAAGAAACTACCATGCATACACATTCCTAAAGAACGTGGGCTTCAGGGATGTGCTGTATGGTGTAGGAAGATTCCACGAGATTCGAGGTCATGACCGTAGGAATGCGGTTAAAGCTCCTTCTCATCTCATCTTGGCTAAAAGTGAGGTTTGGAAGGGAGCCGAGTATCTTTTAATAGAACAAAATGGGAGAGAGAGAGAGAGAGAAAAAAACACCAATAGTTTTATTTTATTTGAAATACTTTGCAGAAAGTGATATGTATTTGTTGACTTTCCTTAAGTCTGTCCAACCCAGATTATTCACAATTAACAAAACTTTATTGAGTGGGGAGGGGGTGGGGTGGTTTTTTTTATGTCTAGATGTGCACAAACTTATGTCATTGCCCTTACGAAACTTTCAGTATTTTCCTGAAATCTCATCCCAGCAATATTTTTTTAATGCTGTTAAGGCCTCATACACAGCTCATGAGGAAATCCCATGCGCAATCCGTAAATAAGTAAAAGAAAGACGGGTAAAAACTGACGGATTAGGGGAAATACGGACATGTGCGCAAATCTTTTCCCTTCTTTTTTTGTACTTATTACGGATTGCGCACGGGTTTCCGAACAGAATCTCTGCATGTATGTGTACATACTCCCAAAACTAACTCCACAACTAAAGCCACAAGTTTTGGAACTCCAAAAACCAGATTTCTGGCATCTTAAAAAATAATAACACCCCTATAAATGATACTTGAGAAAAACGAATTAAGGAAGATCGAATGAAAACAATATTTTGGGCACAACCCATCTCACAGATAAACAGAATTAACTCATTCCATACTGGCCAGTTGCTTCCCTTTGCAAGCGTTCTGTACTGGCCGATTTGCATAGGTTGCCAAAAAATTATTTTCTAAATAATGGTAACAGATACAAACGTGACATTTTGTGTACACAATATACAGGACTAACACCTGCAACAGTTTCAAAGCATCCACTTGATTAGTTTTGATTTGTGATATTTTAAAATAAATGCATGTTTTGTCAAGCCAGGCACTCATAATAGCGAAAATATAATTTTAAGGTCCCAAAATAGCCTACAGCCAGCCAGTCAGTGTCAGAGGCATGAATGAAACGTAGTAGTAGCCCTCTGAGCCACTTTGAAGCACGCATGACTGTTAACCTATGAACTATGAATTTTTAAAGTTCACATTAGTAACGAGGCGTTGTGCGCATGCCCTGCGACGAGAGCGCATGTTAGTATAGAAAGAGTTAAACGTAATCTTATGTATATGTAATAAGGAGGCAATTTCTTACTTCCTGTTTTTGGATGGAAAGATGGGTTTTTTTAATTGTAATTTTATATGGTTTTAATTATCTCTTTTTTCTTCTTCTTTTTTTTAACAAAGAATTTCCATCCAATGCGATCACATTTTGAGATTATGGAAGAAGTATCTTGCTGAGTGTTGCCATGAATGAAGATTATTATGTGTTCTTGACTTAAGTTCTTTTTGTATTTGGTATATTCTAGTCACAGAGACTTATCTCTGTGAAATTCGGGCTGCTCTCCCCTGGAGAGAGTGTCGCCGCAAGTGCAGCGCCTACCCTTTTGGGTGGAGGGGGGGGTGGGGTGGGTACTTCTGGGGTGGGGTGGGGGGGGGCATGGTGATTTTTTTGGTGGGTTTAAAAATGTGTTTATATTGTATTGTATGATTGGTAAAGGTCAAGATGTGCCACCCCCCCTACCTATCTCGGTTAATTGTATTTTTCCGTTATTGCCTTTCTTACCATACATAAAGCTGTATTTTAGGAACATTTTTAGCTAATAACCTTTTTGGAATACTAACCCTAACCCTAACCCTAGCCCTAACCCTACCCCCCCCGACCGTATAAGACGGAAAAACGCAACGAACCACAACTGTGACAAATCGCGGTGTACTGCAGTACATAGTGGGGGGTAGGGTTAGGTTTAGGGGTAGGGTTAGGGTTAGGGTTAGTATTCCAAAAAGGTAATTAGCTAAAAATGTTCCTAAAATACAGCTTTATGTATGGTAAGAAAGGCAAAAACGGAAAAATACAATTAACCGAGAAATGCATGGGGGGTGGCACATCTTTACCTTTACCGTATGATTCATTATACAAAAAAAGAAAATCAAAATGTTTGATTTATGCTGTGTATAATGCTAAAAAATGTGGATAAAATCTGAATGCTATTTTGCCTCAAGACATAAAAAGAATGCTTTCACGTGTGGTATTCTTACTAACAGGTGCAACTTATTGTTTATTAAGCTGGAATTTTTCTTTATGGTTTCGCTTGTCATTGTTGTTCTTGTTTGCTGGTTTATTGAGTGGAACCTCCCTTATAAGACCTCCCATGATAAGACTCCCTCCCACATAAGACCTACTTCTTATGACAATACAGGGCTCCCAATCATCCCGCAAAACAAGGGGTCCCAGGGACTCCTTCACTGACAGTATAAAGGGTCCTAGAGGCGGGATAGAGGGTTCCAGTGGCATTGCGAATGCTAAAAAGATTTTTTCTAGTGCATCCCTGGGACCCCCTGCACATTCTTTTAGAGGGTCCTTTAGAATATTAATACTTCATAGACCCCCAAATGGGGGTCCCTGGGAGCCCTGCAACAGGGCCTGAAGGAAAGTGTGTAAGAGACTTGGAAATTCGCTGCAAACTAGAATATGGGCGTTTTGTGTTCTTTATTTTCTTGTATAAGACCTACTTTTCTTTGTAAGTATTAAAATCACCTCCCTCATAAGACCCCCTCCCTTATAAGACCTCATTGTGGATGATTTTTGAAGGTCTTATAAGGCAGGTACCACTGTACCTGTGTGTTTGTCTGTTGCGATCTATCTTAGAGGGGGGGGGGGGGGGATCAATTATAATTGATATTATGTTGATAACAAAAATATATCAACTTTTGAGATTTGAATGACGTCAGTGCAAGGGAAGCACCTCTAACTTTGTTGTACTATAGATTTTCTTGTTCTTTTTCACTGAATTTAGTTCTTTTATACTTTTGAATGTATGATGGGTATTTAAAACGTAAGTGCCATGTTGCCTTGCTTTTTTTTGTTTATTACTGATCAAGTATAAAATTATGTATCATGCAAAAATGTTTAAAAAACCTACACATACACACAATTAAATACACGTGCATGCATACAAGTAACAGACCTGCATGATGACACACACATTTCATGCGTAATATAATGCAGTTGAATCTTTTACAAATATGTATTACATTTACAGGGCGTTTTTTATGTGCCTTTATATCTTTCTTTTTTTAAAAATCATGTAAAGCGCGGTGAGTCCTGCTGTGTCGGGAGAATAGCGCTATAGAAGATTTATTGATTATTATTATTATAAATAAAAGGATATCTGTGTTCTTCTTCCATTTAGTATCCACAATCAATTGGATTTTTTTTATACTGTTTGGTCTGGTGTTAAATCTGATTTATGTCAAAAATAATAATTTGGGCAACTTGGGTATGTGCATTGTATTGCACACATAAACTTTAATCTGTTTACAATCATGTTTTACATTTGTTTTTTTCAGTCTCTTTAGTTGAACCTATTCCTGTTTACATTTTGGCCAAAAATGAACAAATAATACCCCTTTACTCTCACACACACACATACACAGTGACACACACACACAGAAGCAAGCTTTCATGCACACACAGAGCAGAAGGCTCACACAAACACACATATTCTTTAATCATTCCTATTTGGGGTGGGGTCAGTAATTGTTTTGACACAAACTTTCATGTCGATTCTGATATTATAACATAGTGTGTGTGTGTGTGTGAAGGCGAGATGATTACGGGAATGGGACATGTATGCAAATACACCCAGACAGGGTTCCCAGGTTTGGAACATGAAACGAAAAAAAGGACCTTTAAAGGACTTATAAGGACCTCAATAAAGATTGTAAAAGGACCTTCGCCAAACTGATTGTATGACATGTTCATGATAGAATGCCCAAATGCCAATTGTTGACCAAGAGCACAATTCCAATACGCATGGAATGAATCACTACGTCTTGGTGCGAAAGACTCGCACAGCTTATAATGAATCGTCTGCTCCAATCTGTGACACCGACAACTTGATACTGTCGGGTTTTTTTATCAATATTTTAGACGTTAGTCAGGTTTTTTTAATCTTTTAAAAAAAAAAACAAACAGGACTTAACAGTACCTTTCAAAAATTAAAAGGACCTCTTGATGAATTAAAAGGATCCACTTGCTGAAATAAAGCACTTAAAAGGCCTGTTGATCAAAAAACAATTCACAAGGACTTAAAAGGCGCCTGGGAACCCTGCCAGATCTGATGTTTATATTGTTGTTAAACAACCATGAACATAATCTCATTTGAACTGTGATTTTCTTTTCAAGTGTCTTTTGGGGGGAAAATATACATATACATCCTTTTTGTATACTTTGTTGTAGTCCTATTGCCAAATTAAAGTTTATTTCCAAGCTATGTTTTTGCCTGTTTGTGTGTTTTAAAAGACATTTAATTCATTTGTCTCTTACAAGTAATTTGAAGCCCTCACCATGACTGCAGGGTTTCTGAAAACGTACAGATTGTGCATATTTACACACTAGACCTCCGTTGCATCTCAACCGACAAGAGGGAAGTAACTATTTTTTTCCGAGTGTGCATTGGCTTTGCTTGAATGGAAGAAACAGTGATCTAAGGCAGCTCTAAAAAAAAAAGCAAACGCATGGCAGGGTGCTTGGCAGTGAATGTCTTTTGCATTTGGTGGGTGTGTAAAGTGATGTACTGGGCGAATAGATGGTACTAGAAGAGTTCAACTTAAAATGATGATTTGTGCATTAAACACAGTCGTTACTTTTCAGTAAGCTAATAACGTTGCTCCTATTTCAATGGTCTGCTAGGCCTATCTAGGCTACTGCCACAAGCTGGAGTCGCAAGCCTAGATCTACTGAAAACTACAAGATCGTGCAGAAAGCCCCGGCTCTCAAAGATTGGAATAGTTGGCAAATGTGCAAGAAACCAAAGAAGGAAAAGGTTGTTCCGCATTCAGAAAAAAGCGGTGATGAGAATGTGTGTACGTGTGTTGTGACTTGTGTGCACACGCACGAGCGTGTGTGTGTGTGCGCGCGCGCGCATGAGAACTGGGGTAGAATTTCTCTATTTTTGCCTTGAACCTTTAACCCCTTGACTCCCACCAACGTATCTCGTACTGACATGATGACACGGATGATGTCATCAGATGAAGAGGAATAACCCTGATATGCTGGCATTTGCTCTAACACAGTAAAGAGAGTAATATCCCCAGAACATTTTGCCTCTATCAGTTGTCTTTTTCATGGCATGGTTTGCCCAATGATTTTATCTTTAATTTTCTCTGGCAGTCAAGGGGTTAAAATTTGAAGCTCGGGGTGAAAATACCCCTTAAAACTGTAAACGGGTGGTGGTGGTGAGCATACCACTTAAAGGGGCACCCTGACGGATGAGTTTTTGCAAGAAACATGTCAAGATCACCAGGAAAACACCCTTTACAACACTCACTTTGCTTTGGTTTCCTCAAAATCAAATCGGCGATTCCTCCTTGGCGAAGGTGCTGGAAGTCGGATTCTTTCAGCGAATGGCTGCCCGAGTCAGACCAAATCGTTTGCACTAAATTTCCACAATACAAGCCTTTTTTTCTTCTTTTTTTAAAAGCTATTTTATAGTTTACCGAATTGCGAAAGGAATTTCGTTCACAACGAAGGAAATAGCTCAATTTTAATTTTTTTAAATTTTACTGCCTACAAAGAAGAAAAACCTCAACCATTCTTGAGTGTCCTCCCCACCCCATCCAAAATGGCTTTTCTCTCCGGCAACTCCGCCGAGGAGGAATCGCCGTTTTTGTCTTCTAGGAAACTAGAGCAAAGTGAATGTTCCGATCCTTGAAAAGGCTGTCTTTCTGGTGATCTCGACGCGTTTCTTGCAAAAACTCATCCATCAGGGTGTCCCTTTAAAGGAGGAATCCTGGGGATAGGGGGGGGGGGGGAGGCGGGTGTGTTTCGTGTCTCCCACCTTCTGGAAATTCTGTGCTTGTAACTTCCTCTAATCTGTCACTCTCTTTGACTCTGCCTTTTCCCTTTGCTTTCTATCATCTATCTTTCAGACCTATTGGCCCATTCTCCTGCCTTTTAAAAAAAAAAATCTTTCAAATAATTTTTCTCCCTTGAGCTCCTCAGAAATCGGAATGTGTCGGCTGTACACAGCGGGGAGACCAGAGAAAACTGAAAATCGGACACATTATATGTACCTTACCCATTATGGTCATATGGCCTGGGAACGCAGAAAAAGAAGAAGAGAGCTGAAAATGGATTTTAAAAAAAGCCAAAAAAACTCAAGATGGCAGCCAAGCATAAGTACCATCAACTTGATTGAAAATTTGAAGAAATAACTACTTTCTGTTTCACATTGGACAATGTTTAAAACAGTCTTCCATTTACATGTACTGATCTTGTTTTGCTAAAAACGATAAATAAATAAATTGATTACAAAAATAGATGAGATAGCAGGATCCCAGTGGGAACAAATGGGTTGTCAACTGGTCAAAATTTTTTTACCTTTTCTCCCTCCTCGTTCAGTCATATTGTAATGTGCGATTGGGAGACATATGCTCACAAGACACTTGCTCACAACTTTAACCCTTTCGCCGCCAGCCATTTTTCAGCCAGAAAATACCATTAAACTTAACTGGGTAGAGAATTGTTTTTATCTGCAATATTGGGAATTCCTCTGTGTCATGTATAACATTAGGCCTATCCTTACCTCCCAAAATTATGAAAATAGGGTATTGAAATAACAGGCCCTGATTTGATGCTTTTTAGTGGCATAGGTGTTAAACCATTGTGGTACAAAAATGCGACATTGGCGGTGAAAGGGTTAACGAAAAAGACAACAAATGCTCACAAGACATTTTACTTATTAATTTCATAGTTTCTTCCGTACAAATAGTTCCCCCACCTTCTGGAAGTCTTGTGCTTGTAACTTCCTCTAATCTGTCTCTTTGAGTTTTTGGATTATCTCATATATAGTACCTGCTGGTTTCTAAATTCTTTATTCAGTTATAGTCGGAAACGACAGACGGGCATACGCATACATACATTTTATACACATACTTCAGTGGTTGTTTTCTTTTGTGAGCAATTGACTTAAGGTTGTGAGCAATTGTCTTGTGAGCAAATGTCTTGTGAGCATATGTCGCAACACCGTAATGTGCAAACCATACAGAGGCAAGTCAACATTGGTCAACTTCAGTGTGCTGGTTGGACTTGCCAGTTGATCAAGACAAACTGCATCAACTAACAAAGCTTTAACCCTTTCACCGCCAACCATATATCAACCAAAACCGTCCATTAAATTTACCCGGATAGAGAACAAAATCCATCTGCAGTATTGTGGATTGTTCTGTGACATATATAAAATAAGGTCTATCCCTACTTCTCAATACTAAGACAATAGGGGTCTTTGGATAATAGACCCCAATTTGATGCCTTTTAGTGACATAGGTGTTAAACCACTATGGTGCTATAATGCGACTTTGGCGGTGAAAGGGTTAAAGACCCAGTACGTCACGTGTCAAAATCACGGGTTTCACGTGTTTTCCCTTCTTATTGCTGGTAAGAAATGTTATTTTGACCAAGTGTGGCTCCCATACCAATTTCCTCATGCATGAAAACGAGACATCACTTTAAAGAGCAGCCTCGATCGTATTTGAGGAAAGTCTGTATGTGGGCCACACCGACCCAGAGAAAAACCAAGGGACTTAATCGTGCTGGCTCAGTATGTCTTTAAAACAATTTGCAAAGATCAAACACAGGTTTGAATGAACACAAACTGACATAATTTGACCGAAATATTGAATTTTCTATTCCTCAAGTGAAGTGAAGTCCTTTGACTTGAGTCTCCCTCTACGTTTTCCGCACGGCAATATAAAAACAGCTGAAAAATAAATGGTGCTGCGCTGGCAGCAACACACTCTCCAGGTGCGATAGCCTGAATTTCATAAAGATGGGTCACCGTGACCAGAAAAGGTAATACAGTGGAACCTCCCTTATAAGACTCCCTCCCATATAAGACCTACTTCTCTGAGACATTGCCCTTCTTTGTAAGTATTAAAATTACCTCCCTTATAAGATCCCTCCCTTATAAGACCTCATTTGGGATGATTTTTGAAGGTCTTATAAGGGAGGTTCCACTATACAATACAGTAACAAAGCTGAACAGATGAGAGAAACTGATGATTTTTTTTCTGTTGCTGCCTTCAACTGCGTCCACGATGCCCTGTATAATGGGGTTTCAAGAAAAAGGTGACATGGCATGTCAGAATCACAACACATACTACTATTACTAACACACTTGTGCACGCCCACACTCACGGCTGGTTTAACAAGCACCTCTTGCGGGGCGTGTTCCTGCACAAAATAATAACAAAGAACAACAAAACGACGAAAGAAACCCAAACAAAACAAACTTTTCAGTGATTGATTAAATTAACCCTTTCGCTGCTATCATGTTTTGCTATAGGCTATGCTAAGGAAATTTTCAGACACGCACAAAATCACGTCAGTGGTTTTCTTTTGCTTATACTACACACACACATACTAACACACACACATACATACACACCCACATGTGGGCCACACCCCCTCCTAATAAACGAACCACCACCGGGGCTAGGAGAGTTGCAAAGGGAGCCTATTAAACCTTAGAAAGAAGGATTTTCGCCAATGCGGTACGTAACAGAGAAAGCGTTGAATCCTGATCGTCAACAGAGCATTGCTCACAGCGGATTCTGTGACGAACAGCGTTCATCAACAGCGCAGTGAAGAGGTTAACGATTGTTGTTACATTCACACAGGAGAGCCAGTCTAAGAGGCAGCTCTTGTATCTTCCTGAAAACACCCACATGTGGGCCACACCCCTCCTAATCAATGAACCACCAGATGAAACCTACAGCGGGGTAGGAGAGTTGTAAAGGGAGCCTATTAAACCTTAGAAAGAAGGATTTTCGCCAATGTGGTACGTAACAGAGAAAGCGTTGAATCATGACGAACGACGATCGTCAACAGAGCATTGCTCACAGCGGATTCTGTGACGAACAGCGTTCATCAACAGCGCAGTGAAGAGGTTAACGATTGTTGTTACATTCACACAGGAGAGCCAGTCTAAGAGGCAGCTCTTGTATCTTCCTGAAAACACCCACATGTGGGCCACACCCCTCCTAATCAATGAACCACCAGATGAAACCTACAGCGGGGTAGGAGAGTTGTAAAGGGAGCCTATTAAACCTTAGAAAGAAGGATTTTCGCCAATGTGGTACGTAACAGAGAAAGCGTTGAATCATGACGAACGACGATCGTCAACAGAGCATTGCTCACAGCGGATTCTGTGACGAACAGCGTTCGTCAACAGCGCAGTGAAGAGGTTAACAATAGTTGTTACATTCACACAGGAGAGCCAGTCTAAGAGGCAGCTCTTGCATCTTCCTGAAAAAGAAAAAGAACAAAACCACCAGCTACATTTTGCAAAACAAAATGTGTCATTAATCAATGTCACACACTGCAACAGGCTGAAAGTAAATCGTTATACATTGTACAAGATCATTGACAATCAACTCCCAAATTATATATATGTGACAGTGCATGGGAAAACCAGACATAATGGAATGTTGGCATAAATTGAGATGTTAATTTTTCATGGTGGAGCAAAGATTCCTTGTTAATACACAAAAAACCTGAATTGAGTTATCTTGTCTAGTTTTTATTTTATAATTATTTGAATGTTGGCATGTGAAATAGATAATTTGCAGAAATCAGACATAGAAGATACAATTTTGCCTCTTTGTTTCTATTGACTGGATTTAGAAAACAATCAAACAAACAAAGAAATCATTCAAAATTGTCTTTCATGTTGTGGATACTGGTAGAACACATAAAGATAGACATCAATATGCCCTAAAGAGAAATTTTGGGGGTTCTTGACTATTTTTGGCTTTTGCTAAAAACACTCTGAGTGACTTATGTAGATGTTCCCATGCACCATCACATAGAGTCAAGCTCCGTCTCTCTCTCATTACAACTGCAGTCATCTGCAGATGTCCTGGTTGGCTAAAGAGCTAGAGGGAAGTAGTAGATAAGAGTTCTAAGGGGTGTGCATGTTTTTGCAGATGTCCTGGTTGGCTAAAGAGCTAGAGGGAAGTAGTAGATAAGAGTTCTAAGGGGTGTGCATGTTTTTGCAGATGTCCTGGTTGGCTAAAGAGCTAGAGGGAAGTAGTAGATAAGAGTTCTAAGGGGTGTGCATGTTTTTGCAGATGTCCTGGTTGGCTAAAGAGCTAGAGGGAAGTAGTAGATAAGAGTTCTAAGGGGTGTGCATGTTTTTGCAGATGTCCTGGTTGGCTAAAGAGCTAGAGGGAAGTAGTAGATAAGAGTTCTAAGGGGTGTGCATGTTTTTGCAGATGTCTTGGTTGGCTAAAGAGCTAGAGGGAAGTAGTAGATAAGAGTTCTAAGGGGTGTGCATGTTTTTGCAGATGTCCTGGTTGGCTAAAGAGCTAGAGGGAAGTAGTAGATAAGAGTTCTAAGGGGTGTGCATGTTTTTGCAGATGTCCTGGTTGGCTAAAGAGCTAGAGGGAAGTAGTAGATAAGAGTTCTAAGGGGTGTGCATGTTTTTGCAGATGTCCTGGTTGGCTAAAGAGCTAGAGGGAAGTAGTAGATAAGAGTTCTAAGGGGTGTGCATGTTTTTGCAGATGTCCTGGTTGGCTAAAGAGCTAGAGGGAAGTAGTAGATAAGAGTTCTAAGGGGTGTGCATGTTTTTGCAGATGTCCTGGTTGGCTAAAGAGCTAGAGGGAAGTAGTAGATAAGAGTTCTAAGGGGTGTGCATGTTTTTGCAGATGTCCTGGTTGGCTAAAGAGCTAGAGGGAAGTAGTAGATAGGAGTTCTAAGGGATGTGCATGTTTCCAACAACAAAACATTATTCCAATATTAGTTTGTTGATTAAAATGTTAGGATACTTACTCTAAATAACTGGAGTCATTTATGCTGAACTGAAATTTGTCAGCAGTCATCATCATCTGCCTTGGCCTAAGGCTGCGTCAGACCAATTGACATAGGCTAGAAAAACCAAGGCTACATCAAAATGTTATGCTATGCATAGGTCTTTAGCCATGACAAGCTCCCAGCATAACATCATCAGTCTCCAAAATCCCCCAAAATGGAGTGTGGCT
This sequence comes from Phymorhynchus buccinoides, assembly GCA_017654935.2. Taxonomy (NCBI): domain Eukaryota; kingdom Metazoa; phylum Mollusca; class Gastropoda; order Neogastropoda; family Raphitomidae; genus Phymorhynchus; species Phymorhynchus buccinoides. Next base: position 12,932,567 of record CM065687.1, read on the forward strand.
GCCCATAAAAAAGGTCAAACACGTAATGAACTCATCCGTAGCTGATGCACTTGTACCATAGTGTTCAAATGTTTCCGCTGATGGGATGATCCCTGGAATCTTTTAGCCAGGGTAAGCCAACAACAACATCCTCCTCATTATCAATCTCATAACCCAGGGTAGGTTCGTTGAGGCACTCATCGCATTACCCTGTAGAGAAAAATGAATGATTACATTGCATTCGAAAAGCATCTGAAGTTCATTTCCTGAAACTGAGGGGTAAAAAAGTCGATAAAGGTAAAGATGTGCCACCCCCCCTGCATTTCTCGGTTAATTCTATTTTTCCGTTTTTGCCTTTCTTACCATACATAAAGCTGTATTTTAGGAACATTTTCAGCTAATAACCTTTTTGGAATACTAACCCCCTAGCCCTAACCCTAACCCTACCCCTACGCAACCACCCTAACGTACATATCTGTCAGACCCCGATTAAGCTGCAGTACACCGCGATTTGTCACAGGTTGTGGTTCGTTGCGTTTTCCCATAGTCTTATAGGGGGGGGGGTAGTGGTTAGGGTAGGGATTGGGCTAGGGTTAGGGCTAGGGTTAGTATTCCAAAAAGGTTATTAGCTAAAAAGGTTCCTAAAATACAGCTTTATGTATGGTAAGAAAGGCAATAACGGAAAAAATAGAATTAACCGAGATAGGTAGGGGGGGGGGTGGCACATCTTGACCTTTACCAAAAAGTCATTTTGTTCGTCATGTCTTAGCACTAGCTAGGGGCAAGCCAAGTATATATACTGAAACGAAATACTCCTGAATTAAAACCACAACTTTCCCTGAAGTCGGAGTGTGGCCGCCCATGTGGCGGGGCCCTTTAAAAATAGCAGCCATACACGTAATCTTCCCACCCAAGGCCATGAGAAATGTTCACATGGCACTGGGTGTGCCCCCAGAGCGTTTAAGCTGGGGAACGAAAAACAACTTACACGAGGTAGTAGAAATATGTGAAGTTGGGTAAAAAATTAAAAAAAAATAATAATAAAAAAAAGTTTTAGCAGCACCACTATCAACGAACACCATTCCTACACCACGGCACTATCACAGTCTTGTGCAGGATAATTGTTAAATGTTAACACGCTTTGTAAATTACCATATTGCCATAACACAGATTCTTGACACACCCGGAAACGTTATCACTGGATTTAGTATGAATATTTACAAGAATCCACAGTATCAGATGAATGCACTCTGGGAGATTTCAGTGTGATATTGCTACAACTACTACATGTCAACGATTACTCCCGGACAAATATGGAACATTTGTGGAGACTGTCACACCAAATTCAACTCAACATTTGAATTCTGCATGAAATGCGGGGAAACAAAGATGTTTGAAGATGCAACTAGCTTAACCCCTTCACCACCAATGTCGCATTTTTGCACCACAATGATTTAACACCAATGTTATTAAAACTCTTGAACTCAGGGTCTGCTATTCAATGACAATGTGTTCCTAAGTTTGGGCAGTAAGGATTGACCCCATTCTAAATGTCACAAAGAAATCCCAAAATATTACAGACAAAATCTTTTCTGTAGGCAAGTAAGTTTAACGGAAACTTTTGGCTCAAAGATGGCTGGTGGTGAAAGGGTTAATAAAGTTTATGACGGATTCTGAAATAGCTGAGAATGGATCATTGTTCATTTTCTTTGAGCATAAAATCAGTAATTTGACTCTCTTTTGAAAAAAAAATTAACATTAGCACCGTTTGAATGTTGTGTGAAAGATTTTGGGCGGTACACACGGGCAGGTCCTTAAATATTGAAACGATAGTTCATTTAACAAAAATAGGAGTTTGTGAATATCGAAGTTTTGAACATTCACATACACTCGACAACCATTTTTTAAGCTTCACTTGCTGCCAGTTTGATTAAACTTGTGTTGTGGAAACTTTTGGTTTAGTTTGTGTAGGGAGTCTTCTTACAGAAAAATACTTAATAGTATTCTCAGGTCGTATTCATCACTGTGAGCGATAGTTGTATGAACAGTGTGCGTGGAATCTTTTGGCAATCCACTTGTAACAGTTATGTTGAGCCAATGTTAAGCCGTAGTTTCTTCTCAAAACTATTTGTCAATCAGCAATTATAAAACTGCTTGGCAACCTTTCATGCTAACACCCTGTGTTATATAAATGGAGGGCTTAATTATTGGTGTTGTTCTGCATATGTTGATTTGGTCTTAGATTGCTTGTGATTTGGGGGGAAGCAGCACAAAGATAGCATTACCTGCTTTAATATTCACTGAGGCACTTTGGTTTATATATATATTTTTGGGGCATTTGGAATAAAGTCACAGACACTTATCTCTGTGAAATTCGGGTGGCTCTCCCCTGGAGTGTGTCGCCG
>CM065687.1:12935450-13045450 GCA_017654935.2 Phymorhynchus buccinoides
TCTCACCATGAATATTATAATGAGCGTAAACTAGCCTGTTTTTACACTGTGCTCCACAAAGGGTACAGAATCAACAAAATGGTGTGTTTTTTAATGTAAAAAAAAGAATAAACATGAAATGTTTGATAAATCATCAAGACAACTTAAGTGAAATCCCCCCCCCCCCCCCCTCAGGGGATCCATTGCATGTGCCAATCTACAGTTTCAGTGAATCTGCTGATTTAATTCCTTCGTACATAATGAACTTTTCTGCTTTTCCAGTTTTGCTGGAATATGTTTTACAGTGAGAAATGGGTTTTTTTCAGGGAAAAGAGAGGGTCCAGTAACATGGGGGTGCAAGAGACAGTGGCCATACAGTGGACACTACAGCTGACCGATGGTCTGCAGGTGTGTAGTGACTAGTCTGTGGTCAGTTTGGCCAGACTCTGTGTCCTGATGGTTTACCGTATTTTTCGGACTACAGTGGAACTTCCCATTATAAGACCTTCAAAAATCATCCAAAATGAGGGAGGGGTCTTATAAGGGAGGTAATTTTAATGCTTACATAGAAGGGCAATGTCTCAGAGAAGTAGGTCTTGTGTGGGAGGGAGTCTTATAATGGGAGGTCTTATAAGGGAGGTTCCACTGTTTAAGGCGATGCTTATTTTACCACCCAGACTGAGAGCCCTGCGCCTTATAATATGTGACCCAGCACCACGAAAGGGACATTAAGTGTCAAACTGTCCATTCTGAGAACATTATACATTTCGAAAACTACAGACAATTCTCTGTCTAATGATACAAGAACCATTCTTGTATCTTTTTCCGTTCCAGAGGTATGAGCATTTAAAGTTAGTAGGGTGAAGGTCGACCATTTTGAGATAACACAGTCTAAAGTCTAGCGTAGCTGAAGAAAATGCATTGACCTACTCGTTTTAAAGCACTTAAAAGACCATTTATAGACCATATTAAAGATTGCCCTTTATAAAATATTATTGTTACGTCTCTATGTTTGTAAGGATCTCTCCTCACCCACCTCCCATTTCAGACCACTTTGTTGGTGCAGTTTCCATGGTCGCTCATGGGAGGTGGTACTGTACTTCCTTTTGCTTTTGTGTTTTTGTCAACAATTTTGTGTGTGCCTTGATTGTTGGTGTGTGTGAGTGTGGGGAGGTGTGGAAGGGGGGAGGGGAGTGCTTGTTTTTGTTTCTGCGTTAGTTTTGTTATTACTGCTTTGTGTCCTAATCGCTGCTCTGTGTGCGAGGGGTGCTCCCTTTTACTTGAGTGAGTATGTGTGTGTGTGTGTGGGGTATCTGTACGTGTGTGTGTGTGTGCACGAGCACGGGCATGTGTATCTGTTTGTGTGTGTGTGTGCATGTGTGTTTGTGCATCTGTATGTGTGTGTGCGTGTGTGTGTGTGCATGTGTGTTTGTGCATCTGTATGTGTGTGTGTGTGCATGCGCGCGTCTGTATGTTTGTGTCACTGTGCATGTGTGTTTGTGCATCTGTATGTGTGTGTGTGTGTGTCGCACGGGGCATGTGTATCTGTTTGTGTGTGTGTGTGTGTGTGTGTGTGTGTGTGTGTGTGTGTGCGTCTGTATATGTGTGTCACTGTGCATGTGTGTTTGTACATCTGTATGTGTGTGTGTGCACACAGGCATGTGTATCTGTTTGTGTGTCATTGTGTGTGTGTGTGTGCATACATGTGTGTTTGTGCATCTGTATGTGTGTGTCACTGTGTGTGTATATGTGTGTATGTGTGCGCGTCTGTATGTGTGTGTCACTGTGCATGTGTGTTTGCGCATCTATCTGTATGTGTGTGTCACTGTGTGTGTTTGTGTATCTGTATGTGTGTGTCACTGTGTTTGTGTGTGTGTGTCACTGTGTGTGTTTTCATGCATGTTTTGCGTATGTGTGTGTACTCACAGTACCTTCAAATGTATTGTTTCCTAATGTAAGCCCTTTTCCCCCCATGTGGGTTTCAGTACCTGCATCACAAGAAGATTCTTCACCGGGACCTGAAGCCGCAGAATATTTTCTTGAAGGACCAGTTCAACATCAAAATTGGAGACCTGGGCATTGCAAGGTAGTGTAGAGTATTTTAGCACAGAAGTAGGGCTTCCAAGGCTGGTGAAGGCCTGCTCTTGTGTTGGTAGGGCAGGTGGGGCCAGTGCATCTCTGGATCCCATCAGCACCTTTCGGGTGTTTCTTGTTCTTGTTCACTCTTGTTCACTGTATACATTTTAAAAGGCTGCATTCTAAAACTGGAAGTTTAGAAGTCGCTCAGTTTGGCCAGGTCATATAATGACACAATAAAGTAATGTACTGTAATTCACGGACTGCAAGCAGCTTCGTAATATAAGCCTCACCCCCTACTTTTAAAAAAAAATCTGAAAAAAATAACGCAAAAGCTGCGTCGAAGCATTAAGCCGCGGAAGCCCTGCGATGCACGATGTCCGCTTCCGGTTGAGTCAAGAGTTGATCGCGGGTGTGTTGACTGCCGAAACGAAAGTGTCGGACCGCGAAACAGATCGTCATTTTGTAAAAAATGTACCGAAATCAAGGTGATTTTTTTGTCATCAACCGTGAACAAGGCCACAGATCAAAGGTCTGAATCAAGGATGCCACTGAGTTGAGTTTACTTCCACTTTCGGCAATGTTTAGGCCGCGGCACTGTACTAGACGCAGGGGGGGGGGGTGGGGGGGGGGTGTGGTAAACAAAAAGAGTTGTGGCTTATAGTCCACGAATTACGGTACTCCTTGTGTTTAGTTTGTTCGTGTTTTGTGGGGGGTTTTCCCTTTAAAAAACTAAGAAAAATGTCAAAGCAGTGAATTACTGTTAGATAGGTGATTTGTATCATCTTGATAATTCAAAACATCGGGACTTTCCTGATATTGCAGTTCCTCCAGGATCGTCACACTATTTTTATAAAATGTTGATGTCCCACATGTGCCTGTTCCAGGCCAGAGGATGTTAAACGTACTTTCATCAGGCGATGCAAGTTGGAAAGTAGATGGTTAATATTTTGTGCTCTGATGAAGTTGAGATAATTTCTTTCTCTTTACCCCTTCAGGACTTCACTGCCTTAGGTAAACTCCATTACTGGCCTGGGGCTGCCTAGAAATAATGTTATAACAAATAAGAAGCGCAACAACACTCACACTGTCAATGATTCAGTTTTGACAACATTACTGGTTGATCCGAGTTTATTTTTCGCTTTGAGATCGTGGTTAATTGCATTAAAATCAGAATCATTAGTCTCCTTATTGCTATCACTGTTAAAGAAAACGTATTGGAGTATTTTCTGAGGCTTGTCTAGGGACGATTTTTTTAACATTTTTAACATTCAAAATTAAGATAGAAGTACCAAACATAAGTAAAACGAAAGCTGGAACAGTGACGAAGAGATGTGACTCGCAAAACGTGGTTTGTATTAAAAAATCGCTGTTCCAAGAATACTCGTAAGTAGGTCCTGTCTAGCGTTCTCCTGTTCCGAGTATACTCGTAATTCGTCCGGAATGAGTTTAATGTGGTAGTTCTAATAATGGGTCAGCAGAAGGTGTGGATTGAAAACACCCAAGAAAATTAAGCCAGTGAAAAAAAACACCAAAATAACTTTCTTTTGTGGCTGACTTACCTGCAGGTGTTTTTTTCCCTCTTAATCTCTGTTCTGTTTCCATTGTAAACAATGTATCCCACTGTTTATGGAATTAAATATGTTTGATACAAGCATAAAATGAAAAAATCTGTGTACGCCTTCAGTTTTTAGGAACCCCTTCACTTTATTGTTTTTATTGGCGTTATGCATAGCTTTTGATGTCATTTCACCTGCTAACGTACAACCTGAGTTATCACTTTGAGGGTGTCCCTAAAGAACTTCAACACCAATGTCTCCTCATGGGAAACCCTGGCACAGAACAGACCAGCATGGCGTGGTGCAGTCACAAAGGGAGCCATCGCAGGCAAAGCGTGAGGCACGCAAGATCCGCCTAAACAGTCGCAGCTCTGCAACCCCCGACAGATCCCCCCAACTCTTTCTCCTGTCCTCACTGTCAGAGATCCTTCCTGGCTCGCATTGGCCTCACTAGCCATATGCGAACTCATCCAGCATCCTAGATTTCCACAGGGACGAACTGTTGAAGCATGGTCATCATCCCTCGGGACGGACGAACGAACATGTATAGCTTTTGATAGCTTTTTGTTCGTTCGTCCGTCCCGAGGGATGATGACCATGCATAGCTTTTGATAGCTTTTTGTTCGTTCGTCCATCCCGAGGGATGATGACCATGCATAGCTTTTGATAGCTTTTTGTTCGTTCGTCCGTCCCGAGGGATGATGACCATGCATAGCTTTTGATAGCTTTTTGTTCGTTCGTCCGTCCCGAGGGATGATGACCATGCATAGCTTTTGATAGCTTTTTGTTCGTTCGTCCATCCCGAGGGATGATGACCATGCATAGCTTTTGATAGCTTTTTGTTCGTTCGTCCATCCCGAGGGATGATGACCATGCATAGCTTTTGATAGCTTTTTGTTCGTTCGTCCGTCCCGAGGGATGATGACCATGCATAGCTTTTGATAACTTTTTGTTCGTTCGTCCATCCCGAGGGATGATGACCATGCATAGCTTTTGATAACTTTTTGTTCGTTCGTCCATCCCGAGGGATGATGACCATGCATAGCTTTTGATAGCTTTTTGTTCGTTCGTCCATCCCAAGGGATGATGACCATGCATAGATTTTGATAGCTTTTTGTTCGTTCGTCCATCCCAAGGGATGATGACCATGCATAGCTTTTGATAGCTTTTTGTTCGTTCGTCCATCCCGAGGGAGGATGACCATGCTTAGCTTTTGATGTCATTTCACCTGCTAAGGTACAACCCGAGCTGTCGCTTAAAATGTGTTTGCCTAGTTTGGTTTTTCTGCTCCAGACAGCTGGTGTACACCCGGGAGATGGCGGCTACTCACATCGGCACCCCGCTGTACATCAGCCCAGAGATATACCAGGGGCTCCAGTACAGCTACAAGGTACGCAGCATTGCAAAGCCTTCCGTTCTTTCTTCTCACAGCTGTTCCACCCCATACAAAATCAAGCTATTTAGTTCAAAGACTGAATTTAGAAATCTTAGATTAAAACTGCACCAAGCTTTTGCTTGTAACAATATTTGGGCTGTATGTTCTTCATTGTATTTTTAATATATTTCTTTCATGAGATTTATGGTAAAAACTTATTTTGTTGAGCAGTATCATGCAACATATTTAGTAGAAAATGTTCTTGAATAATACACAAACATAAATAAAATTGCCCATGAGTGAACATCTAGCAATATCCACTGAATATAAGTAATTTAGTCACATACTACAACATATTCGTGATTGTAATTTATGAAAAGCAACTTATGGTAAACTAAAGTTGGCTTGAAACAACTTCTGAAAATATAGATAAACTAAATGTTCCTCCCGAAACAGCTGTGTTCTTTTCCTTTTCTTTTTTTCTTTCTTTCTTTCTGTGGCGTTTGCTATAATTTTGACAATACTGGTGTTATTAAAATGTGATGACATTCTTCTTCCTCGATCGCTCAGACGAGGAGAAGAAATTTTTTTTTTAAACGTCCTCCGGTCTGAAACAGACACATATATGGGACATTAGTAGATATAAAGATGGTGGGAACGATCCTGGAGGCAATGCCCGGAGGCAGTGCAACACCAGGAAAGTCCCGAATTTTTAACTATGGTATTATCGCTCAGACAGTTTTCTGTCAATTATGAGCGCAGATGCGTCATGCTGCCATTATGCGCCTAAGTAAGAAATAATTAGGCCCAGCATGTCCGACTTCGGCTGGAGGAAATCTGTTTGAAAGTGCGTCATGAAAAAAAGGCAGGAGAATGGACCGGAAAAAAGCAGAAAGCAGCAGATGGGAAAAGGCAGAGTCAAAGAGAGTGACAGATTAGAGGAAGTTACAAGCACAGAACTTCTAGAAGGTGGGGGAACTATTTATGCAAAAGACCCCCCGGTATCCCCCCGGGGGATGTGATAATATGATACTGTGTTAAGGTGTAGTCCGTAAAATATGTCTTTTTGTTTTGTTTTCTCACAGACAGATGTATGGAGCCTGGGGTGCTGTGTGTACGAGATGATGACGCTGCAATACGCCTTCCACGCTCCCTCCAGATATGAACTGGTGGGAAAGGTGGTCAACAAACAGGTGAACTGACTGTGCTTACATGTTGTGCTCTTTAATGTGTGTAATGTACTGCACTTTCAGATTGGTTGTTTTTTGGGGGGGGAGGGGGTGGGGGGGTAAAGTTTGACCAAATGACTACTTTTTCGTTGCCACTGGGTTTAGCGTGTGCTAAGTGCATGGGCACACGGGACCTCAGTTTATCGTCTCATCCGAAAGACTCCACGTTCAGACCGTAAGGCCTAGTGCAGAGTGAGAGGAAAAATCCCTCTGTACCCAGGTTTGAACTTGGGTTTATTGTATATGAGGCGAATGCGTTACCTCTGTGCCACTCTGCACCTATCAGAGGTACGCAACTGTTCTTGAAGGAATCTGATTATGTGCATGCTGCATAACGCTTGCACGAAAATGCACGTGTATATCCTTCAGTGCGTTTGTACGCGTGTCCATGCAGGTGGTTCCTCTTCCAGAGAAGTACAGCAGTTCTCTTGAGGAATCTGGTGCTATGCATGCTGTGTAAGGACCCAGACCAACGATACATGCATGATACAGACATATTGTGTGTGTGTGTGTTTATCCAGGTGGTTCCTCTTCCAGAGGAGTACAGCAGTTCTCTGAGGAACCTGGTGCTATGCATGCTGTGTAAGGACCCAGACCAACGATACATGCATGATACATACATATTGTGTGTGTGTGTGTTTATCCAGGTGGTTCCTCTTCCAGAGGAGTACAGCAGTTCTCTGAGGAACCTGGTGCTATTCATGCTGTGTAAGGAACCTGACCAACGATACATGCATGATACATACATATTGTGTGTGTGTGTGTTTATCCAGGTGGTTCCTCTTCCAGAGAAGTACAGCAGTTCTCTTGAGGAATCTGGTGCTATGCATGCTGTGTAAGGACCCAGACCAACGATACATGCATGATACATACATATTGTGTGTGTGTGTGTTTATCCAGGTGGTTCCTCTTCCAGAGGAGTACAGCAGTTCTCTTGAGGAACCTGGTGCTATGCATGCTGTGTAAGGACCCAGACCAACGATACATGCATGATACATACATATTGTGTGTGTGTGTGTGTGTGTTTATCCAGGTGGTTCCTCTTCCAGAGGAGTACAGCAGTTCTCTTGAGGAACCTGGTGCTATGCATGCTGTGTAAGGACCCAGACCAACGATACATGCATGATACATACATATTGTGTGTGTGTGTGTTTATCCAGGTGGTTCCTCTTCCAGAGGAGTACAGCAGTTCTCTGAGGAACCTGGTGCTATTCATGCTGTGTAAGGAACCAGACCAACGATACATGCATGATACATACATATTGTGTGTGTGTGTGTGTGTGTCCATGCAGGTAGTTCCTCTTCCAGAGAAGTACAGCAGTTCTCTGAGGAACCTGGTGCTATGCATGCTGTGTAAGGAACCAGACCAACGGCCCGCCGCCGAGCAGCTGATGGCAACAGTGCAGGTCTGATGGTGCTCTTTATTCCTTTATTCCTCATTTGCATCGCAACGATTTTGAATTATTACGAAAACTCACAAATCACTCCAGCCATGCGCGCAAACAAAACATACATAAACAAAAGGAGAACTGAAAGAAGATTACAGGTTTTTACTTCAGGTTTAGACATAGGGAAAGTGGTAGATCAGACTTTTTATATATAGATTTTATACATAAAAACTACACCAATTGGTTCCCCCACAACGAACCACTACAAAAGCAAAGTCAGGGGCCAAATTGTGGTATAAGGGAATAAAGCGAGTTTAGAAGTGACCAAGGTATGGTGTGCACACAGATTTACTTCCCTTGAAGCAAATGCATCAAATTGACAGCTACCTATTAATTCCGGACATATATGGCCGGAACGACTTGAATGTGTTAATGACCATCAAGATCACGTGTCAAATTCACGGGGTTTTCCCCTCTTATAGCTGGTTAAGAAATCTTGTTTCGACCAGGTTGAACTCCCATGCAAATGGCCCCAAATTGAAAACGAAACATCATTTTAAAGAGCAGCCTCAATTTGAAGTTGGGGGCATTTGCATGTGGGTCACAGCTACCCCCCAGAATAAACCAAGGGACTTAATCGTGGTGGGTCAGTGTGTCCTTAAAACCTTCCCCGACGACTGTTAAAACTGTTCATAGTTGTTGACTGTGGGTCGTACAGGTACCCATGCTTTCCATATTGGCCTTTTGTTGCGTATCCTCAGTAGCTAATTGTGGGAAGTCCAGACAAATTCTTCCCCCCTGCGAAAAATTCCCCCCTAGGACAATAACCCCCCCCCCCCCCCCCCCCCCCTAGGACAATACCCCCCTTTTCTCCTCTCACATTCCCAACACAGTTTTCCACCTGCCAAGTTGTTTTTTTCTGGTTCACATATACGTACTCATTTTGAATGATACATGGTGCTCCTCTCTCGGTGATGAAAGTTTCCATGTTTACATTTTCAAAGATAGTGCGTCTGTAATTTACCAACATTATGAATTACCATGCAAATACACAACTGAGCTCTTGTCAAACTTACAGTCATCAAGTAATCAGAGGAGCAAAAACCTGCTCCGGTTGAGTACAAATCACTAATGATGCATGTGTCACTGACAAACTGAAATCTAAACTGAAATCTAGTTGTACCCTGACTGTCCTTTATCCTACAGCTCTCACCTTATGTAGCGAGTGCTACAAACAGACGCAGGATAAAGCTGAAGGGACTTGGGATAGAAAAGAATGGGATCTAACGATTCACCGTCACATGCCTATTGCTACATCCCTTTGCGTCTTCCTAATATTCTAAAACTCTAGTAAAACGCAAAGAACAACAACTCTTGGGAAAACTATTAAAACGCAAAGAACAACAACTCTGGGGAAACTCTAAGAAAAAGCAAAGAACAACAACTCTGGGGAAACTCTAGTGAAACGCAAAAAAAGAACAACTCTGGGGAAACTTAAGGAAAACGCAAAGAACAGCAACTCTGGGGAAACTCTAGGAAAAAGCAAAGAACAACAACTCTTGGGAAAACTCTAGGAAAACGCAAAGAACAACAACTCTGGGGAAACTAGGAAAACGCAAAGAACAACAACTCTGGGGAAACTCTAGGAAAACGCAAAGAACAACAACTCTGGGGAAACTCTAGGAAAATGCAAAGAACAACAACTCTTGGGAAAACTCTAGGAAAACGCAAAGAACAACAACTCTGGGGAAACTAGGAAAACGCAAAGAACAACAACTCTGGAGAAACTCTAGGAAAACGCAAAGAACAACAACTCTGGGGAAACTCTAGTGAAACACAAAGAACAACAACTCTGGGGAAACTCTAGTGAAACACAAAGAACAACAACTCTGGGGAAACTCTAGTAGTGAAATGCAAAGAACAACAACTCTGGGGGAACGCTAGTGAAACGCAAAGAACAACAACTCTGGGTGAAACGCTAGTGAAACGCAAAGAACAATAACTTTGGAGATTTGGTATTTGGTATATTCAAGTCACAGAGACTTATCTCTGTGAAATTCGGGCTGCTGCTCTACCCCGGAGAGCGCGTCACTGCTGGCACAGCGCCTACCCAATTTAAAAATAATAAATTGGGGGGGGGGGGGGGGGCAGGGTAAGGAAGGGGGGGGGGGGGGCAGACTTGGGAAACCTAGCTATCAATTTGGCCATACCAGGCAGCGGGATTTCTCCCTGCTCTTACCGACTTTCAACTGCCGTGGGATTTTTACGTGCGTAAAGCGCACGGGTCAGACTAGCTTTAAGTCCCCATCCGAAGGACATGATTATTTGAATCGTGTAGAGCTAACGAGTAGAGTGAACGAAAATATGATTATTTTTAGACAGAAGTATTTCACGTGAACCATGACTCACAGACATCGTCACAATCGAGTTTGGGTTGAATCATAAGCAGTGTATCGGCCCCTTTAGGTGCAAATATTCAGGCTTTGAATGTCTAGCTAGACGCATTCAGGCTTAGCCAACGTAATAACTCCTGGCATCTTCAAATTGTCTAAATGTCAATACTTGGATCATACATTTCATACAATCCCATCAAAATTATGGTCATTGTTACATAAGTGTACTAAGTTTTGTCGTAAACAACATTATGTTGGCTTTTGAGGATTGCGCCCCACCCCATAGATTGCCAAATGATTTTGTTTTCCAGGAGCTGCACACTGAACAGACCCCGCCCCAACAGCGACCGAGCGGCAGCAGCAGGAGAGACTCCACACTGGAGAGGTCAGAGCGCCCCAGCGACCCCACAGCCCTGCAGACCTGGCGCCTGAGAACAGCGGAGGCCCTGAGCCACTACCTGAACGAGAAACAGGCCCTGCAGCACGCCCAGATCACCGCCGCTCTGCAACAGAAACTGACAGTCAACAGCATCCGCGACATCGACGGTTCACCACGGAGACAGCCTCTTATAGGTCGACAGGGAAGGCGCAGAGTCGCTGACAGGTCTACCGATTCGACTCAGGAAGAGGTGGTGGATGGTGGTGGAAGCGCTTTTTCGTCCCAGTCTGAGAGAACTTTTATCGACTTGGGAAATTCTCAGGGAACATTGACGCAGTCCGGAAACTCTGATGAAAACACGTTGACGCAGTCCACCCTTTGTTCGGACATGACTCTGTCATCGGATAACGTGCAGAGTGACGAGAGCAGCGGCAGTGGGGGTGTGGAAGCCAACAAGGACGATTCCCATTCAATCACAGGGGCTAGGCGTGACAGAGAGGTTCGCAGGAATAGGCCTCAGCCAGAAAACCCTTCTGCTCAACGGACAGGGCCAGGCAGAAAGACCCGGGTGTGTGATGATGGTGACAGCAATCGAGGTGACGAAACCGAAGGTTCTCCGTCCAGAAACAGACCTCCTCCAAGACGTTTGAAAATCGGGAAATCGTCCATTTTGGTCCCAGCCAGACCTCTACCACAGCCGAAGATGACCAGAGCCGTGAAAAATTCCCCCGAATTACGCAACCCTTCGGATTCACAATCTCATTCATCCTCACCCAGAAATAAGAATTCGGTGTTAGAAACAGGGGGGAGTTCGTCCGGGTCCGCAATCAGCAGCTTCCCCATCAATGGCCCTACAAACGCCCCCCAGCCCGTGGAGAATGGTGAAGACAGAAACGTGGCCTACGCCAATGAGGTTTTACAGTATGCCAGAGCCAGGCTTCTGCCTGACGGTGCTGACGGTTGTGGCGGTAGAAGAGATACGGCTTACAGGAACGGTGGGAGTCGTGCCCCGCCCCTTTCCTCGGGAAGGGAAGGGGTTACGAAGAACGAGCGAAGAACGAGAAACGGGGAAAAGAAGGAGGAGAAGAGGGAACGTTCAGTGACAAGCCCGCAGGTTAAGGGGTCTAACACAGCGACACAGAGAGTCACTGACACAGAGGGGAGTGTTAGAGAGAGAGGCGAGGAAACGGTCGAAAGGCCTTCACAGACGGACGGGCCAATGCACAAAGAGAGCCGTGCCAGTCACCCTGCTGCACCAACCCAGGTAAGGAAAATCTGTTTAACGTCCTCCGGTCTGGAACAGACACATATGGGACATTAGTAGATATAAAGATGGTTGGAACGACCCTGGAGGAAATGCCTGGAGGCAGTGCACCACCAGTAAAGTCCTGAATTTTTAACAATGCATATATATGTATAATGTAACCAACCCAGGTAAGGAAAATCTGTTTAACATCCTCCGGTCTGGAACAGACACATATGGGACATTAGTAGATATAAAGATGGTGGGAACGATCCTGGAGGCAATGCCCCGAGGCAGTGCAACACCAGTAAAGTCCCAAATTTTTAACAATGCATATATATAATGTAACCAACCCAAGTAAGGAAAACCTGTTTAACGTCCTCCGGTCTGGAACAGACACATATGGGACATTAGTAGATATAAAGATGGTGGGAACGATCCTGGAGGCAATGCCCGGAGGCAGTGCAACACCAGGAAAGTCCTGATTTTTTAACAATACAGATATATGTATAGTGTAACCAACCCAGGTAAGAAGCGCAGCTCAGGATTTATCCGCATTGCAGGACACGATAGCATAAGGCCGGGTTCACATTAGACGTGTAAGTTCCGTACGGAAAACCCTAAATAAGTGGAAGAAAGAAGGATAAAAGGGGGAAATCCGGACACGTGCGCAAATCTTTTCCATCCTTTGTTTCACTCATTTATGGATTGCGCACAGGTTTCTGCATGGAATATTTGCTTATGTGTGTACACGGCCTAATGTTTAGCGTGACAGGAATAGGATCTAATGGACAAGGCTGTACCTAGGCCCAGCCACCCACTCTTGACTTACCTGCCCCGGAATAGGTCAGTTATGAGAGTGGAATGTAAAAAAAAAAAAAATTGACCTTGTTCTTTCTCCGCGCTTGGACTCGAAACTGTAATATTGCACTTTTTAAAAACAATGAAATACAGGGGAACCTGTCTTATAAGACCTCCCATTATAAGACTCCCTCCCACATAAGACCTACTTCTCTGAGACATTGCCCTTCTTTGTTAGTATTAAAATTACCTCCCTTAAATTACCCCATTTTGGATGATTTTTGAAGGTCCTGTAAGGGAGGTTCCACTATACATGTAAACGATCTTTTTTTTAAACTTTCACTAAAAAAAAACCCACTTTAAAACTTTTTTCTTCTACACTGCAGAAGGTGGTCATTAAAATAAATACCCTCCCCCCCCCCCCCCCCCCACCCCCCGCCCTAAAAAAAACAAACACAATATTGTTTGTGTTCCTTAAATCTTCAAGTTCATCAAAATCAATTTATGTATTAGAAGAAAGACAAACAGACCTCAACAAGACTGCCAAACAGATCACAGAAAAAACAACAAAGAGAAACTTGCTTAACCCTTTCGCCGCCAGCCTTTTTTTTTTTCTGAAAAAAATACCATTAATCTGAACAGGGTAGAAATGAATTTTGTTCTGCAGTATTCAGAATTTCTGTGTGAAATGCATAGCATTGTCTATAAATACCTCCCAAGTTTTAACCCTTTCACCGCCAGCCGTTTTCAGCCAAAAAATACCATTAAACTTAGCTGGGTAGAGAAAAACAAATTATCCGCGATATTAGGAATTCCTCTGTGACATGCATAACATTAGCCCTATCCTTACCTCCCAAAATTAAGAAAATAGGGTCTTCGGATAACAGGCCCTGATTTGATGCCTTTTAGTGACATGGGTTTAAACCATTGTGCATAAATGCGACATTGGCAGTGAAAGGCTTAAGTCTTATGAATAGATACAAAGTAATCAAGTAATCTAGAGGGGGGAGGGGGGGGGAATCACAGAATTGATTCATGTACTTGTATGCATGTTTGCAGGTTGCTGCCAGCCAGGACAAGGGAAAGAAAAAGAAAAACAACTTTTTGAAAGGTAAAAGAAAACAAGCGCGAAATCGCAATAGTTTGTGGCACGCGGTCTATTTTTACCACTCCAATCATGAGTTACCTCCCGTGGATTTTCAATAATTTTAATCTGTAAACCAGAATGTTATCTCTGCACCATTTCGTAACTTTTTATATCTTTTGGAAAACATTTAAAACTATGTATCCTACTTATACTCATCAAAAGAAGCACCGCATACTCGTCGTGTCTGTTGTAGTGTCTGTATTACGTATGTTTATTATTTTGTACGCTTTTAAAATACATCATTTTAAAGAGCGGCCAGAAGTGTAGCCTCGATTTGAAGTGCGACAATTTTGTAAAAATGTGCGACAATTTTGGACCGACAGACTGACCGACAGACCGACCGACCGACAAAGTGAATTATAGGTTTGTGGCTTGAGCCACAAACAAAAAATGTTTCAACATTTTTTTTGTTTTTGTTTTTTTTGTTTCCATTTAGGTGTGTGTGACATATTTTATAACTATCTTCCCCTTGGGGAATCCGGAGGGTCTTTCGTAAAAAAATAGTTCCCCCACCTTCTGGAAGTTCTGTGCTTATAACTTCCTCTGATCTGTCACTCTCTTTGACTCTTGCCTTTTCCCTTCGCTTTCCGTCATGTACTAATCTTTCTGACTTATTGGCCCATTCTCCTGCCTTTTTAAAAAAAAACCCCACTTCCAAATAATTTTTCTTCTTTGAGCTTCTCCGAAAATCAGAATGTGTCGGCTGTACGCAGTGGGGAGACCAGTGAAAACTGAAAACGGACACATACGTACCTTACCCAGTTATGGCCATATGGCCTGGGAACGCAGAAGAAGAAGAAGAATGGACGCATGGGTGCTACTCTTTCAGTTTTACACTGATCGATTCAGTATTTTTAATACCAGAAACTGAACTTTTTTTTGGAATTCATCCAAAAAAAAGAAGAAGAAAAAGAAAATTTGACTACAAGCAATTTGGGGCGTTTTGAACTTGGTGGTTCTCTCTTGGCAGTTTACAATGGCAATGTAATAATTTTACAAGGCTTATCAGACTCAAACTGTCTCCATCATTTTAACTGTCTGTCTCGTTATCTCTATCTGAAGTTGCCCCCCCCCCCCCTGAATCGTCCGACAAGGCTCTGCCCCTATGCCCTGCCAGAGCCATGGGTCCCTGAATCGTCCGACAGGGCTCTGCCCCTATACCCTGCCGGGGCCATGGGTCCCTGAATCGTCCGACAGGGCTCTGCCCCTATACCCTGCCGGGGCCATGGGTCCCTGAATCGTCCGACAGGGCTCTGCCCCTATACCCTGCCGGGGCCATGGGTCCCTGAATCGTCCGACAGGGCTCTGCCCCTATGCCCTGCCAGGGCCATGGGTCCCTGAATCGTCCGACAAGGCTCTGCCCCTATGCCCTGCCAGAGCCATGGGTCCCTGAATCGTCCGACAGGGCTCTGCCCCTATACCCTGCCGGGGCCATGGGTCCCTGAATCGTCCGACAGGGCTCTGCCCCTATACCCTGCCAGGGCCATGGGTCCCCGAATCATCCGACAGGGCTCTGCCCCTATACCCTGCCAGGGCCATGGGTCCCTGGATCCCTGCCTTTCAGGTGTTTCTCATTATGGGGAGTTGCACCCATGCAGATGTGCTGTGTGTGTCTGTACATAGACAGAAAGGCCAAGGAGACACAGAGCAAAGGGACGGAGAGACAGAAGGAGGGAACGACGGAGGAAGAAGGCAGACTGCATGATGGACTCACTGGTGGACGAACGGTAGATGAACCGGTAGCGGTAGGTTTGAACTGCCTTCCCTTCTTTTATTCTGACGGGATTTTTTTTATATCATTATTTTGGTTTGAGTTAGTGGGTGGAGTGGTGGTGGGTGATAGGAGTGTGTATGTGAATGTGTGTGAGTAAATGTGTGTAAGTGCATATGCGTGTGTGTGTGTACCGTAAAATGTGGACTATAAATTATATATAAGCCACTACTTTTTTCTCAAATTTGGTCCATGCGGCTTATCGACTGATGCGGCTTATCTGTGGATTTGTTTTCCATTCCACATTTATCAGTATGATTAAATCTGTTTCTGGCCACATTCTTCAGCCTATTTTGAGCTTCTTTAGACTCAAAAAACTGGTTTTGGTAATCAATAGATTCAAATCTCATGTTTAAAGTGTCTGAGAACATTAAATACTCATGTTCTGATAGGAGAACTTCTATATTTGTGTTGGTTTGTGCATATACAATTTTCTCTGCGGCTTGTAAACTGGTGCGGCTTAAATGCCTAACATTTTGTCAATTTAAGGGATGCGGCTTATATGCAGGTGCGTCTTATAGTCCAACGTTTATGGTACGTGTCATTCATTTAACATCTATCCACTAATTGTGATACTGTATTAGACGGGAGTGCATATGTGAGTGCTTTATCATTCATTCTTTAAAAATATGATCACTTAATGCTACGTTAGACCTCTGTGCACACATACAATGCGTTTGAATGTGTGTGCGTGAGCGTGCATATATGAGCATGTGTGTACACGTATGATTGTGGGTGTGTGCCCTTGTGAGCGTCCACTCATGTGTGTGAGTGAGTGTATTTGTGCGTTGCTTTAAGAAAGAGACAGAGAGAGAAAAAGATGATACAGGTAGTGAAGGGGAGAGAAGGAAGACTAAAAGTTCTCCATCACCACTTCAAGCCAAGAGGCCTCAACTGTTGCAGGATGAGCGCACAGAACAGGGGGTGCGGCTGTTCACCAGAGCTCAGCGGGTCACCTTCATGAGTCTGGTCAGCGACGGCAATGGCGACGACATGGACCTGTCCATCGGGGGGGAAAGGTTAGCCCTAGTTTCTCTTCCCTTTTCTTCTCTCCTCTCTCTTTCATTCCTTTTTCCTGAACAGGGACTACGTTCACTTTTGACTACACCGTGTTTTACAGACCACAAGGCTCTTCTAATTATAATGCGCTCCCTCTGAATTTAGCCCAAACTCTGAATTTAACCCTTTCACCGCCAATGTCGCATTTATGCACCACAATGGTTTACCACCCATGTCACTAAAAGGCATCAAATCAGGGCCTGTTATCCAAAGACCCTATTATTAAAATTTTGGGAGGTAAGAATTGGCCTAATGTTATGCATGTCACAGAGGAATTCCCAATATTGCAGATAAAAAAAAATTATCTACCCAGTTAAGTTTAACCCCTTCACTGCCGAGCCTGGTTCCGGTTCCGGGGCAATTATTTACCAAGCTGTTTTAGGTTGCCGAGTCTATCGCAAAACTTTCTGAATAAAAGTGCATATAACTTATGCTTTTCTGAACGGGGATTAAATATACTATCCTTTGATAACACTCTCACATGCATTTGAACATACTGCGAAAAGCGTATGGATAGAAAACGGGAAAATCTTAGAATAACCCTATGACGGATATTTCCGTGATGGGGCAGTTTATAGGTTACTGGAAGTTGACGGATATTTCCGTGACGGGGCAGTTTATAGGTTACCGGAAGTTGACGGAAATATCCGTGACGGGGCAGTTTATAGGTTACTGGAAGTTGACGGATATTTCCGTGACGGGGCAGATTATAGGTTACTGGAAGTTGACGGAAATATCCGTGACGGGGCAGTTTATAGGTTACTGGAAGTTGACGGAAATATCCGTGACGGGGCAGTGAAAAGGTTAATGGTATTTTTTGGCTGAAAAATGTCTGGTGGTGAAAGGGTTAAGCATACACAAGGCACAACATGTTTGAACTCATTTGCATCGCAATGATTTTGAATGATTAAAAAAACTCACAAATCATTCCAGCCATACACACAAACAAAACAGACATAAACAAAAAGAGACATGAAAGAAGATTAGAGGTTTATACTTCAGGTTTAGACATAAGGAAGTGGTAGATCAGACTTTTTTGTTTGTTGCTCAAGCCACAAACCTATAACTCACTTTGTCGGTCGGTCGGTCCAAAATTGTCGCACATTTTGACAAAATTGTCGCACTTCAAATCGAGGCTACACTTCAATGGAAGTTCAGTTTAACGTCGCGTATCGGCTTTCGCCATGTACGACGGGCTGAACAAACCAACCATGGCATAAACAAAAATTTATGTTCCTGAATCACTGTCTTAGCCAAAAGGCCGAGAAGCGATCAAGTAAAAATTGAGGCCGCTCTTTAAAATGATGTATTTTAAAAGCGTACAAAATAATAAACATACGTAATACAGACACTACAACAGACACGACGAGTATGCGGTGCTTCTTTCAATGAGCATAAGTAGGATACATAGTTTTAAATGTTTTCCAAAAGATATAAAAAGTTACGAAATGGTGCAGAGATAACATTCTGGTTTACAGATTAAAATTATTAAAAAGCCAGGGGAGGTGACTCATGATTGGAGTGGTAAAAATAGACCACGTGCCACAAACTATTGCGATTTCGCGCTTGTTTTAATATATAGACTTTATATAGAAAGACTCTACAGCATTTGGTTTCCCCTCTACAAATGCAAAGTACGAGGCAAAAATGTGGTCTAAGGGAGCGAAGCGAGTTTAGAAGTGACCAAAGTATGGTGTGCACACATATTTACTTACCTTGAAGCAAATTCATCAAACTGACAGCTTTGTATTTCTTCCACACAAAGACTGTGCAGGCAAGCTTATGATATGATGTTAAATCAACTTGAATTTGATCATCAAAACTGGGCATTTTCAGTGAAAACGTTATTGATTTCTCATGGTTTCGGAGTTGTTTGGATGTGTCAGGGAGTTGGTTATGAACAACATTTTCTTAATGAATTCAAAGATAGAATAATTGCATCATACAAGCAAGATTGGCATGCATCCTTGGAAGAGTCTGAAAAATATCATTGGTTTTTTTCATTTAAGAACATTTTTTAAACAGAAAAATATATAAAACTTATTGATAACAAATGGTACAGGTTCAGTCTTGCTAGATTTAGATTAAGAGTTATAGGGTTAAACGCATCTAAAAGATGGTACTCCGCTGATACATCCACTCAGCTCCCTTGCCCTATGTGTGGTGCATCTATTGAAGATGTGATAAATGTTTAGTTTTTGTGAGATGTAGGTATATTACAGGACCAAGAGATATAACCAGACTGCTGTCCACTGACAATGAAAAGGAAATTATTTCACTTGCAAGATTTATTGCTCTTGCCTGGAAACTCAGAAATACAAAAGCATCTGTTGACAGATAGGCTTTTGCCGCTTCAGTTACTAACACTTGAATGTTCGCCATATGATTGTTATGTCGAGTATGTCATTGAATATGCGTGAGTGAGTGTGTGTGCGTACGTGTGTGTGTGTGCGTGCGCGTGCGTGTATGTGTGTGTGTGCGATTGGGCGTATGCGCACGCAGAGGTGAGCCTGCATGAGTGGTTGCATTTATGTGTGTGAAGTGTGGAAGTTTCAATTTATGCTGTTGTTTTGTTTGCGTAAATAGCTGCTTTGACTTGTTTATTCTAATTGAATGACTGGCGGGTGCAGTCAATATGATGATCCTTTTGGTTTGTTATTTTCTTATAATTATACTTTTTTCCGCTTGCTTTGATTATTAGTTAAGTTCAAATCACGTGTCCCCTTGCCATGAAGATTGTATTGTCAATGGCAATTAAAACAGTCAAGTGTCAAAGTGTCCACACACATATGGACGGAACGACTTGAATGATTTAAGGCGCATGCAAAATGATCGAACAAAAGGAAAAAAATGGATCGAAAACACAAGGTCGACTCAAACAAAGGATGTCGATATTTTGCCTAGTTCTGTCAAAACAATCTTCAGAACGACAGAAATGACACTCACACCGCTCTCCGGATATCCACATGATGAAGCACTTTTACGCATCATCTGCTTCAGTGAGCCCAGAAAAGTCAGAATTGAAAAACATGAAGTACATTTCTACATTGACTGTTGTCTCCAGTAGCCTGTGTCCTCCATGATTGTTATTGTCTTTGGCTGTTGAAACCGAGGCTGCAACGTCTCCCTCTCTGTGTGAATCACTGAATGTGTCGTCTGCTTCGGTGGCTTCATTCACAATTTCAAGACTTACGATATGAGTGGAATTCACAACTTTGTTTGATCAGATTTCAGTCATATACCAGGCGCAACGCATTTTAACTTTTTCGCCGCCAGCCATTTTTCAGCCAAAAAATACCATTAACCCCTTGACTGCCAGAGAAAATTAAAGAAAAAATCATTGGGCAAATCATGCCATGAAAAAGACAACTGACAGAGCCAATCTGGCAAAATGGTCTGGGGATATAACTCTCTTGACTATATTTGAGCAAATGCCAGCATGTCAGGGTTATTCCTCTTCATCTGATGACATCATCAGTGATGTCATCAGGTCAGTACGTGATACGTTGGTGGCAGTCAAGGGGTTAAACTTACCTGGGTAGAGAACAAAAAATTCTGCAATATTGCAAAATTCCTTTGTGACATGCATAGCATTAGACCTATCCTTACCTCCCCAGGTTATTAAAATAGGGTTTTCAGATAACAGGCCCCGATTTGATACTTTTTAGTGACATAGGTGTTAAATCATTGTGGTGCAGAAATGCGACATTGGCGGTGAAAGGGTTAAGTCATAGTAGTCTCAGTTGAGGAAAAAAATATTGTGTAGTCCGCAAAATACAGCATTACTTGGGGATCTATAAAAAAGGGAAAACCCTTAACGTACAGCAACAACTGTCCATTGATAGCGAAAAGTTTACTCTTGCTCTAAAATGTCTTTATCTCTCTTTCCTTCCTTTCAAATTATCTACTAGATTCCCCTTTTACCCCCCCCCCCTCATCCCCCCCCCCTGCATTTTTTTTTCACTGTAGAGAACTTAAGATTAAAAAAGTGCCCAATGGTTTCTGCCCCAACACGCTTCTTTAAAAAAAATAATTAAATGTAAGAAGTGGTCATTCTACTAGCTATGCTTTAACAGACTGCAGCAAGCAACTGCCTGTCATGTTATTTTTTTCTGTTCTATTTGACTCGATGCAGGATTCTAATATCGCCGAAGACATTGTATCATCCAAAATTATTTTTGTACGCATCTATTTGTTGTTGAACATAAATACGGCCGTTTTATTGGGTGTTTGTCAACTGATCTACCAAAGCTCGGAAATAATACTTTATGTGTTAAGTGGTTTGAAAAATAACCAACCACAGGCAAGCTCACACACACACACTCTCTCTCTCTCTCAAGCTTAGACCATACATTTCTAATAAACTCCTGACGTTACTGCTTGTCCCTTTACACATTGCATGGGTGCAACTACACAAAAAACCCTGAAAGGCCGGGGTCCAGGGGTAATGTCTCCCTGCAGCTGAAGAAAAATGTAGTTTGCTTTTTCCACTATTTATACAAATGCTTATTGTAAAGGGTTTGAAAAATACAGTAGACGCACACAGATCTTGTTTTAACAAATTTAAAAAACAGGAAATTCCTTTTGTGGTAAAATTCTTCTTCTTCTTCTTCTTCGTTCGCTCTGACAGTTTCCTGTCACATGAGCGTAGATGCGCCATGCTGCCGTTATGCGCCTAACTAAGAAATAGTTAGGCCCAGCATGTCCGACTTCGGCTGAAGAAATCTTTGTAAGAATTTATAGAAAAAAGGCAGGAGAATGGACCAGTAAGATAGAAAGATAGCAGATGACAGTAAGCAAAGGGAAAAGGCAAGGTTAAAGAGAGTGACAGATTAGAGGAAGTTACAAGCACAGAACGTCCAGAAGGTGGGGGAACTATTTGTACGGAAGACCCCTCGGTATCCCCACGGGGGGTAAAATTCAAAAACAGGAAATCCATGTATACCAGGAAAAGTTGCACCCATGCTGACATAGTCAAGCCATCACAGGGTACTGCAGTGGTACGTGGGTGCTGTGCGTAGACCTGTTTACCTTTGCGATTTTGCCGTGATTTTTACTCGGGTTTTGTGAAGAAAAACAATCGGCCGTGCGTTGGATTTTTGGTTTCATAAATTACAAATGTGCAAAATAGGGGTAAGCAGGTCTGTGTGCATGTCTTTCAGTGGAGGCCAGGAGAGGGGGAGGATGGTGAGGGAAGTTGGGGAGGGCAGACTAAGGGCGGCGGTGTGCGTAGCTCTCCTCTTGCTGCATGATCCGCCAATGCTGGAGGTAGTTTTGCTGCAGTGCGTGTGTGTGTGCCGTGTCTAGCTCACCATGCTCAACAGTGTGTTTTCTTTAAAGGTGGACCCTGACGGATGAGTTTTTGCAGGCACGTCGACATCACCAGAAAGACAGCCTTTTCAAGGATCGGAACACGCACTTTGCTCTGGTTTCCTAGAAATAAAACCGTCAAAACGGCGATTCCTCCCTCGCGGAGATGCCGGAGAGAGTAGCCATTTTGGATGGGGTGGGTGAAGGTCACTCATTGTGGTTGAAGCATGTTTTTTTTGTTTTGTAGTGCAATAAATAATAGATAATCTGTATAAAATTTAAAAGAAAGATAAAAAAGGCTTGTATTGCGAAAATTATGTGCAACCGATTCGGTCTAAACGCAGGTGGCCATTAGAAAAGAGATGGCACACGTCTTCTCTTTAGGTGAAAAAAAATTGACCTCCGCCAGGGAGGAATCGTCGATTTGACGGTTTGATTTCTAGGAAACCAGAGCAAAGTGAGTGTTGCAATCTCTGTAAAGGGTGTTTTCCTGGTGATTTGGACGTGTTTTTTTTTACTAAAACTCATCCGTCAGGGTGGCCCTTTAAAATGATAACCACTTGCCAGTGTGCATTGTTTGTAGAGTTGGCAGTTCTTACGCCTGTAATATTGCCTGTCCATTTTGCCTGTTTGGCTCTAACATTTCTTTTTACTTTATGATTGTTTTTTTTAATTCTTTACAATTTTTGGCTAAAATTTTCTGGCCAATCCAGGGACAGCACTGTGTTCATTCCCCTTGCTTTTTTGTCTTTGTTTTTGTTCTTTCCTAGACTTTCTTCAGTGTCGGGCTTATGCAAGTGTTCGTGTCTCTGTCCTTTTTTCTATTTCCGTTTCTTCTGTACATGCACTATCTCATGCCAATTGCACATACATTCTTTAGATCATGTAGGGTTGTGTATTACTTTGGCTTGTGGCCTTTTTTTCTACACCACCTTTCTTTTATGATTACGGTAGCTTCTTCTTCTTCTTCTCTTTGGGGCCCACAATCATTTAGTTGATCATTCTGGCACCACTTGCTTAGTTAGGCACAAGCGCACGGATTTCATATAATTGATATATCCTGTTTTGACAGTTTTTGCCTTGGTTGACTTAGTACAAAAGCAAAATGATAATTATATAGTCAGACAGACAGATTGAAAGAGAACAAACGAGAAAGAGAGAGATATTATTAGGTATTAGGTTCTTTATAGTACAGAGGCATATCTGTGAAATTCGGGTTGCTCCCACCTGGAGAGTATGTCTCAAGTGATTTTTTGTGTGATTGATGAGGAGGGAAAGGGGGGGGGGGGGTGTAAATGTTGACCAGATGACAACTTTTCACTTGCCACTGGGTTTAATGTGTGCTAAATGTGTTTTCTTGACAAGACAGGTACACAGACAGAGAGAGACAGAAATTGACTCGGAGAGAGAGAGATGCGTAAAACGTTCAAGGCTCATGGATTGCATTTACTTCTTCTTTATAATCCCTTTTCCCTTGGTGCACACACACGGGTGCAACTTTTCCTGCTATACAAGGATTTCCTGTTTTTGAATTTTACCAGAAAGGGACGTTCCTTTTTTTTAAAATTTGACCAACAAAATCTTTGTGCGTCTACTGTGTTTTTCAAACGCTTTAAAATAAGCATTTGTGATGCAGTACGCGAATACCCAGCTAAAGTCGGCCAGCCACAGGAGAGAGAAAGAGAGAGAGATTTGATTGATTGAAATTTTTTTCAAAATAAACTATTAGAGATAGATGAATTCTGTTTTTTGCCTGTTAATCTGTTGTCTCTGGCCTTTCTGAAAATATGAATAAGTCAAAAGTGATCATTTACGACATTAGCCTGGTTTTCCTGTGCTGCATCACATTTGTGTAAATTGTGGAAAAAGAGAAACTAAAATGCCTTCATAAATCAATTTTTTCTTCCTTTCGGGGTTTTTTCATTGTGTGTAGTTGCACCTATGCACAAATCATATAGGTCTAAAAATCATGTAGCATCTCAGCAGCAGCCACTGACCCGGACAGTTTATAAATGACCTGCCCTGCCTTGGCTGCAGACTCAAATTCATTTCCACAGTTGCTGGAGACCAACGCTCTTAAAAAGTATGGGTCATTTTTGACCAACGATGTACTAGGACGTTTGTTGCTTATTTACTCCCATGCTTATAAACACAAATAAACTATTTTTAGTGGGAATGTAGAATGATACTTTTTTTGTTATCAAAGTCAGAAAATTTTGTTGATTTTAGCATGAGTTATTGGGTTAAAACCTTGTATCTAGCTAGGTACCATATGTTTTGGACTATAAGGCGATACTTTTTTTTTTCTCCCCCAGACTGAGACGCCTGCACCTCATAATATGACTAATAATATAATATAATAATGTAAGAAAATATATCAAAATCTGAATTTTGTGTGCACCTTAGAAAAATATGTTGTTGTTTTGGTTTTTTTTACTCCTGAAGTACTGGGAAGGTTGCAAGTGTAAACTGACTAGACAGTCCAAGGGGTCTTACACCGAAAAACAGGAAGTGATAGAGAGAGATTTAACCAACACATGAAAAGGCACAGAAGAAAGACACACTTTCATATGCATGTATGCACACACACATAATTACTTATACTGAAATCATGTGTTTTAAGTGCAGAGCTTCAGATTGCCAGGGAACCCAGATCAGTGACCCTAATAGGTCCCTCATTTTATGCAGCCAGGGATCATATGACCCACGATGTTTGAACATAATCTGAAGCTCTGTATAATTCACCCCCTTTTTTTTAGAGAGAAAATGTTGTGCATAGGGGCGCATACCCCCCAGTGTTTTTTAAATGTTATACTGATTTCATACATATGTGATGCAGCACAGGAAAACCAGGCTAATGTCGTAAATGATCACTTTTGACTTATTCATATTTTCAGAAAGGCCAGAGACAACAGATTAACAGGCAAAAAACAGAATTCATCTATCTCTAATAGTTTATTTTGAACAATTTTTCAATCAATCAAATTTCTCTCTTTCTCTCTTTCTTTCTCTCTCTCTTTCTCTCTCTTGTGGCTGGCCGACTTTAGCTGGGTATTCGCGTACTGCATCACATATTGGTACGTACCTAATAAATGCCCACCCCCACGTTTGGACCAATTTCATAAAGGGACATTAAGTATTAAAATAACAATTCTGAGAAATTGGCACATTTGGAAACTTCTGGCAATTCTCTATCTAATGCCATGAAAACCATTCTTGTATCCTTTTTTGTTGCAGAGTTATGAGCATTTAAAGTTCGTAAAGTGACTGTTGGTCATTTTGATAAATCACAGTCTAAAGTGTAGCCTATCCTATGCATCAACCTACCAATTTTAAAGCATCTTTTTGAATATTTAGAGACCATATTAAAGATGATCCTTTATGGATATAAACGTTGTTAGAGAGCACGTTAGAAAGCGCTCACACACTGTTAGATGTTAGAGAGCACGAAAATACCCATAACTCAAAACTGATAAAAAATGAGATTTTTGACTTTGCAAGCCTTTTGTGAGAAACTAGCCCAGCGACTGAATGTCCCTTTCGTGGTGCTGGGTCACATATACAGTAGAACCTCCCTTATAAGACTCCCTCCCACATAAGACCTACTTCTCCGAGACATTGCCCTTCTTTGTAAGTATTAAAATTACCTCCCTTATAAGACCCCTCCCTTATAAGACCTCATTTTGGACGATTTTTGAAGGTCTTATAAGGGAGGTTCCACAGTGTCTGGTTTTCTCAATTCTGCCATCAATAGACAGCGTGTGGATTTGTGTTGTGTGTTTCAGCTACAGCTGAGGGAGATACTGGGCAGGGAAGACTACAAGAGGTTTGCTGCCGCCATTGTGAGGATGGCCTCACCCCTCAACTCAGCAACGGACGGCGTATGAGACTGTGTGTGTGATAAACTCTTCCATGTCTATTCTTGATGCACTAGTTTTTTGTGTTTTTTTAAGAACTGTTCAAGGTGTATTCTTGATTTGCTCCTCCGAAAGTCGGAATGTGGCTGCCCATGTGGCGATGTAATCAAAAACGGTGTCACACACGTAATGTTCTCATCCCTAGTGGGTGCATTTGTACCATAGTGTTCATTTGCTTCGGCGGTTGGGATTAGAGTACCTTAATAATAACAAAGTTGGGATGATCCCTGGAGTCTTTAAGCCAGGGAATGACACAATAAAAATAATTTGAAAAAATAGAGAGAACAATGCCGATTTGAAAAAACAAACAAGTGTATATATTTGTCCCAATATTTCGTGCTGGGTATTTACTGCACTTTATCAAGGTCTCAAATATATATATATAAAGACAATGCCAGTGATGCACCGAAGATCGAAAAGTGATAGGACAAATTGTCTTGATACAAGATAAATCAATAGGACAATGTCCTGGCTCTGGCAAAAAAAATCAATAAGACTCGAGCGTGTAGGTGTTAAAAAATGTTATCAGACATTTGTCCTGACAGGGGGGAACACAATGCGACATTTTCAATTTTAATAGGTCAATGTCCTGAGACCGGAGCCTGGGGACATCATTGCAATGCTATGCAGTGTGCAGGTTGAGGCTTTTATTAACGCACTGCGGGTACATGGAGCTCGTTAGCCTTGGCAGGCAGTTCATTTAGGCAGGCATGAAAACTAATGTTAAAAAGAAAGAGGAGATTTACCAGTCGAAAAATCCTTCCATCCGGATTTTTCGCTATCGTTGGAACTTTTGTTGGGTCAGGTACTCATTTAACGAACTTACTTACCTTCAAACACTCCAAAACAACATTTGCGGGCCGGTAACATCCGCCATTTGTACTCACAGCCGCAAGCGAACACTCAGCCGATTACGGACCGCACCGTTTGAGAATAACATCGCGATCTCATTTTCGGCAGAGATAATTTTCTTTCGGCGGAGATTCCTTCAATTACGACAAATGTTTCGGCGGAAACGGCGGAGCTGTTTACATGCCTGATTTAGGAGAAGGAACACTCTGATTTCAAGCCCAAGATGGGCAGGTTGGACTCGTCAGATGTGACAGGCAACGTTCCTACGATCGAGAGGGCATCTCTGAATAAGAAAGAAGCCGAAGACAGACATGCTGGGCCTGTTTCTCTGGGCATAACTAGAAATAGGCACACAATGGCAGCATGATGCGTATCTGCACTAATATGACAGGAGACCCCTGTCTGAGCAATTGATGAGGACAGACCTGTTTACCCCGATTTTGCAAATTTGTAATTTCTGAAACAAAAAGTAGTAATTTTCAAAAAAAAACTAATCCAACGCACGGCTGATTCTTTTTCTTCACAAAACCCAATTAACAAGAAAACTATTTGTAATTACACAATTATATGCATGCAATAGTGCACTGGGAGACCTTTAAAAACATTTTTTAAACCATGTATTTGCCTTTTCTTTGGTGTCTTTCCATCAGATTTTGGATCATTTGACCTAGAACTCTCACCACGCGGTCGCTTTGACGCAATCTTGAAACAGAATGAAAAGAAATTGACGCACGTTGTATGCTGGGAACCAGAATGACTTTTCACCGCATTGTTTCAAAAGCATCGCTTGCCGACGCAACTGTAGTGGTGTTGGGTTTTTTCGTATTTTTTTTCGTTGCCGTAATTATCATAATTCAGGCATGGTAGACCTCCGCGAATCGCAGAAAATCCGCGAAACAGTTTGAAACAAAATTATTTAAAAAATGCATTGAAATGGCATGAAAAAGTGAAAAATTTCACTCATTTATTAAATTTTCTTTGGACCCCCGGCCATTTTCCTTGAAAACCACTTTGCCCCCACTGATAATTTGTTTTTTGTTTCGTAAAAATTACGGCAAAATCATAAAGGTAAACAGGTCTGTGAGGAAGAAGAAGAAGAAGAAACTACCATGCATACACATTCCTACAGAACGTGGGCTTCAGGGATGTGCTGTATGGTGTAGGAAGATTCCACGAGACTCCAGGTCATGACCGTAGGAATGCGGTTAAAGCAGAGATAGTTTAGGGGAGATAGCCAACTTGAAGGTAGGGTGATGACGACCCTAAAGAGTTATCTTTCCGTACAGGTAGGAACAATGGTGGCCCCCATCGAAATTTGATTCTGAATCGAAGCGACTGTTCCAACCACATGTTGGAATGCAAGGTTCAAACTATTTAAGCAAGATTAAAAAAAAGGCAAAGAAGCTGGAAATCGAGCATAGAAGCCTATAAAACATTCAACTGCTTAGGCTACATCTGACATACGATATCATGTTGAAACTCAAACGAGGAATCTTCTTCTCTTCAGGGCAAATCCTTGTTCTTTTGGTAATATTCACATTTTCCCCGTCAAGAACAATGATATGATGACTAAAAAAACAATGGGCTATGTTCTTTTCTGCTACAAATTATCGTTCTTGGCGGGAAGAAATGTGATTATTACCCACTTGATCAAGTTGATGTAGATCTAATTACAGATCTGTCATGACTCGTGAAAAGACAACTCTTTGAGGCTGTTTCACATTGAAATTTGAACACTTGAGTTGCCCTCCTTACTTACAGGTTCATACCTGCAGGGAAAGATAACCAGGGAGGTTGGCCTCACTTCTCTAATAGGGAAAAGAGTTAAGTTCCCCCTCTCTATATATAAGCTCTCTGGTTAAAGCTCCTTCTCATCTCATCTTGGCTAAAAGTGAGGTTTGGAAGGGAGCCGAGTATCTTTTAATAGAACAAAATGGGAGAGAGAGAGAGAAGCAATAGTTTTATTTTATTTGAAATACTTTGCAGAAAGTGATATGTATTTGTTGACTTTCCTTAAGTCTGTCCAACCCAGATTATTCACAATTAACAAAACTTTTATTGAGTGGGGTGGGGGCTTTTATGTCTAGGTATGTACAAACTTTTGCCTTTGCCCTTACGAAACTTTCAATATTTTCCTGAAATCTCATCCCAGCACTATTTTTTTAATGCTGTTAAGGCCTCGTACACAGTTCATGCAGAAACCCCACGCGCAATCTGTAAATAAGTGGAAGAAAGAAGGGTACAAATGTACGGATTAGGGGAAATACGGACACGTGCGCAAATCTTTTCCCTTCTTTTACTTATTTACGGGTTTCCACACAGAATCTCCGCATGTATGTGTACATACTCCCAAAACTAACTCCACAACTAAAGCCACAAGTTTTGGAACTCCAAAAACCAGATTTCTGGCATCTTAAAAAATAATAGCACCCCTATAAATGATACTTGAGAAAAACGAATTAAGGAAGATCGAATTAAAACAATATTTGGGGCACAACCTATCTCACAGATAAACAGAATTAA
The DNA here is from genome assembly GCA_017654935.2 of Phymorhynchus buccinoides. NCBI lineage: Eukaryota > Metazoa > Mollusca > Gastropoda > Neogastropoda > Raphitomidae > Phymorhynchus > Phymorhynchus buccinoides. Next base: position 12,964,452 of record CM065687.1, read on the forward strand.
CTCATTCCATGCTGGCCAGTTGCTTCCCTTTGCAAGCGTTCTGTACTGGCTGATTTGCATAGGTTGCCAAAAAATTATTTTCTAAATAATGGTAACAGATACAAACGTGACATTTTGGCAATATGTACACAATATACAGGACTAACACCTGCAACAGTTTCAAAGCATCCACTTGATTAGTTTTGATTTGTGATATTTTAAAATAAATGCATGTTTTGTCAAGCCAGGCACACTCATAATAGCGAAAATATAATTTTAAGGTCCCAAAATAGCCTACAGCCAGCCAGTCAGTGTCAGAGGCATGAATGAAACGTAGTAGTAGCCCTCTGAGCCACTTTGAAGCACGCATGACTGTTAACCTATGAACTATGAATTTTTAAAGTTCACATGCGATATCCCGTTACCTTAGTAACGAGGCGTTGTGCGCATGCCCTGCGACGAGAGCGCAGGTTAGTATAGAAAGAGTTAAACGTAATCTTATGTTATGTATATGTAATAAGGAGGCAATTTCTTACTTCCTGTTTTTGGATGGAAAGATGGGTTTTTTTAATTGTAATTTTATATGGTTTTAATGATCTCTTTTTTCTTCTTCTTTTTTTTAACACAGAATTTCCGTCCAATGCGATCACATTTTGAGATTATGGAAGAAGTATCTTGTTGAGTGTTGCCATGAATGAAGAGTATTATGTGTTCTTGACTTAAGTTCTTTTTGTATTTGGTATATTCTATTCACAGAGACTTATCCCTGTGAAATTCGGGCTGCTCTACCCCGGAGAGCACGTCGCCGCAAGACATAAAAAGAATGTTTTCACGTGTGGTATTCTTACTAACAGGTGCAACTTATTGTTTATTAAGCTGGAATTTTTCTTTATCGTTTCGCTTGTCGTTGTTGTTCTTGTTTGCTGGTTTATTGAGTGGAACCTCCCTTATAAGACCTCCCATGATAAGACTCCCTCCCACATAAGACCTACTTCTTATAACAATACAGGGCTCCCAATCATCCCGCAAAACAAGGGGTCCCAGGGACTCCTTCACTTACAGTATAGAGGGTCCTAGAGGCGGGATAGAGGGTCCCAGTGGCATTGCGAATGCTAAAAAGATTTTTTCTAGTGCATCGCTGGGACCCCCTGCACATTCTTTTAGAGGGTCCTTTAGAATATTAATACTTCATAGACCCCCAAATGGGGGTCCCTGGGAGCCCTGCAACAGGGCCTGAAGGAAAGTGTGTAAGAGACTTGGAAATTCACTGCAAACTAGAATATGGGCGTTTGTGTTCTTTATTTTCTTGTATAAGACCTACTTTTTCTTTGTAAGTATTAAAATCACCTCCCTCATAAGACCCCTCCCTTATAAGACCTCATTGTGGATGATTTTTGAAGGTCTTATAAGGCAGGTACCACTGTACCTGTGTGTTTGTTGCGATCTATCTTAGAGGGGGGGGGGGGGGGGGGGGGGGGGAATCAATTATAATTGATATTATGTTGATAACAAAAATATATCAACTTTTGAGATTTGAATGATGTCAGTGCAAGGGAAGCACCTCTAACTTTGTTGTACTATAGATTTTCTTGTTCTTTTTCACTGAATTTAGTTCTTTTATACTTTTGAATGTATGATGGGTATTTAAAACGTAAGTGCCATGTTGCCTTGCTTTTTTTTGTTTATTACTGATCAAGTATAAAATTATGTATCATGCAAAAATGTTTAAAAAACCTACACATACACACAATTAAATACACGTGCATGCATACAAGTAACAGACCTGCATGATGACACACACATTTCATGCGTAATATAATGCAGTTGAATCTTTTACAAATATGTATTACATTTACAGGGCGTTTTTTATGTGCCTTTATATCTTTCTTTTTTTTTAAATCATGTAAAGCGCGGTGAGTCCTGCTGTGTCGGGAGAATAGCGCTATAGAAGATTTATTGATTATTATTATTATTATATAAAAGGATATCTGTGTTCTTCTTCCATTTAGTATCCACAATCAATTGGATTTTTTTTATACTGTTTGGTCTGGTGTTAAATCTGATTTATGTCAAAAATAATAATTTGGGCAACTTGGGTATGTGCGTTGTATTGCACACATAAACTTTAATCTGTTTACAATCATGTTTTACATTTGTTTTTTTCAGTCTCTTTAGTTGAACCTATTCCTGTTTACATTTTGGCCAAAAATGAACAAATAATACCCCTTTACTCTCACACACACACATACACAGTGACACACACACACAGAAGCAAGCTTTCATGCACACACAGAGCAGAAGGCTCACACAAACACACATATTCTTTAATCATTCCTATTTGGGGTGGGGTCAGTAATTGTTTTGACACAAACTTTCATGTCGATTCTGATATTATAACATAGTGTGTGTGTGTGTGTGAAGGCGAGATGATTACGGGAATGGGACATGTATGCAAATACACCCAGACAGGGTTCCCAGGTTTGGAACATGAAACGAAAAAAGGACCTTTAAAGGACTTATAAGGACCTCAATAAAGATTGTAAAAGGACCTTCGCCAAACTGATTGTATGACATGTTCATGATAGAATGCCCAAATGCCAATTGTTGACCAAGAGCACAATTCCAATACGCATGGAATGAATCACTACGTCTTGGTGTGGAAAGACTCGCACAGCTTATAATGAATCGTCTGCTCCAATCTGTGACACCGACAACTTGATACTGTCAGGGTTTTTTATCAATATTTTAGACGTTAGTCAGGGTTTTTTAATCTTTAAAAAAAAAAAAAAAACAGGACTTAACAGTACCTTTCAAAAATTAAAAGGACCTCTTGATGAATTAAAAGGATCCACTTGCTGAAATAAAGCACTTAAAAGGCCTGTTGATCAAAAAACAATTCACAAGGACTTAAAAGGCGCCTGGGAACCCTGCCAGATCTGATGTTTATATTGTTGTTAAACAACCATGAACATAATCTCATTTGAACTGTGATTTTCTTTTCAAGTGTCTTTTGGGGGGGAAATATACATATACATCCTTTTTGTATACTTTGTTGTAGTCCTATTGCCAAATTAAAGTTTATTACCAAGCTATGTTTTTGCCTGTTTGTGTGTTTTAAAAGACATTTAATTCATTTGTCTCTTACAAGTAATTTGAAGCCCTCACCATGACTGCAGGGTTTCTGAAAACGTACAGATTGTGCATATTTACGCACTAGACCTCCGTTGCATCTCAACCGACAAGAGGGAAGTAACTATTTTTTTCCGAGTGTGCATTGGCTTTGCTTGAATGGAAGAAACAGTGATCTAAGGCAGCTCTAAAAAAGTAAACGCATGGCAGGGCGCTTGGCAGTGAATGTCTTTGCATTTGGTGGGCGTGTCGTGATGTACTGGGCGAATAGATGGTACTAGAAGAGTTCAACTTAAAATGATGATTTGTGCATTAAACACAATCGTTACTTTTCAGTAAGCTAATAACGTTGCTCCTATTTTGAATGGTCTGCTAGGCCTATCTAGGCTACTGCCACAAGCTGGAGTCGCAAGCCTAGATCTACTGAAAACTACAAGATCGTGCAGAAAGCCCCGGCTCTCAAAGATTGGAATAGTTGGCAAATGTGCAAGAAACCAAAGAAGGAAAAGGTGGTTCCGCATTCAGAAAAAAGCGGTGATGAGAATGTGTGTACGTGTGTTGTGACTTGTGTGCACACGCACGAGCGTGTGCGTGTGCGTGTGTGCACGCGCATGAGAACTGGGGTAGAACCCCTTGACTGCCACCAACGTATCACATACTGACCTGATGACACGGATGATGTTATCAGATGAAGAGGAATAACCCTGATATGCTGGCATTTGCTATAACACAGTAAAGAGAGTAATATCCCCAGACCATTTTGCCATATTGGCTCTATCAGTTGTCTATCATGGCATGGTTTGCCCAATGATTTTATCTTTAATTTTCTCTGGTAGTCAAGGGGTTAAAATTTGAAGATAGGGGTGAAAATACCCCCTTAACCCTTTCACCGCCAATGTCGCATTTATGCACCACAATGATTTAACGCCCATGTCACGAACAGGCCTCAAACCAGGGTCTGTTATCCAAAGAGCCGATTTTCATAATTTTGGGAGGTAAGAATAGGCCTTACCCTGACGGATGCGTTTTTGCAAGAAACACGTCCAGATCACCAGGAAAACACCCTTTACAGAGATCACAACACTCACTTTGCTCTGGTTTCCTCGAAATCAAATCGGCGATTCCTCCTTGGCGAAGGTGCTGGAAGTCAGATTCTTTCAGCGAATGGCCGCCCGAGTCAGACCAAATCGTTTGCACGAAATTTCCACAATACAAGACTTTTTTTCCCTTTTTTTAAAAAGCTATTTTATAGTTTACCGAATTGCGAAAGGAATTTCGCTCACGAAGGAAATGGCTCAATTTTTTATATTTTTTTTACTGCCTACAAAGAAGAAAAACCTCAACCATTCTTGAGTGTCCTCCCCACCCCATCCAAAATGGCTTTTCTCTCCGGCAACTCCGCCGAGGAGGAATCGCCGTTTTTGTCTTCTAGGAAACCAGAGCAAAGTGAATGTTCCGATCCTTGAAAAGGCTGTCTTTCTGGTAATCTCGACGCGTTTCTTGCAAAAACTCATCCGTCAGGGTGTCCCTTTAAAGGAGGAATCCTGGGGGTGGGGTGGGGGGTGTCTTTCGTAAAAATAGTTCCACCTTCTGAAAATTCTGTGCTTGTAACTTCCTCTAATCTGCCACTCTCTTTGACTCTGTCTTTTCTCTTTGCTTTCTATCATCTACTATCTTTCTGACTTACTGGCCCATTCTCCTGCCTTTTAAAAAAAAAATTCTTACAAATATTTTTTCTCCCTTGAGCTCCTCCGAAATCGGAATGTGTCGGCTGTACACAGCGGGGAGACCAGTGAAAACTGAAAATCGGACACATTATATGTACCTTACCCATTATGGCCATATGGCCTGGGAACGCAGAAAAAGAAGAAGAGAGCTGAAAATGGATTTTAAAAAAAGCAAAAAAAACTCAGCCAAGCATAAGTACCATCAACTTGATTGAAAATTTGAAGAAATAACTACTTTCTGTTTCACATTGGACAATGTTTAAAACAGTCCTCCATTTACATGTACTGATCTTGTTTTGCTAAAAACGATAAATAAATTAAATTGATTACAAAAATAGATGAGATAGCAGGATCCCAGTGGGAACAAATGGGTTGTCAACTGGTCAAAATTTTCCCTTCTCTCCCTCCTCGTTCAGTCATATTGTAATGTGCGATTGGGAGACATATGCTCACAAGACACTTGCTCACAACTTTAACCCTTTCGCCGCCAGCCATTTTTCAGCCAGAAAATACCATTAAACTTAACTGGGTAGAGAATTGTTTTTATCTGCAATATTGGGAATTCCTCTGTGTCATGTATAACATTAGGCCTATCCTTACCTCCCAAAATTATGAAAATAGGGTATTGAGATAACAGGCCCTGATTTGATGCTCTTTAGTGACATGGGTGTTAAACCATTGTGGAGCAAAAATGCGACATTGGCGGTGAAAGGGTTAACGAAAAAGACAACAAATGCTCACAAGACATTTTACTTATTAATTTCATAGTTTCTTCCGTACAAATAGTTCCCCCACCTTCTGGAAGTCTTGTGCTTGTAACTTCCTCTAATCTGTCTGAGTTTTTGGATTATCTCATATATAGTACCTGCTGGTTTCTAAATTCTTTATTCAGTTATAGTCGGAAACGACAGACGGGCATACGCATACATACATTTTATACACATACTTCAGTGGTTGTTTTCTTTTGTGAGCAATTGACTTAAGGTTGTGAGCAATTGTCTTGTGAGCATATGTCTCAACACCGTAATGCGCAAACCATACAGAGGCAAGTCAACATTGGTCAACTTCAGTGTGCTGGTTGGACTTGCCAGTTGATCAAGACAAACTGCATCAACTAACAAAGCTTTAACCCTTTCACCGCCAACCATACATCAACCAAATCCGTCCATTAAATTTACCCGGATAGAGAACAAAATCCATCTGCAGTATTGTGGATTGTTCTGTGACATATATAAAATAAGGTCTGTCCCTACTTCTCAATACTAAGACAATGGGGGTCTTTGGATAATAGACCCCAATTTGATGCCTTTTAGTGACATAGGTGTTAAACCACTGTGGTGCTAAAATGCGACTTTGGCGGTGAAAGGGTTAAAGACCCAGTACGTCACGTGTCAAAATCAGTTTTCCCTTCTTATTGCTGATAAGAAATGTTATTTTGACCAAGTGTGGCTCCCATACCAATTTCCTCATGCATGAAAACGAGACATCACTTTAAAGAGCAGCCTCGATCGTATATGAGGAAAGTCTGAATGTGGGCCACACCGACCCAGAAAAAAACCAAGGGACTTAATCGTGCTGGCTCAGTGTGTCTTTAAAACAATTTGCAAAGATCAAACACAGGTTTGAATGAACACAAACTGACATAATTTGACCAAAATATTGAATTTTCTATTCCTCAAGTGAAGTGAAGTCCTTTGACTTGAGTCTCCCTCTACGTTTTCCGCACGGCAATATAAAAACAGCTAAAAAATAAATGGTGCTGCGCTGGCAGCAACACACTCTCCGGGTGCGATAGCCTGAATTTCATAAAGATGGGTCACCGTGACCAGAAAAGGTAATACAGTGGAACCTCCCCTATAAGACTCCCTCCCATATAAGACCTACTTCTCTGAGACATTGCCCTTCTTTGTAAGTATTAAAATTACCTCCCTTATAAGACCCCTCCCTTAGACCCCTCCCTTATAAGACCCCTCCCTTATAAGACCCCTCCCTTATAAGACCCCTCCCTTATAAGACCTGGTTTGGGATGATTTTTGAAGGTCTTATAAGGGAGGTTCCACTATACAATACAGTAACAAAGCTGAACAGATGAGAGAAACTGATGATTTTTTTTCTGTTGCTGCCTTCAACTGCGTCCACGATGCCCTGTATAATGGGGTCCCAAGAAAAAGGTGACACGGCATGTCAGATCACAACACATACTACTATTACTAACACACTTGTGCACGCACACACTCACGGCTGGTTTAACAAGCACCTCTTGCGGGGCGTGTTCCTGCACAAAATAATAACAAAGAACAACAAAACGACGAAAGAAACCCAAACAAAACAAACTTTTCAGTGATTGATTAAATTAACCCTTTCGCTGCTATCATGTTTTGCTATAGGCTATGCTAAGGAAATTTTCAGACACACACAAAATCACGCCGGTAGTTTTCTTTTGCTTATACACACACACACACACACACATACATACACACACACATGTGGGCCACACCCCCTCCTAATCAACGAACCACCAGAAGAAACCTACAGCGGGGTAGGAGAGTTGTAAAGGGAGCCTATTAAACCTTAGGAAGAAGGATTTTCGCCGAATGCGGTACGTAACAGAGAAAGCGTTGAATCATGACGAACGACGATCGTCAACAGAGCATTGCTCACAGCAGATTCTGTGACAAACAGCGTTCGTCAACAGCGCAGTGAAGAGGTTAATGATAGTTGTTACATTCACACAGGAGAGCCAGTCTAAGAGGCAGCTCTTGCATCTTCCTGAAAAAGAAAAAGAACAAAACCACCAGCTACATTTTGCAAAACAAAATGTGTCATTAATCAATGTCACACACTGCAACAGGCTGAAAGTAAATCGTTATACATTGTACAAGATCATTGACAATCAACTCCCAAATTATATATATGTGACAGTGCATGGGAAAACCAGACATAATGGAATGTTGGCATAAATTGAGATGTTAATTTTTCATGGTGGAGCAAACATTCCTTGTTAATACACAAAAAAACACGAATTGAGTTATCTTGTCTAGTTTTTATTTTATAATTATTTGAATGTTGGCATTGAAATAGATAATTTGCAGAAATCAGACATAGAAGATACAATGTTGCCTCTTTGTTTCTGTTGACTTGATTTAGAAAATAATCAAATAAACCATTCAAAATTGTCTTTCATGTTGTGGATACTGATAGAACACATAAAGATAGACATCAATATGCCCTAAAGAGAAAATTTATATTTTGGGGGTTGTTTGACTATTTTTGGCTTTTGCTAAAAACACTCTGAGTGACTTATGTAGATGTTCCCATGCACCATCACATAGAGTCAAGCTCTGTCTCTCTCTCATTACAACTGCAGTCATCTGCAGATGTCCTGGTTGGCTAAAGAGCTAGAGGGAAATAGTAGATAAGAGTTCTAAGGGGTGTGCATGTTTTTGCAGATGTCCTGGTTGGCTAAAGAGCTAGAGGGAAGTAGTAGATAAGAGTTCTAAGGGGTGTGCATGTTTTTGCAGATGTCCTGGTTGGCTAAAGAGCTAGAGGGAAGTAGTAGATAAGAGTTCTAAGGGGTGTGCATGTTTTTGCAGATGTCCTGGTTGGCTAAAGAGCTAGAGGGAAGTAGTAGATAGGAGTTCTAAGGGATGTGCATGTTTCCAACAACAAAACATTATTCCAATATTAGTTTGTTGATTAAAATGTTAGGATACTTACTCTAAATAACTGGAGTCATTTATGCTGAACTGAAATTTGTCAGCAGTCATCATCATCATCTGCCTTGGCCTAAGGCTGCGTCAGACCAATTGACATAGGCTAGAAAAACCAAGGCTACATCAAAATGTTATGCTATGCATAGGTCTTTAGCCATGACAAGCTCCCAGCATAACATCATCAGTCTCCAAAATCCCCCAAAATGGAGTGTGGCTGCCCATGTGGCGGGGCCCAAAAAAAAGGTCAAACACGTAATGAACTCATCCGTAGCTGATGCACTTGTACCATAGTGTTCAAATGTTTCCGCTGATAAGATGATCCCTGGAATCTTTTAGCCAGGGTAAGCCAACAACAACATCCTCCTCATTATCAATCTCATAACCCAGGGTAGGTTCGTTGAGGCACTCATCGCATTACCCTGTAGAGAAAAATGAATGATTACATTGCATTCGAAAAGCATCTGAAGTTCATTTCCTGAAACTGAGGGGTAAAAAAGTCGATAAAGGTAAAGATGTGCCACCCCCCCTGCATTTCTCGCTTAATTCTATTTTTCCGTTTTTGCCTTTCTTACCATACATAAAGCTGTATTTTAGGAACATTTTCAGCTAATAACCTTTTTGGAATACTAACCCTAGCCCTAAACCTAACCCTACCCCCCACTATGTACTGCAGTACACCGCGATTTGTCACAGTTGTGGTTCGTTGCGTTTTTCCGTCTTATAGGGTGGGGGGTAGGGTTAGGTTTAGGGCTAGGGTTAGGGCTAGGGTTAGTATTCCAAAAAGGTTATTAGCTAAAAATGTTCCTAAAATACAGCTTTATGTATGGTAAGAAAGGCAATAACGGAAAAATAGAATTAACCGAGATAGGTAGGGGGGGGTGGCACATCTTGACCTTTACCAAAAAGTCATTTTGTTCGTCATGTCTTAGCACTAGCTAGGGGCAAGCCAAGTATATATACTGAAACGAAATACTCCTGAATTAAAACCACAACTTTCCCTGAAGTCGGAGTGTGGCCGCCCATGTGTCGGGGCCCTTTAAAAGCAGCCATACACGTAATCTTCCCACCCAAGGCCATGAGAAATGTTCACATGGCACTGGGTGTGCCCCCAGAGCGTTTAAGCTGGGGAACGAAAACAACTTACACGAGGTAGTAGAAATATGTGAAGTTGGGTAAAAAATTAAAAAAAAATAATAATAAAAAAAAGTTTTAGCAGCACCACTATCAACGAACACCATTCCTACACCACGGCACTATCACAGTCTTGTGCAGGATAATTGTTAAATGTTAACACGCTTTGTAAATTACCATATTGCCATAACACAGATTCTTGACACACCCGGAAACGTTATCACTGGATTTAGTATGGATATTTACAAGAATCCACAGTATCAGATGAATGCACTCTGGGAGATTTCAGTGTGATATTGCTACAACTACTACATGTCAACGATTACTCCCGGACAAATATGGAACATTTGTGGAGACTGTCACACCAAATTCAACTCAACATTTGAATTCTGCATGAAATGCGGGGAAACAAAGATGTTTGAAGATGCAACTAGCTTAACCCCTTCACCACCAATGTCGCATTTTTGCACCACAATGATTTAACACCAATGTTATTAAAACTCAACTCAGGGTCTGCTATTCAATGACAATGTGTTCCTAAGTTTGGGCAGCAAGGATTGACCCCATTCTAAATGTCACAAAGAAATCCCAAAATATTACAGACAAAATCTTTTCTGTAGGCAAGTAAGTTTAACGGAAACTTTTGGCTCAAAGATGGCTGGTGGTGAAAGGGTTAATAACAGTTTATGACGGATTCTGAAATAGCTGAGAATGGATCATTGTTCATTTTCTTTGAGCATAAAATCAGTAATTTGACTCTCTTTTGAAAAAAAAATTAACATTAGCACCGTTTGAATGTTGTGTGAAAGATTTTGGGCGGTACACACGGGCAGGTCCTTAAATATTGAAACGATAGTTAATTTAACAAAAATAGGAGTTTGTGAATATCGAAGTTTTGAACATTCACATACACTCGACAACCATTTTTTAAGCTTCACTTGCTGCCAGTTTGATTAAACTTGTGTTGTGGAAACTTTTGGTTTAGTTTGTGTAGGGAGTCTTCTTACAGAAAAATACTTAATAGTATTCTCAGGTCGTATTCATCACTGTGAGCGATAGTTGTATGAACAGTATGAACAGTGTGCGTGGAATCTTTTGGCAATCCACTTGTAACAGTTATGTTGAGCCAATGTTAAGCCGTAGTTTCTTCTCAAAACTATTTGTCAATCAGCAATTATAAAACTGCTTGGCAACCTTTCATGCTAACACCCTGTGTTATATAAATGGAGGGCTTAATTATTGGTGTTGTTCTGCATATGTTGATTTGGCCTTAGATTGCTTGTGATTTGGGGGGAAGCAGCACAAAGATAGCATTACCTGCTTTAATATTCACTGAGGCACTTTGGTTTATATATATATTTTTGGGGCATTTGGAATAAAGTCAGACACTTATCTCTGTGAAATTCGGGTGGCTCTCCCCTGGAGTGTGTCGCCGCAAGCCTACTCATTTTTTAATTTTTTTGTATGGGGGGGGGGGGGGGGGGGCAGGGTGAGGAGGGGGGGGGGGGGGCAGACTTGGGAAACCTAGCTATCAATTTGGCCATACCAGGCAGCGGGATTTCTCCCTGCTCTTACCGACTTTCAACTGCCGTGGGATTTTTACGTGCGTAAAGCGCACGGGTCAGACTAGCTTTAAGTCCCCATCTGAAGGACTGGACGTTCAGTTCGATTTTCCTGTCGAACTAGAAAGAAAGGGTGAGGCCAGGATTCGAACCCGGGTCACTCACGCTGCAGTCACGCATTACATTTGGCAGGCGAACGTCTTAACCTTTTTCTCCATGAAATGTTTCACTTTTATGGTTTTTTCCCCTCCGGCTGAATACCTATCCGTTAGACATCAAGCTATGTTATGTATTGTTTACATGAACTGGCTATATATAAGTACACCTTTTTTTGATTTTCTGCCTTGTAAGTAAAGGCAAAGCACTTGTTTCACAACTTACTCCGACAATAGAAAAGACAACACTGTTCGTGATCCGAGTAACTAAACACCATTTTAAACCCACTAAGGTCACTTGGGTCCTCAATATAAACTTAACCACAACTTAGAAATTTTTTTTTTTTTTTAAATGTTGGTCCTGAACAAAATAATTTAAACGCGATTTTTGGAAAGATTTAAAAAAAAGAAAAAAAGATCAACACAACAAACTTTATTGAACACGTTAACACTCTGCATGCTTCACTCGCTGTCAGGATTCATTCGCACGGCTTTCGCTTTCAGCTAAATCACAGCGAGCACCACACAGTACACACCACCAGTGGGAGGCTGACTCAGTGACTGACTGACACCAGGTTTATTGGCTGCACTCTACCACAGAAATAAAACACACACGCTAACACAGTAACTGGGGGGAGAAGTACTAAGAAGTTTTACACACAAATCACAACACCTTTATCCAGCTTACACACTGATGAATTAGTATGATTAGGTCCAACCTCGGAAAAGTTGGAAAAACACCAGTCCAATGACCAAAAAAACCCATTTCTGCCAGTGTATTATATGACCACCACTGTTTCAACACTCGCGGAGGTGGTGGGGTGTGGGATCTAAACATGTAATTACCTTCACCATGCAACACCAAACCTTTAAAAAAATAAAAAAAAACTGATTAAAAAAAATAAAATTTGATTCTCACGTTCATGTTTTAAACATGGTTGGTAACCTTTGTCTTTTCCTAACAGCGAAGCAATCATGCACAAATCAATTTCACAAATGCGGAAAACTGAAAAGAAAAATGACAGAAAATAAAACACTGGAGCCACAGAAAACTATTCACAGCACATTGGGGAGAGGGTGGGGTGGGGGGGTGGGGGGTGTTGAAGTTGTTAATTAAGGCTGTTTTCGCCACACATGATAAACTACCACATTTTGTTTCTTTGTTTTAATGCCACTTCCCCCCCACCCCCCAATCTACCCCAAAAAAAAGTGAACCACAACTTTCCATTAACATTTTCTTTGATCTTGTGCTAGCTGATTATTGACTGCGTTTGTTGTATGTGGTGCAAGTTTTGAGAAACACAATTTCCTTTAAAAAAACAAACCAAACCCCACATCAACATGAAAATGAAATGTCATGGAATTGGAATCCAAGTTCACATTACACTGCTAGACCATATAACACTAAAACAGTGGATTGCACACAATTTGAGAAAAAGAGGTTCCTTCTCACTCTACTGTCCACTAATACAATGCCATCTTTCTGTTCACAAACAACTTTCTAAACACAGCTGCCATTGGAGAAAAAGAAAAAAAGAAGAAGAAAGAAGCACAATGCCAATGGCATTCATCTGTTAGTACACAGATGTTGTTTGAACCGTTCCAAGATTTCCCTCCAAAATCTTAACAAAGCTGGATTTTTAAATCAAATCACACATTCTCTTCAAAGATATAAATATATATAAAACCGAGTAACTTTTAAAGACTGCTTTTGACAAACGTTTTGGATTTATCACTTTTTCATTAAAACAAAAATGACCCAAGCTCCTTTTTACTTTTTAGTTGTCTTTAAATGTCTGATATGATACAAGCTGTCTTGAAATCCGTACATCTAAAAAAAACCATGTGGTCACACTTTTTAAAAAAAATAAAAAAATAAAAAAATGTTCACGACTACACCTATTGAACAGCACCTGCACCAATTTGTAACATGATTGAAACGCACCAGCAACACACTGTTAAACTTTTCTGTACATGGAAATAACATTCCTTCACTTTATATATCTTTGGTCGTTTTGGGTTGGGGTTTTGTTGTTGTTGCATGAGATTCAGATTCAGCATGTCAAAACTCAACCACATGTTAAAGAAAACTACAAAAGCGAGACATTACTGATGCCACGACAACATGCATTGGGGGGGTGACTAGTAGTGCATGATGATACCGACAAATTTAAAAAATGGAACCAAGGCTATAGCAGCGCCAACCCATGAAGTTTTCATAGTAATTTTGCTGCTGAATTTCTTCACCAGAACTTGTAATGTAAGCTAGCGACACGATAAACACTCAAAAACGTAAGATTTTTTACAAAAACAATGTGAGTAAAGGTTAAAAGATGATTGTGTTGTTAAAAAGGGCGTTATGTACACAGATCTCAAAATCTTGCACTGGCGAAACCACCCGCTTTGTACAGTTATAAGATGTTCAACTGTATCACAAGAACTGAAACAACACCGATTAAATTTAAACTCTCCTTTGTGGTGCTTGACTGCACAATCCCCTACGTTTTTAGTTTCTTACTTAAGTTTATCTCCTCCCGCGCACTTCACAAGCTCATTTCACCATATCAACAGTTGACACCATCTTCAGTTCAAAGTCACAGCCGTGACTCGAAACAAAACAGCAAATTTTTGAAGAGAAAAAAAAAGAAAAGAAAAGAATAAACAGAAAAGGAAATACACACACACACACAAATTGATTATTGAGATGATGAAGAAAAAGCCAGTGGTCAGGTCAGGTCAGGTCAGCAACACGGCACAGACAATTGAAGCCCATCGTCCACTGCAGATGAGGAAGAGGGAAGCGTAACATTTCCGGACGCATGCACTGCCTTCCACTACATTACTGCACACAGAAATGGAGAAACAGACACACGCACGCACGCACACGCACACACAGAGTACACACAAATTTCATAAATTCAACAAATCAAAATCAGTTGGCTTTCTTTTTTTTAACATTACTTCTTTTCATCCTCAATCGCCCTTTATATTTTTTGTCCCGTTTCTTATTTTCAATTTTTGTCTTTGGATGGTTTAACCCTTTCACCGCCAGCTATTTTTTATCCAAAATTATCCGATAAACTTCGGTAAAGAAAGTATTTTGTCTGAAATATTGGGGATTCCTTTACTACATGCTTAAGAAAAGGCCTGTCTTTAACTCCCCAAATCAAGAACACAATTATAATTGGATAACAGACCCTGAATTCAAGGTTTTTACTAACATGGGTGTTCAATCATTGTGGTGCAAAAATGCGACGTTGGCGGTGAAAGGGTTAATGACAATTTTTTTCAGGGGGAAAGAAATTGTTTGCATTCTTAACAAATGCTTAAATAATGTCTGGGTAATACAACATTGGTTGTGCAGAAGCTTATGCTCGAGTCCTTAATTCCTCTGAAACAAATGACTACTTAAAGAACAAAATGTGAGCCAGCACCACGAAAGGGACATTAAGTCGCTGGGCTAGTTTCTCACAGCAGGTTTGCAAAGTCCAAAAAAAGTTTTTGGATCAATTTTGAGTTATGGGTATTTTTGTGTTCTGTAACATCTTATCTTTCCTATTTATCTATAATAAATTGCGCTAAGGATCCAAGGAGGGACCCCTAAAAACTCGAGTACCGCGTAAATGTCGGACTTTCGCTCACGATGCGGGTCAAGATACGCGCTTCGTCTATTTATTCCGCTATGTCGGATTAAAAATTTTGCTTTTGAAAGTTGATTTTGAAGGCAAAATGTTTCTCACGTGTCAATTGGCATTATTTTGAAGCTGCGTCATCTGGTCCGACTGACTGCTTTCTCTTCTTCCTCTTATAATTAAATTTTTACATCGACTTTCAACGAAGTCTTAATAGCTCGACAGGTAGAACGCGGTGTCGCAAATTCATAGGTCGCGGGTTCGAGTCTGCCCCTCGCCACATTTTTTTTTGGGGGGGGGGGGCTTTTCATCTTTTTTTTTTAGAGAGGGGAGTGGGCGGAAGGGAGGGGGCACCACCACATATTTTTTTTCTTTTTTTTAAAAGAACGGGGTGGGCGGACAGGGGGGGAGGGCGCAGCCCAGGGGGGGGGGGGGGGGGGGGGGGGGGGGGGGAAAGCAGGATAGGGGAACCCCAAGCGAAGCTAGGAAGGAGAAGAAGGAGGCGAGTAGGGCTTTTGCTAACCATATTTCTTTTGAAAGGTGCACAACGGCGTATGACGCATCTGCGCTCATGAATTGACAGGAAACCGAGCAAGCAATGAAGTGTGTGTTGTCTACTACAGTGTGTGTGCGTGTGTGTGTGTGTCTAACATACAATAAAGTAAAATAAATGCTCCTCACACTTTTCACAACATCTAGGCCCCTACTTTTCTCAAAGTGACAAGACCCAAGTATGTGCAGAGCTTACAATTGCTGTCATGACATCCCGAGCGGAGCACGGGTTTTGCTATACAATAATGTACATCTAACCAGTTCTTCTTCTTCTTCTTCTTCTTCGATCGCTCGGACAGGTTCCTCAAAAGAATGCAGATGTTTCATGCTGCCGTGCAGAACACGGGTTTATCTAGTAAATTATAATCTTTAATATGGTCTCTAAATGGTCTTATAAGTGTTTTAAAACGAGTATGTCAATGCATTTTCTTCAGCTAGGCTAGACTTTAGACTGTTTTCTCAAAATGGTCGACACTCATCCTTCTAACTTGAAATGCTCATAACTCTCGAACCGAAAAAGATACAATCATGGTTCTTGTATCATTAGAAAGAGAATTGTCTGAAATTTTCAAATGTATAATTTTCTCTGAATGGTCAGTTTGACACTTAATGTCCCTTTCGTGGTGCTGGGTCACAAATGTGAAAAATGGGATTAAATGTGTAAATGTGATGGTATGAATGTACAGTCGAATGTCAGTAATGCACAGTCAGACCTCAGTATTGTACAGTCGAATGTCAGTAATGCACAGTCAGACCTCAGTATTGTACAGTCGAATGTCAGTAATGCACAGTCAGACCTCAGTATTGTACAGTCGAATGTCAGTAATGCACAGTCAGACCTCAGTATTGTACAGTCGAATGTCAGTAATGCACAGTCAGACCTCAGTATTGTACAGTCGAATGTCAGTAATGCACAGTCAGACCTCAGTATTGTACAGTCGAACCTCAGTATTCCAACCACCGTACAAACTAACCTAAAGTGTTGGTAATAACTAATATAAATATTAGCTTTAAATGTGGAAAGGATTTACATAAGACACTACAACACACAGTTGAAAACATAGAAAACAATAAATTATCAATGTTAATTAATGAATACGTTTGACAAAGAGCATGTACAATTACTGAATTAGGGAAGCTTTGCTTGAGAAATTGATTTACACATTATGACACAATTCAGTTTCAATTTAATAATAATCCTTTGACCCCTCTTGAGGGCATGGAGGATAAACAGAATAATAAAACATGTGGCCACAACAAGCAAAAAATACACATATTCATCACACAAAACTAAGTTGCAGTCTATTATCAAACAACTTTTCCTGATCTTACAAATTGTGCTATTTTCAATCGGAATTTTGGCTTGGACAAAAATGAAAAACTGATTATTTATACGATACCGTGTAAAATACCTCGATGTTCTTTGATCAACACACACTTTACTAGACAGAGAGTGAGAGTGAGAGAGAGAGAGAGAGAGAGAGAGAGAGAGAGAATGTTGATGCTTTATTCAACAGACTTTATCATGTATTGTGTTCTTTGGTGGGGTGAGTGGTGGTGATGGTAATGGTGTGTGTGTGTGTGTGTGTGTGTGTGTGTGTGTGTACGTGCGTGCCTGCGCGAATGGGTGGATGGGGGGGGGGGGGGGGGGTATGTGTATGCCTATTTGCATGTGTGTGAGTGATTAGTTTTTGTTGAATTTCTTGCTTTTAATTTTTGTTGTTGTTAAGCGCATTGGTGGAGGAGTGCGCTATATAAATAAATTATCATTATTATTATGATTATATTACTACAGCTGATTGTAATCCAATGAACAGGGACGACAGACAACCAAGGAAGGAATGTGTGCAAAGTTTTACTCACAATTCACATACGAGTTGGAATTCCCCTCCAGAACAAAACGTGATGATCCGTGGACATTTGGCGTAGATATGTACAAGATAAAGCTGTGGTAATAATTGTCCGTAACGTTTACTGTAGACTGCCAGACATCATAAGGGGGCTGTCTGCAGGAACACTGAAACAACACAGCCCAGAATACATGAGTGCAACTCCCCAGAATGACAAAAAACTGAAAGACAGGGGTCCAGGGGCCGCCACGGGCCCCAGCAGGGTACAGGGGCAGAGCCCCGTTGGACGATTCAGGGGGGCATCGCAAGAGAGAGAGATAACGAGACAGATAGACAGTTACAATGATGGACAGAGATAGTTTCAGTCCGATGAGCCTTATAAAATGATTACATTGCTTTTGAAAACAATATGGCATCACCATGCTGTTTTCAAGTCAGCCCGAGTGATACTTCCAGGATAGAACAACCAAGTTCAAAACGCCCCAAATCGCTTGTGGCTGACTTTGGAGGGGGGGGGGGGGGGGGGGGGGGGAGGAATTTTTTTTAAAAACAAGTTCAGTTTCTGGTAAAATAAAAAAAACCTGAAATCAGTGTAAAACTGAAAGAGTAGCACCCATGCACATCGGTGCAACTCCACAAAATGAAAACAAACCTGAAAGGCAGGGGTCCAAGGACCCATTGCCCCAGCAGGGTACAGGGGCAGAGCCCCGGCAGGGTACGGGGGCAGAGCCCCGTCGGACGATTCAGGGGGGCAAGTTAAGAGAGAGAGAGATAACGAGATACACTAGACAGACAGCTAAATGACAGACAGTTTGAGTCTGATAAGCCTTGTAACATTACTACATTGCCTTTGTAAACTTCCAAGATAGAACAACCAAGTTCAAAACGCCCCAAATCGCTTGTGGTCCTTTTTTTGTGAATTAAAAAAGATTGAAGTTCAGTTTCTGGTAAAATTAAAATACTGAAATCTGTAAAAATGAAAGAGTAGCATCCATGCATGTATACTTCCATGCACACGCATAATATTGGACCATTCATTCGCAGAACTATTACAACTTAAGAAAAAAAATTACCTTCCGCTTATTATTATCAGATACATTCATCTTGCAAGCGAATATACATAATTTAAAAAAATACTCATTCACACAGCCATTTTATGGAGAAAAAAACTTACTTTCCAGTAGCATTTTCCGGCACACTGTGACTTGGACACACTGGCTCCTCTTCCCACGGGAGGCATCAGGCGGAGGGTCTGAAGTCAGGGTCGGGAAACCGCAGGTGACAAAGGAAACCTCCTCTCTCCGTGTTTCTTCATCTGAGTTTGGGCTGCAGTCACGCCAACTCTCCTCTGCCTTCATTCCACTGTGGCGTGTGTACTTGTATGTGTGTGTGTGCGTGTGCGCGTGTGAGAGAGAGAGAGAGAGAGAGAGAGAGAGAGAGAGAGAGAGAGAGAGAGAGAGAGAGAGAGAGAGAGAGACATCTTTTCATTTTCCAGCCAACAAGTGCGCCAAACGTTTTGTCTCAGAATATTCCCAGCAGACAAATAACACTCGCTATGTACACTTTTTCTCTCGAAAAACATACACATGCAGGTTTTAAAAAAAATAAAAAAAAATATTGTACACAATCTATATAATTATTATTAAAAAATGAAGAGAAAAGCAAGAACATCATCATGAAAACACAGGAGCTTAACACTTTTTTTCAACACACACTGGGCGATAAAATAACAAAGCCAGCGCCACTATTTTAATGATATAGCCACCACTACACCACATGTCATCTAGCAACAGCACAACGACACATGAAATTCACCTCCCTCCAGCACCAGTGAAGCCACTGCACCGTGTGTGTGTGTTGGATCAGCCGACAACAACTTCCCTTCACTCACACCCCTCTGAACAAGATCGGTTTGGCACACCGCATTTCTAAGATATTTGTTCAGATGGAAAACACAAACCTACACAGGCAGCGCACATCTCCAGTTCAATAATTAAGAGAGAGAAAAAAACGAAGACAAAAAAAACCCCCAGCACAAATGATGATTTAGATATGTGTGGGAGTGGAGGCTGTGGATGCAGAAAATAAAGAAATATTGAAATGATAAAAAAATAAAAAAATAATTAAACAAAAATGATAAATGGTCTGGTCTTTCAACATTCAGTTTCCTCCAGCCTCAAGTCAATAAAATGTTGTTCAACTTTCAGCAATGAAGGTTCACGTAAGTGATAACATGCGGCGGGTGGGGTGATAAAGAAGACGATGATGATGATGGTGGAAAGGGAATGGGGGCGGCACCGATTCAGTGACAGAGGCTGATCCCACCCATATAATTGTATCTCACTGTATAGATCTGCATGCACCAACAGGACATTTTAAAACCACTTTACACGCATAATCTCACCGTGTTTACAGCTGAAGTAAAGCTCGCGATTGTCGGCAAGTTGACAGATAACAGCAACAGCACAAAGATCCACGTTTGAAGTCAAAAATCCACTTTTGTTAGAACTAACGCAAAGAATCACGAAGCAGTTTAAAAGAACTTTTGATGCAATTTGATTCAACAATCAATGACATCTCCAATGTTTTTTTAAAAAAACACCCAAACAAACCCAACACATTATCAGAAACAAAATCATACTTACAACACATTTCCAGTCATTTTTTTCAAAGCAACTTGTCTTTTAGAAAGAATTGTTCAACTAGCTGCTTACCACCATGATATAAAAAACAAACAAAAAAACTGTTAAAAAATTAGTCCCCCAAGACTGTCACTAACAATTGGTAAAAAACAACTTTTCCATAACTTTTTATATATATATTTTTTTTTTTATAATAAAACACAATACTGTAGTTCATTTGAACTGCAAATGTTGATAATGATAAAATTCACTCATTAATTCTCGAGCCTACAAATCGGGTGTCCATAACAAAATGTTGATACATGATTGATATGATGATCAATGGGTGGCTAAAAGAAATACATGCCAGCGCATGTTTATATATATGAATCCATGAACTATGACAAAAACTAGGTACACAAATTGTATACTACAATGAAATTACAAACTACATATACAAAACTTAAGGGGGGGGGGGGGGGGGGGGAATAATGATTGAAGATGTTCATTGGACTCTCTCACTGCTTCCATCCCCCCCCCCCCCCACCCACCCCACACACACACGCCCAACTGTTTCGCCACTGCATTTGACAATGTGAAAATTTGACATA
The DNA here is from genome assembly GCA_017654935.2 of Phymorhynchus buccinoides. Classification (NCBI taxonomy): domain Eukaryota; kingdom Metazoa; phylum Mollusca; class Gastropoda; order Neogastropoda; family Raphitomidae; genus Phymorhynchus; species Phymorhynchus buccinoides. The sequence goes on from CM065687.1 coordinate 12,985,114, forward strand.
AAAATTGCTATGCCACTGTCGTATTCAAGTTAAAAAGGATTATTTTAGAATTGACAGAGATGCCTAAAAAATTTTTTTTATATCATGCATTGGTTATGTTGATTATCATAAAACATATACACATCTATGACATTTAGTGTTTAAAAAAAAAAAAAATAGGAAAATGAACAATCACAATACTAGTATCTACAAACATTACCGGCCTAAGATACATGTATTACACAATATTCACTGGACTTAACCTCGATAAAAAAAAAAAAAAAAAGTGAACACAGACATTTTAAAAACATGAGATGAAGAGTTGATGGGAAAATACCAGGATACAAAATAGTTTATAAAATGAACATTGGTAGGAAACAAAAAGAAGAAAAAGAATCAGACGAAGAAAACAAGCACAACCCATGAAAGCTATACATTATGTATATTAGTTACTGGGAATTTTGTGTCGACCAACAAGGCTCCCAATCGTCCCGCAAAACAAGGGGTCCCCTGCACATTCTTTTAGAGGGTTCTTTAGAATTTTAGTACTTCATAGACCCTCAAATGGGGGTCCCTGGGAACCCTGACCAATTTGAATTACTTATGTGAGGGGGGCACATACTGTTTTTTATGAAGTACAAGGCGCACCTGATTATAAGGCCCCCAAATGTTACACAAAATTCAGATTTTTTAAATTATAGTTTCTTCCTATATTATCAGTCACATTATAAGACGCGCAGGGGTCTCAGTCTAGGGGAAAAAAAGTATCGCCTTATAGTCCGTAAACAAAGTTGAGAATATGATAAGAGGTCAGCAGATGAAAAAAACCCAACCAACAACAAGAAATAATTTGAAAAATGTCTAATTAGTGCTTTATGAAAACTGCAACAATCCAGCACTTGAACTTGGCTTTGTTGTGCCTGCTGGCAAAAAGTCTTTCAAACATCTTTTGTTCGTGAGCATTTTCAATCTCAAAGGTATCAGCGCTTCACAAACTACAGTGCATCCATCAGTAAAAGCTGAAATAAAAAGAATGAAAAGAAACGTGTCACTATTTCATTTTCCCACAACCCTAGCCTCTTTTGCCCAGTTAAGATGCCTGCCCCCCCCCCCCCCCCCCCCCCCCCCCCCCCCCCCCCCCTCCAAAAATATGCCATACAAAAAAAATTGTAAGTGTGAAAAGAACCCTGACTGTTCCCTTGAAAACTGTAACTACAAACTACATCAACAACAGCAAAAAAAAAAAAGAAAAAAAAAAGATGTAATGAAATCATATTGTACAGATATTCAAACATTACAAGATTTATGCTTAGAATTATCCTTTGAATTTCTTGAATACTAATGAACTAAAATTATGTTTAAACTTAAAGATTAGACTATTTTCCTTCAACAGCATGCTGTTTAAAAAAAAAGAAAAGATATGTACAAGTAGCAGACAAATAAAGAACATTAACACGTGACAAACATGATTTTGATTCTAAAATAAAAATGTTAATTCTTGGATCATGAAACCTTTAATTGATTCTAAGTTAAAGTAATCTTTTCAAACACTTTTCATCGATTGCTTGTTGAATCATGTAATTCCCAAATACGCAGCTCTACACAAAAGTTGTGACAAGACAGCATATCTAAATGCAGTGCCACTTTTCAAAACTACCAAAGAATAACACAATTAACATAAATGTACACACATACATGATATATTGTGCATGTGATCTCATCGCACACTCAAACACACACCCACACAGATCAATTCTAAATGAAAATTAACCAAACTGAAGTTTCACTAATTGTCTATGAAACTAAAAAAACCAACTCATAAAGTCCTTCAACACAATTAATCCATATAATAATAATATAATAATAGTGAATCATTTATATAGCGCATTCCTCCACCAAATGTGGAGCGCTATGCACTTAACAACAACAAAAATAAAAAGCAAGAAATTCAACAACAAAACCAAATAATCACTCACGCACATGCAAATAGGCATACACATACACACCCCACCCACACATACGCACTCACACACCGTTACCATCACCACCACTCACCCCACCCCAAAACACAATACAAAATACAATCACTATGTACAGTGTACCATCATCATACGCTTATTTCAATACTTTTTTTTTCAATTTCATTCAATGTTCTAACTAGGGAATCAACCCATCAAAAAAACAAAACAAAAAAAAGCATACATGTACTATCTTATTTCCTTTTTTTCAACAAATATTTGTTACATTATGATTTAGATCAAGAAAAAGTAACACAGATCTATCTAAAATCACTTTTTTTAATTAATAATGTGATAGCAAGCAGCACTTGAACATGATCAACACTTGAATGAGCAATTTTTACCGTGGTCAACAATCCATGAATAGTAACTGTTTCTTGTCAGTGAACAGCATGAACGGTGCAAAGCAAAGCTACAACAGCACATAGTTTTCTTTAAATCACTATTTCAGCATTTACTAGTTGTTGATTACATAAAAAGACATGCGTAGTCTGATGGTATGTACAAGATCACTTTGGTATAAGACTCGAAATACAAAGGAACCTCCCTTATAAGACCTCCCATTATAAGACTCCCTCCCGTATAAGACCTACTTCTCTGAGACATTGCCCTTCTTTGTAAGTATTAAAATTACCTCCCTTATAAGACCCCTCCCTTATAAGACCCCTCCCTTATAAGACCTCGTTTGGGATGATTTTTGAAGGTCTTATAAGGGAGGTTCCACTGTAGCATAAAAATAAAAAGGCATGTCAATAAGTTGAATAACTCGGAACACACTCACAGTTACATACAGAAACTGTGCGACAGAGACAGATGAGATTGACATATCACACACACACACACACACACACACACACAGAGCACATGCACTGCGTCCTTTCACTTCAGTATCTTTGATCTTGATTGAAGGTACCGGTAATAACATCATGGGTGCTCCTGGGAAATTTCAAAAATCCTGCTAGCCCCGACAGGGTTCCGGGGGTCAATGCCCCCTGGAAGCTGAAGGGAAACAACAGTTTCCAATGTAATTGACAGGCTCTCGTTGCACCTTTCACTTCTGGTTAAAACTTTATGACGTCTTTAACCAGCAAAATGCATCTTCCCAAATTCTCATAATCCGGCGACGCCGGCTCCAGGCAATAAAAAAAATCCTGAACTTCAGGACATCCTGAAAGCAGGAGCAGCCATGTAATAATATACATTCAGCTATGACTACGAGACAATTTGTAATGCCCACCAATGAAACACTACAGAATGATTAATTGACACACCAGTGCCATCATGTCTTTGTCAGTTTTGCTGAATACATCAATGTTGATTCAACATAAAGACACACACACCACACAAAACAGGCAATTTTTTTAAAATAGTAAACTTGATTACTATGGTGGAAATAAATGGGTAAGATTACGAATGTGATACATGATGCATTTGATTAAAAGTTATAATGAACATGCCCATACACACACAGACGCCAAAAGGTTTTATCAGTACTAAAGTATGTTCCCAAAACATTTTCATTTATTATTTCCAGGACTTCTTGAAGTTCTTCAGAAGTAGTTTTTGGCCAATACTTCCATTCTTTAAGAATTTCTTAACACATTCAGTCATACTAATTACTATTAACCAATTTATTGTGCACTTTATGCATATATACACTTATACGTAACCATGGCAACTTTCGCCCCACACTAAGTGCGTTAAGGAAATCATAAGTAAAATGAGTAGATTCATATCTTACTGTCTAACTCTGTGAAATTACGTCTTTTTTCATTTCAAAAATGGCATAGAGGAATAAATGTATGGGGAGAAAATGACTTTTGACGTGGCTCCTTTAGAATCTAGGATTTGAAAGGGGGGGGGGGGGGTACGCACGGACCCAACCAACGCACAGACCTGTTACAGTGTTGTGTTAGTACTCTATACAATAGAAAATTTTAAATTAAAAATTGCTAAAAAAAAACTTTACATTCATCAATTTGGGAGGGTAACAACATAATTGAAAAAGCTTTGTTTTTAAAAAATCATCCTTAGACTTGTTTTAGAACAAAACGCAATCAATTATGTTTGTCATGAGATTAAAAAAACAAAAACATTATTATTATAACACATCTTCTCCGCTGTAGAATAGAGTATAAATGTAACCATGTGTGTGTGTGTGTGTGTGTGTGTGTGCATACATGTACATACATGCAATGTCGGCTTGCAAAGCGTGCATGCGCATGCAACTGTATACATACATGTATGTGTGCGAGTGTGTATATTGTGCAAATTATAATATTGTATGTTACTTAGGGTGTATGGCAAATCTTTAAAAAAAAAAAAAATATTAAAACCACTTCCAACATGCATTGGGGGTCTTTAAAAAGACCTAAAAAGTATGTTAAATAAAATGGACTCTTGCAACAAAAGATTTGAAAATTAAGAGAAAAAATGGGGTTACTATGTACAGCATGTACCATAGACAGTGAGACACAGCAAGATAGCTAACCCAAAGCAAACTAGTCCAGGTTTCATCATGTCTAACCAGTTCACAGTTTGTCTAACCAGTTCACAGTTCAATTGATTCTTGTGTCTATGCTGTGTGTTTGCCTCATGTGTGTAGGACTTAGTTATTGTATTTTAGTGTTATTGTATTTTAGTGTTTATTTATTTTTAATGTTGATGTACAGCGCTCTGAGCTCCCTGAAAAGGGAGTAGAGCGCTATACAAATTTCCATAATTATTATTACTTCAGAAGAACTAAGCATCTTCTTTTGGATTGAATTTAATAACCCCAAATTTCCACCCAGCCTAGTGGGCCCCGACAACCACCACCACTACCAGATAGTCCTCCTTTAAGGCAGAAAACTCAGGCGGCAGCTTCGGCGAACGCTTCAGCAAGAAATTGTAGCCAAACTGACAGGGAGGAAACGCGTGCAGCACGCCAACGTTTTTATCCGACGTTGGATTAGGGGGCAGAGAAATAACCCCTGCAGCGTCTTTCTGCTTTAAGTAAGAAACCAGATTTTTGAGAGGACGCTGCTGAGCGACTCCTACGTGCTCGTCGTAGTTCTGCAGGGTGGACGGCATGGCCAGCAGAATGCAGTGACCGTGGCGACCGGCGCTGGAAATGCGGCGGCCCACGTCTTCCAGCTTGGGCTGGTCCAGGCGCAAGCGCTGGGTGATGCGCAACACGGGGGCCTCGGTGGTGGTGGGGTCCCTCATCAGGTTGTCCACAATGGTCACGTCCCCGCTCACCACGTGCATGCGCGCGGCGAAGGCGCTGTTCTTGAGGATCAGGGCTCCGTTCCAGGCCACGGGCAAGTTCTTGGCCAGTTCGTTCACGCTGCGGATGTGATTGACGGGGTCGTCGTCCACCATTCGGCTTGCCTTATCTTCCCCACGCCGCTCCCTGTCTGCTCCACCTATATCTGCCCGCATCACTCGGTCATCTCTGGGTGGGGGGCGGTCAGGGTGGAAATCTCGCCTGTCCGGCGAACGGCTTCGCCCATCGTACGGAGGTGCTCCATAATTGCCGGGGGATCGTGGTCGTCGCGGGGGTCGCCTGTCCCCTTCGTTGGGATAGGTAGGCCAAGGTGGCTCACGACGGCGGTCCATTTCGGGCATGTGGTCCCCTCGGTTGTGTCTGTAACCGGGTGGTTCCCTGTCCGGAAACCATTCTTCTCTTCGCGGCCCACCAACAACAACACCACCTCCACCACCTCCTCCACCGCGGTCCATCTGGCCGTTGCCTGTGGCAGGGTTTGTCCATGACACGCTTCGTTCAAACTCTCGTTCAGGAACGATGAAGGGTCTGGGAGGAGGCCCTCCGTGGAACACCGGATTGCTGATGTGAGCAATGTCAGCAAAGTCCACGCGCAGCCTGCGGTCAGGGCCCCCTAGGGGAACGCCGCGCATCTCCAGGCAGGCCGCCTTAGCAGCGTCAATGCTGTCATACAGCACATAGGCAAAGGTCTTTCCAGCAGGCCACTCAGTTCTTTGAATTGCGCCAAACCGGTCAAACTCCTGCTCCAGGGTTTCCCTGGACAGCCATGGCCCAATCCCACCTACCCATAGACATGTTGTCGGGGTAACCTTCCCATAGCCAATTTTGCACTGAAACTTACCAATGTATTTGCCAGACATCTCTACTTTTGCCCTATGAGCACAATCCAAGTTCACAAACTTAATGAAAGCGAACGCATTACCCTGCCCCTTTTGTGGTCGCTTTATGTCAATGTCCTCAACAAACCCATACTTTTCAAAGATATGCCTCAGCTCCATATCGGAAATGTTCACGTCCAGATTTCCAACAAACAGGGTCCTTGTGGCCTTCTCATCAAACTCAGGGTCTATGTGGTCCAGGTGGTAGGGGAATTTGTCATTTCTTCGAGACTCCTCCATCATGCCCGGAGTGATGGGGCCAGGGGGTGGCCCGCTGAACATCATGGGGTGGTCTGGGGAGAAGGGAGGTCCCCCTCCCCCTGCCATGCCTGGGGGTGGTCCTGGGGGTGGTCCTGGCCTGCCAGTCACCACAGGACCTCTGGGCATCTCTGGAGGCATGGGAGGGGGTCTGTACGGTGGGGGTGAATTACGACGGTTATGAAAATTAAAGTGGTCTCTGTTGTTAAAATCGCCAGGGCTTCCACTTCTCCGTTTATTATAGACAGGTTCAATCCGAAGAGGCCTTTCAAAGATATCATCCCTTCCCTTGTGCTTGGCTGCTCTTGCGTCTTCTGGATACCTAAAGTTTAAGTAGGCCACCCTCTGATCTCCAGAGAAAGTGACCTTAACGTTCATTTCCCCATACTTCCAAAATTCATGCAGCAGTGCGTCTTTGACAGCAGCATCGGGAAGCTTGCTAGGAAGGCTTGTAACGATCAGTGATCTGTAATCGTTATCGCCATCCCCCGACCCTGCCCTGCGCATAGGTGGCATGTTGTAGTCATCTCTGAAATGTTTCCGTGGTGGTTCCATATCATCATAATCCCGAAAAGGTTTCCCTTCCCTAGGAGGCCCTTCCCCCATAAACTTTCGCCCGCTCCTACGATCAAAATCTGGACTCATTCTCTCCCTCACCATCCCAATATCAGGTGGCCCATACCCCGACGGCCTAGAACGTTTATTTCCCCGAGGAGACCCCTCCCTATCTTGACGCTTCATTGTGTAGGATCTAAAGACTAAAGCTCTAAAATATAGTATTAAATCAAAACCGGTAACTTAGCCCAGCAAGTGCGCCGCCATCTTCCCGACAGGAAGCTGTGTGAGGGAATGTAAGCCAAGCAGACATTCTTTTAATCTTCCATACAAGATGGATTTATTTTTATTAAATACATTTCTCATTATAATCTTAAAGTAAATCTTCATAACCTACGCCACATGCAGGCACATTAGTTGAGTAGAAAGGCTATAATGAAAGTCCTAGTTATTCGCGCGAATTCATAAACAATTCGGCGCATGAATACACACGTCAGCGCGTGTGAAAGTAGACCGCTGTTGTCAAAGTAAACGTCACAGACGCAGCCTAGCACGCAAGACGCCGCACTCACAGACCATGGATCCAAGCTTGTGTCACAGACACTAGCATGAATGAATGGGCGTGTCACTTGATACGTTTCTTTGAAAGAAAATCCGTTTAACGTCCGAGCGGCAGATAAGTTCCCAAGCAGCTGAACTTCATAGGGGTAGGATCAGCCTAGTGTTATTGTCATAAAACTGAATGCATCAAACTTTGAGTTTGAGAATCGTAAACATGACGGCGGTGTAGTATAAGCAAAGACTGTACAGAAAAACACACAGAGATAGAAACAGATGAGAACGAGAGAAATGCTCAGACAGAGATGCAGACAGTCAGACAACAGATAGACAATAGACATACATAGGGGAGAGAGAGAGAGAGAGAGAGAGAGAGAGAGAGAGAGAGAGAGAGAGAGAGAGAGAGAGAGAGAGAGAGAGAGAGAGAGAGAGAGAGAGAGAGAGAGAGAGGCAGACAGGCAAGAGAGAGAAAGACATACACAAGTAGACTATGGTCTTGACAAGTGCTATGGTTTTGACCGAGTAAGTCGAGGTAATCAACTCTAATTTTCACGAAGTGCTCTATCCTAGGGTTTTTTTCCCTCCGAAAAGTCGTCTATTGAAAATGTCCTATTGTGTCCTTCCTGTCACTGATGACAGATGTCCTATTGGAATTTAACACTGGAACCCTGTCCTATTGATTTCCGAGTCTGCAAGAGCCAGCTGGGCATGTTGAATGAAAGCCGCCTAGGTTTTACGCCCACTCGGCTGCAGAAAACAGCAATGGGACGAATCATCAACCAACCATCATTCAAGGCTCTGAGCAGATCCTGGAGGTACTGCTATATAGTATACCAGGTCTGGTAAGCTGATGCTGATTAGTAGGCCTATCTGCCAGGGCATGTTGATGATGGTTGATGAAATTCTGCTTATATGTCCTCCGGTCTGGAACAGACACTTATGGGACATATGGGGCCTATTCTCCTTTGGAGAATCCTCTTTTTCACACTGCTCCTTCTATTCAGTCTGGAATGGCTTAGGCCTACCACACAGTGTTCGCCATTCTTCCACAGTTCAGTCTTTCAAGACTTCTTTGAAAACTCACTTCTTTGATGCTTCATACCACTAATCTTACCTTAAATCCACATGCTTCTGTTTCAGAATCTGACTGATATGTGTGCTTGCGTGCGTGCGTGGTGTGTGACTGTGTCAGTGCTTCTCTATTAGTGTGTGTGTTTGCGCAATAACGTAGCTCATGAACTTTGATTTCCCTTGCAATTTTGTTTCCTTATAATATTGTAATATTGTTTCAAATTTTGTGGTTATGAACAGGACTTTGTTTAAATAATATAGCCTATGTTTGATTTGATTGTAGTGAGTCTTATGAGTCTAGTGAGTCTTATGTGTATGATGTTAACTTATTTGTGTTTCATTGTCTATGTAAAGCGCTTTGAGCTCCCTGCAAAGGGAGTAAAGCGCTATATAAATGTTCAGTATTATTATTATTATTATTAGTAGTAGTAGTAGTAGTAGTAGTAGTAGTAGCATAGATATAAAGATGGTGGGAACGATCCTGGAGGCAATGCCCGGAGGCAGTGCAACACCAGGAAAGTCCCGAATTTTTAACAATACAGATGTGTTATGGTAAAGAGACTAGAGCATGTTAATTGTTCTATTGATTTTCTTTCATAGGACATTTTGTCCTGTCACTTTAATTTGCATCTTCGGAGCACATCTGTCTCTGTAGGCTATACGTAGGCCTATTAGGGATTTTGATCTCGCGCGGTTACTGAACATTTCTTTGAGCAGATTAGGATAACATATTTATTTTAGGCCTACAGTTCGTAAAACAAACAAACAAACAAACACTGCCACACTAAAACAAACCAAAAACAACAACCCCAAAACAATCCTCAAAGAATTAAACAGAGCAAAAAACTACTTGAACAACCCCCAAAATCAAACCCAAAACAAACAAAACCTCCCCTGTAAAAATACCCGACCTGGGGGGAAGACGGGGTAAAAAGCGCATGGGCGGGTAAGAAGCCCACCCCAATTATCTCATGAAATAAAGAAATTTTCAGTCAAATTTGCCCATGAGACGAATGCTAGACATTAACGCTCGTCTCATGGGCAAAATGAGACTGAAATTTGCTTCATTTCTTGAGATAATTGGGGTGGGCGTCTTACCCGCCCATGCGCTTTTTACCCCGTCTTCCCCTATACGTAATCGTAACTGGAGCACATGTTCTTCTTCTTCTGAAAAATAATGATGTTTTACGTCCTCTCGGTCATAGACACATATGGGACATTTGTAAATACAAAGATGGTGGGAACAATACTGGCTGCAATGCCCAGAGGCAGTGCAATACCAGTAACGTCCCGAGTTTTTAACAATATAGATAGGTGTAGCGGTAACCACGCCTCGGTTAAACCTCATCGGCTATGGTACCGCCACATGATGCACACTTCTCGTTCCAAAAATGCTGATGGCTGGTTGATCAAACCATAATTTTGATGGTTTTGATGAAAGGAGCACATGTTCAATTAATTACGTTTGTTGTTGGGTCCTTTAAATAAACGGCTTTGCGACATTGGTTGAGATGACATTAGCCTGAAGTTGCAGGGGCCAATAACACAATTCAATTCAATTCAACAATGTTATTGTCTCCAAACAAGTGAAGAAATTTGCTTTTTGGCATGCACATCAAAATAAAGATCAAATAAGACATTGTTATAACCTAACAGAAGAGACAATTTGTAAAATAACATAAAAGCACATGTCATTGACATAAAACATAGTTATCAAACACACACAAAGTGCATGAGAGCTAGCTTCACTGTAGCCTAAGTGAGTGATAACTGGAAAGGCCTAGTGCAGTTAGCTAAAACGCAGATCGAGTAGAATATTAAAAAAAAGAAGAAAAAAGATGCAGGACAAAGACTCTGAAACCTTAGAAATCTACCTTTTTAGTGATGTTGCACAAGCGTGAAAGGCCTAGGTAGCAGACTTTTAGGCCTTTTCAATGAATCACAGAATGTGCAAAATCGCAAGATAAGTTTTAATTTCCATGGGCAAAATATGGTAGCTTCAAGAAAGAAAAACCTCACCAAATCTCTGTAAATCTTTAATTGCAATAAATAAATAAAAGCAAGCTTGAGTGCATGAGAGCATTTGTGTTCAGTTAAGGCCACATATGATCAATTACTAGAGGTGGGGGGAAAAACCGGTTTGAACCGAAAAACCGGTGCTAAACTTTCGCGATTCGAAAAACCGGTTCGAGCTGCTCTGAACCGGTTTTTTAACTGCAAACTGAAAGTAAGTTTTTCTTAGAATAACGCATTCTTTTCGAAGACTGAACAAGGCTGATTCTCAGCACAGACTGGGTGTTTGTAAACCAAGAGTAGCTGTTTCTAGTTTGTGGTGGTGTATGGCTTTGACTTTGACTGAGTGTTGAGTTGAGCCGTGTGCGTGTGTCATAAGTCACACGTTTCTTGTGTGTGTGTGTGTGTGTGTGTGTGTGTGTGTGTGTGTGTGTGTGTGTGTGTGTGTGTGTGTGTGTGTGTGTGTGTGCGCGTGGGCGTGCATGTGCGCGTGCGTGCGTGTGTGTGAATATTCTGACAAATAAATATGTGTTTGCATAGGTGAAGCTAGTGATGCGAGTACTGGTTAAAAAAAACCCCAGTTCGGTGAAACCGGTTCGAAGAGGGAAAACCGGTTGCAAACCGGTTCGGAATTTTGAACCGGTTCTCAACTCTATCAATTACTGTACATCTCTCTCTCTCTCTCTCTCTCTCTCTCTCTCTCTCTCTCTCTCTCTCTCTCTCTCACAAATGCTCTCATGCACTCAAGCTTGTTTTTATTTATTTATTACAATTAAAGATTTACAGTGATTTGTTTTGTTTTTTCTTGAAGCTACCATATTTTGCCCATGGAAATTTAAAACTTATCTTGCGATTTTGCACATTCTGCGATTTATTGAAAGGGCCTAAAAGTCTGCTACCTAGGCTTTTCACGCTTGTGAAACGTCACTAATATAGTAGGCTAGATTTCACAACTTGGGGTTTCGTGTTCTATCTATAAATAGACACATTTCGTCATTTCCGTTGCATCACACCCTCGCGTCCGGTTTCCCATTTCTACTTAGTACTTGTTCCTACTAGCATAGCAGAAGATTGTTATTATCTGTTGGTGCTTCAAGTAGAACATTTTAAGTCATCCCATTCCGATCAGAATGAACATCCAACCCCTTCAACCAAAGAGACACCCGATTTCAGACGACTACAGACTTACCGGTAGTGTACTGGGACTAGGCATCAACGGAAAGGTGTTGGAATGTTTCGCGAGAGCCACAGGCCAAAAATTCGCGTTGAAGGCAAGTTGATTGAACAATAATTTGGACATTTCTATTAATAGAATCGAACACATAAACAGCTAGGTGTGGGATCTGGTGTTTTAAATACTTACTATGTAAGCAGATTCCTCATTTTGAAAGACAATTTCTAAAATTTATGAATGAAAATGAGTGAAATCACATCCTGATTCTGAATTTGAGTAGTCAGTAGTGTCAACGGGGTCAGCCCATTTTTGCTCCGTCCCGTTTGTGCCCCGTTCTGTTGTTGCCCCGTTCTGTTGTTGCCCCATCCCGTTTTTGCCCTGTCCCGTTCTTGTCTCTATGTGTCCCCATCTTTCATGTGTCTCCATGATCATCTCTATCAGTCTATGTCACTGTCACTGTCAGTATGTCACTATGTGTCTCCATATCTATATCATATAGTGATATAGCATATACCCTCTATCACAGTCTATCCTCTCTATGTCAGTATGTGTCCCCGTCCCTACATGTTCCCACCTCTATGTGTCCCGTCTCTTTGTGTCCCCATCTCTATGTGTTCCCATATATCTATGTGACTCATCTTTGTGCAGTTTGGGACACATAGATATATAGGAACACAATGATGGGGACGTATAAAGATGGGAGCACATAGATATATAGAGATGGGGAGACATTGAGATGCGACAGGAACACATTGACACAGCGACAGGCAGAGACCGATCACATAGAGAAGGGGTCACATAGAGACAGGGACACATAGTGATGGGTACACATAGAGATGGCGACACATGACATAGTGATGGCGACACATGACATAGTGATGGGGACACAGAGAAACTGGGATATAGGGACTCAGAGACACATGGAGATGGGGACACAGTAATGGGGACACAAAGACAGGGACACACAACACATAGACCGGTCACATAGAGAAGGGTACACAAAGAGACTCATAGAGATGGCGGCACATAGACAGGAATATAATATATAGACATGGGGACAAATGGAGACGGGGACACAATAATGGGGACACATTGAGAGGGACACATAGAGACAGGGTAATATAGAGACACGGTCAGATAGAGAAGGGCATATGATATAGAGATGGGGTCACATAGAGATGGAGACACATAGAGACAGGGACACACAGAGATGGGGACATGTACTGTGATGTAGCATGGGTGCTACTCTTTCATTTTTACACTGATTTCAGCATTTTTAATTTTACCAGAAACAACTTAATTCATTAAAATTTAAAAAAAAATTGACCATAAGCGATTTGGGGCATTTTGAACTTGGTGGTTCTATGATCTTGGAAGCTTACAAAGGCAATACATGTAATAATTTTGCAAGGCTTATCAGACTCAAACTGTCTATCATTTTAACTGTCTGTCTATCTTGTTTAGTTGTTATCTCTCTCTCTTAACTTGCCCCCCCTGAATTGTCCGATGGGGCTCTGACCCTGTACCCTGCCAGGGCCATGGGTCCCTGGACCCATGCCTTTCATTTTTTTTCATTTGACTGAGGGAGTTGCACCCATGCATACATGTAGGGATAGGGACACATAGAAAAGGGCATTATAGAATTTATAGAGATGGGGACACATAGAGATGGAGACACATAGAGATGGGGACACATAGAAAAGGGCATTATAGAGATGGGGACACATAGAAAAGGGCATTATAGAGATGGGGACACATAGAAAAGGGCATTATAGAGATGGGGACACATAGAAAAGGGCATTATAGAGATGGGGACACATAGAAAAGGGCATTATAGAGATGGGGACACATAGAAAAGGGCATTATAGAGATGGGTTACATAGAAAAGGGCATTATAGAGATGGGGACACATAGAAAAGGGCATTATAGAGATGGGGACACATAGAAAAGGGCATTATAGAGATGGGGACACATAGAAAAGGGCATTATAGAGAGGACACATAGAAAAGGGCATTATAGAGATGGGGACACATAGAAAAGGGCATTATAGAGATGGGGACACATAGAAAAGGGCATTATAGAGATGGGGACACATAGAAAAGGGCATTATAGAGATGGGGACACATAGAAAAGGGCATTATAGAGATGGGGACACATAGAGATGGAGACACATAGAGATGGGGACACATAGAAAAGGGCATTATAGAGATGGGGACACATAGAAAAGGGCATTATAGAGATGGGTTACATAGAGATGGAGACACATAGAGATGGGGACACATAGAAAAGGGCATTATAAAAAATAGAGATGGGTTACATAGAGATGGAGACACATAGAGATGGGGACACATAGAAAAGGGCATTATAAAAAATAGAGATGGGTTACATAGAGATGGAGACACATAGAGATGGGGACACATATACGCTCTAGACAGGAGTGGGACACAAATGGGACGAAGCACGAACAGGATGTAACCAGTGTCAACCTTGCACTAGGCCTACCTACTAGGCCTATAGTCTATACCTACCTGGACTACATTATGATTTTTTGAATACAAATAATCAACCTGTTATTTTGAAACTCTCATCTAGACCATGTGAACTATGCTGTGTTACACAAAAAAACTATGGACAACAATCAAGTGACATTAGATAAAAATGAATCACAAAATCATTTAGGACAAACAGGGTCGGACAGTAACGGTTGCCCGACTGCCCGGGGCAGGTAGTCGTAAGTGTCGGGCAGGTGGCGAACTCGACGACCTGCCCGCCGGGCAAGTGCAAGTGCTTAGAAAAAAACCCAGAGCTGCCAACCATTACGTTTTCGCCGTATTTTTCTACGGCGACATCAATAAAATACGGTCCAATACAAATTAATATGGCGACATACACGCCGAAATATACGGCGGTGCGATGGAGTTGCACATGTATGTATGTTTTATTTCTGCTGAAGCCGAGTAACTCGCTCTTCGCACATGTTGATGAGGACAGACTAAGCTATTTTTAGTAACAACCCAGCAGAAACTGCCAAGCGAACCAATCGTAGTTCCTGTGATTTCATCCAATAGATGAAGGCCGTTTATGCGGACTGCACAGGTTTCCGAGAAAATTGCAAGTTGGAGCAACGTGCTTTGGGCGAAAAATAACCATTGAGTCTGAGCCATCGGGCAGTGGTTGGAAGAAAAAATGGCAACAATACTTTCTGCTGTCATATTCCGAGGTTGACACATGCTTTATTGCTTCGAAAGTGCCAAAGATGTGTCATTATCGCCGATAGTTTGGATAGTATCGCCATCGGCGTGCAGTGTGCGATTTTGACTTCCATCACTTCGTGATCAGTCAGTCTAGGGCCTAAAAGTGGATTTGATTTTGATGAAGTTGGCAGTTTGGTTTGCTGGGCATGAGACAAAAGCACAAGCTATCCATAAATCTGCAAAAAATAACAATTCTTTTTGCACACATTCTTTGACAGACAGACCCAGATAGAGCAGATTGGTGAAAGAGTCCAAGACAGTTTGACATTGTAACAATGATTGTTTGACTTGTCACTGTGTCAGTCAGTGTCATAAGTTAGCATTCTTCTTGAAGGCAAGTCTTTAGTTTAAAAAATGTATTTATAGTGTATGTGTCTGTCTGTCACTGACTCACTCTGACTTTCTCTCTTCCTCTCCCTCTCTCTCTCTCTCTGACTGTGTACTTCTGTGTGTGTGTGTGATACTACTACTGTAGTATGTTATAATGTATGTTGTCACAGAATAACCCCCTATACGTATGATATGCTGATAGTTTGTTTAATCAATGTTTGTTACCACACGCACGCGCGCACACACACACACACACACACACACACACACACACACACACACACACACACACACACAGACACACACACACTGAGATGCACGCGCGCATGAGAAACATTTTTTTTAAAAAACGTATGAAAAATACTGACAGATTAAATTATGTCATTCCCGAGGAGCTGTGTGACAGGATGGCCAATCATGAAGACTCTTTCTACTAAGTACTAGCTTTTTCACTCGTGGCACATTCATTTATCGGGCAACAGGTGGCTAAAACTGGGGTGCAGGTAAAACAATTGTCTACAATTGTCTACCTGCCCCCAGGGCAGGTTGCGAAAAAAGTTACTGTCCTACCCTGACAAACTTTAGGTACATGTGTTTATTGTGCAAGATTGTGTCACTGTGTGTACGTGTGTTTATTCATATGGGTAAGAGTGTGTGTGTGTGAATCTGTGTGAGAGAGTCAGAGAGTGGATAGAGCTATGCAATACTAATTACTATATACTGTGCTTCTGTGTGTGCTGTTTATTGGACAGTGTGTGTGTGTGTGTATGTGTGTGTGTGTGTGTGTGTGTGTGTGTGTGTGTGTGTGTGTGTGTGTGTGTGTGTGTGTGTGTGTGTGTGTGTGAGAATATCATTATCTGTGTGAGAGAGTGTTGGAGTGTGTGTGAAACTGTGAGAGAGTGTCTACACGATACTATGCATGTCTGTGCTTCAGTATGTGTTATTTATTGGACAGTGTGTGTGTGTGTGTGTGTGTGTGTGTGTGTGTGTGTGTGTGTGTGTGTGTGTGTGTGTGTGTGTGTGTGTGTGAAACTGTGAGAGAGTGTCTACACGATACTATGCATGGCTGTGCTTCTGTATGTGTTGTATATTGGACAGCGTGTGTGTGTGTGTGTGAATCTGTGTGAGAGAGTGACTACATAATACTCTCTATACATCATTACATGTCTGTGCTTAGGAACTGTATGTGACATGTGTTGTTTATTGGACAAAACTTGTACACAAGGTATACATGTATACCTTTCAGTTTGAAGATAATTTATTTTTGATAATTTTCAACAGATGTTTGAAAGCAGTTAACCCTTTCACCGCCAAAGTTGCATTTTTGCACCACAATGATTTAACACCCATGTCACTAAAACTAGTAAAAGGCATCAAATCAGGGTCTGTTATCCAAAGACCATATTCTGTTAAATCTTGGAGGTAAGAATAGGCCTTACTTTATTCATGTCACAGAGGAATCACCAATATTACAGACATATTTTTTTTCTCTACCCAGGTAAGTTTTAATGGAAATGTTTTGCTGAAAAATGGCTGGCGGCGAAAGAGTTAATGTGTGCACACCATGTCTTAACTTTGATATAATTCAGTCATGGTGGTTTCCCCGTAGGGATGCCGGGGGGTCTTTTGTAAAAATAGTTCCCCCACCTTCTGGAAGTTTTGTGCTTGTAACTTCCTCTAATCTGCCACTCTCTTGGACTCTGCCTTTTCCCTTTGCTTTCTATCATCTACTGTCTTTCTGACTTATTGTATTGGCCCATTCTTCTGCCTTTAAAACAAACCAAAATTTCCAAATATTTTTTCTCCTTTGAGCTCCCCCAAAATTGGAATGTGTCAGCTGTACACAGTGGGGAGACCAGTGACAACTGAAAACCGGACACATACGTACCTTACCCATTATGGCCATATGGCCTGGGAACGCAGAAGAAGAAGAAGTCATGGTAGTTGGTTCTATAGATACTGACTAGCCCTGTTCCATTATTATGGAAAAAAACCAAACAAACGAAGGAGCTATAGTTATAAATGTCAATTGGTCTGACACAACCTTGTGCCAAGGCAATCTCAAAGGGTTTAAGAAAACATTTAACTCATTCCGGACGAATTACGAGTATACTCGGAACAGGAGAACACCAGTCAGGACCTACTTACGAGTATTCTCGGAACAGCGATTTTTTTAACTCTAAAACCTGTTTAAATCTGTTTTTTAAAATCCAAACCACGTTTTTCGAGTCACATCCCTTCATCACTGTTCCAGCTTTCGGTTTACTTATGTTTGGTACTTCTATCTTAATTTGTAATGTTAAAAACATAAAACAATCGGCCCTACATGAGCCTCAGACAATACTCCAAACGTTTTCATTAACAGTGATACTGATAGTAATAAGGAGACTATTTTAATGCAAGTATTGAGTAATCACGGTTACAAAGCGAAAAATAAACTTGGATCAATCAGTAATGTTGTCAAAACTGAATCATTGACAGTGTGAGTTTTGTTTGCGCTTCTTATTTGTTGTAACATTTTTTTTTTCTAGGCAGCCCCAGGCCAGTAATGGAGTTTACCTAAGGCAGTGAAGTCCTGAAGGGGTTAAATTTAATCATGGAAATGTCATAAACTAGGGACTTTGTGGTGGTTTTTTTCCTTTAGGTTCTGAAAGATGTTCCTAAGGCCCGGAGGGAGGTGGACCTCCACTGGAGAGCGTGTCACCACCCCAACTGCAAGCACATCGTCAACATTCACGACGTCTACGAAAACAACTACTCAGGGCATCGGTGCTTACTAGTGATCATGGAGTGGTGAGTGGGAGTTCCCAGTGATGCACCGAGGATCAAAAGTGATTGGACAAACTGTCCCGAGACAATAGAAATCAATAGGACAATGTTCAACAGTTTACAGTGATGTACCGAGGGTCAAAAAGTGATAGGACAAACTGTCCCGAGACAATAAGAAATCAATAGGACAATGTCCTGGCTCTTGCAGATATTCAATAAGACAAAGCGTGCCAGTGTTAAAATGTAATCAGACATTTTGTCCTGACGGAGGAGAACACGATATGACATTTTCGATTTCAGTAGGTCAGTGTCCTATGACCAGGGTCTCGGGACATCACTGGTTTGACGCTAGGAACAAACTAGTTAGAAATTAGAATGCATTGACATTAACGATTTTGACAAACTAATACTAACAGTACATGCAGGCCGTCTGTGAAGACAGACATGCACCCAAGAATGCTCAAACATAGATAGACTGACAGACAGACACACAAACAGTACACACACGCCACTTGTGCGTGTACACATATATAATATACACACACACACATCCAGGCATGGGAATTGTCAGTCTTTTGGCTGATTTCAGCTTTTTTGATTGTCCTCTTCAGTCTTTTTTTGCAAGTTTCAGCTTTTTTGATGGCCCAAGAGGACATTTATGAGATTTAAAAAAAAGAAGCCCAATGAGTAAAACTTAAGTTATTGGTTATAAATGAATACAAAATGAACTCAATATATCAGTCTCATCTCTAATACTGTTTTTAAGGCTTAGATAACAGAAGAAGCTTCATTTTCTGGGGGCTGTATCCCAACACACACGGTTTTCAGTTTTTTTAAATTATTCCTTGTTCCTATGCCTGCTTCCAGACCCCAATTTTCGGTCTTTTTTGTCTTCTCTAATTCCCATACCTGACATCTCTCTCTCTCTCTGTCTCTGTCTCTCTCTCTCTCTCTCTCTCTCTCTCTCTCTCTCTCTCTCTCTCTCTCTCTCTCCCTCTCTCTCTCTCTCTCTCTCTCCCCTCCCTCTCTCTCTCTCTCTCTCTCTCTCTCTCTCTCTCTCTCTCTCTCTCTCTCTCTCTCTCTCTCTCTCTCTCTCTCTCTCTCTCCCTCCCTCCCTCTCTCTCTCTCTCTCTCTCTCTCTCTCTCTCTCTCTCTCTCTCTCTCTCTCTCTCTCTCTCTCTCTCTCTCTCTCTCTCTCTCTCTCTCTCTCTCTCTCTCTCTCTCTCTCTCTCTCTCTCTCTCTCTCTCTCTCTCTCTCTGTCTCTGTCTATCTCTTTCTCTTCATATGACTGTGAGGCTGTGGCCTTTCTGAATTAGATCAGCTGAAGCCTGAGCTCCCTCTTTTCTTTCTTGCTTTCAAGTTTCATTCGTACAGATTCACACGCTCATAAATATTCCTCTTTCTCAATGTAGCCCCCCAAACATGATTTAATCATTAATGACTAAAGTTAAGAGACAAATGTTAAGAAAAGCCGTCTCCTCTGCCCCCTTCCACTTGTTTCAGGCTGTTTTGTCGACCGCTGTCGCATTCTCAGATTACTGTGTTCTGAATGTACGTGCACATGATCATAGCATCCCATCTTCTTTTATTTCTTGTGTGTATTTGACCCTAACCCTATCCCAAACCCTGTGTCTAACACTAACCTTACAGCGGTTTCAGGATAGAGTTAGGGATAGGTTTAGCGTCAGTTTAGTGTCAGCGGTAATCTGAGAATGCGACAGCGGTCGACGGAACAGCCTGAAATGAATGGAAAGGTGCAGAGGAGGGGGCTTTTCTTAACATTTGATGGAACAGCCTGGACAATGGAAAGGTGCAGAGGAGGGGACAGTTTTCTAAAACATTTGATGTTCGAACAGTATGGACTGAATGGAAAGGTGCAGAGGAGGGGGCTTTTCTTAACATTTGCCAGTTAAGACATAAATCAACATGAATTGAATTTGATGGAAATCTTGTTGACAGTTGTGTAAAATCATACTATGTTCGTTTTCAGTATGGAAGGAGGTGAATTGTTCTCAAGGATACAAGAGAGAGCAGACAGTCCATTCACTGAACGAGGTAATGAGACCTCCACCCCCCCCACCCCCCTCTCTTCATGTTTGTTTTACTCATTAACATTCTTAGCATTTCTGAATTTTAAAAAAACCTGTCAGTGTATGGAATGGAATAGCAGAGACTTTGTATTAATTTGTCGACCCAGTTTTATCCTGAGAACATTTGAAAACAAGTAAATTTTCATGAAATTGAAAACAAGAAGTGTTGAATTGCTGTACACTGCAGTTGTTTTGAAAATGTTCTGATAATCACAATAATGAAAATCACTTAATCAGATTTACTAATTGAACAAGAAACATAAGAACAAGTATATATCTGATAAAATACTAGAAAGGCTTTGATACCAGGGGCGGTTATGTTGTTGATGAAGGGGAGTTTCCAGTAGATGTTAAAAATTGTTTATCATTGCAAAAATTGGCAATGGGTGAAAGATATGGTGTGTGCGTGTGTGTGCGTGTGTTTTGGCTGCCTAAGGTGTGTGTGTGTTTTGGCAGCCTATGGTGTGTGTGTGTTTTGGCAGCCTACAGTGTGTGTGTGCGTGCGTGCGCGCAAGTTTTTTTAGGTTTTTTTGCAGCCAAGGGTGTGTGTGTGTGTGTGTGTGTCCTGTGCTGCTTGCATGCGTGTGTGGGTGGTGGTGGTTCCGTGCAACCAGGGTAAATGTTCCTGAATTTGACAAAACAAGAAAAGTCTGCTTTTACCATAAATTGTTGAAAGTGTTATTTTGTGCGGAAACTATGCATGTTCTGGGAGGTCTTGGGTTCGAGTCCCATCAGAATTGATTGGTTTGGTTTTCAGAGGCAGCAGCTATCTCCTACGGCAGAGTAAAAGCTATCGACTCATTTGGAAGACTTGGAAACCACGCAGTCGAGATTCATCCGCTTAACGGATGCGATTATGCATGTGTGTTGCTTTATGTGTTCAAGACTAATACTGCAGTGTCTGTATTTATCGGATCTGGTTAACGCTGGGATATCATTATGAAAGGAAGCGTAGAATACAGCCCTGTCTGTAGTCTCAGACCGATGACGGAACTCCATAGCATCATTTTCATCCAGTTATCATCGGCCTCGTTTTCCATCAATCATAAAATTAAAAAATGTTTCAAATTCTGTGGCTTTGCATGCACGGGCTCTCATGGTGACCTCAGTTTCGGTTTAGAATCCAGTTTGTTCTTTGCAATGATTCGGGTCAGAGTCATGGGGATCAGTGTGTTCTGGGGAGCTGTCGGTGGTTGGGTCGTGGTTTATAAGTTCAGATAGAGGACCTCACTCACGCTGGCTCCGTTGTTTTAAGAGATATAAAAGATGTCGTCAGTAGAACTTGGCTGAGTAGTTTGTAGTGTCCTGAACAGGCTCCACTGAACTCCACCGAATTTGACTCAGCAGCAAGTGCAGTGTCTCCTCGAAATGGTTGCCTCCTGATGGCCATATTTACATAGATTCACTCCCCTTGGACTGAGAAGATTCGGATTCTGCGATTTGAACAAACCAAGTGAGCTGCGAATTGTTTTTGATACGAGAGGCGTGGGAGCAACGCCACTGTTACCTGCCCAGAAGATGGGACAGCAAAAAAAAAAAAAAGAAGTCTGCTTTTAATATACATTTTTAAAAGTTTTGTTTTTATTTTTCAAAATATGCATGTTATATTTTAATCTGCACTATTCAAAACTATCAAAATTGATTGGTTTGGTTTTCAGAGGCAGCAGCTATCATTTGCGGTATCGTAAAAGCCATCGACCATTTGCATTCCTTGGATATCGCGCATAGAGATTTAAAGGTATGGTGTATGCATGTGTGCTGCTTTATGGCTTTATGTGTTCTTAATAGAGTTTCATATTTATCTGAAGATCTGTTTTGCTCTTTATTTTTTTCCCTTGAAATATTGGTTGTCTGTAAATTATGAATGACCACACTTCTTTTTTCTTTTCTTCCAGTAATATCCACCTGCCGTTTATCGGCAATTATTGACATATACAGGGGTTCAAAGACGAAGATGTGCAGCACGGGATGGGATAGGATTTGATAAATATATTAGGTAATAGAAAACGTTTGTTGTTTACAATGATATTGAGAGGATGTGAAGAGACTCTTCAAGAGAGTAATTTGGTTGGGTATTTATTTTATAAGTTCAGATAGGTATTAAATATTAGATAATCATTTGTTGTTTTAAGATGATATAAAAGATATGGAAAGATGAACTTGACTGAGTATTTTGTAGGCTTGAAATGGGTGGGGGAGGGGTTGAGTAAATTTTAGTGAGATGCAAGATAAGCTTCTATCTGAAATTGTGAAATTCTCGAGACCTTCATATTTACAAACCAGACACTTCCTTAAATGAGAATATTCGTTTCCATTTGCATGCCCAAACAAGGAACTGAAACGTTTTTGATACTGCTTCTTCTTCAGTCGCTCAGACAGTTTCCTGTCAATTATGAGCGCATATGCGTCATGCTGCCGTTATGTGCCTAACTAAGAAATAGCTAGGCCCAGCAAGTCCGACTTCGGCTGGAGGAAATGTTTTTGAAAGTGTTTCGTGAAAAAAGGCAGGAGAATGGACCGGTAAGGCAGAAAGATAGTAGATCACAGTAAGCAAAGGGAAAAGGCACAGTCAAAGAGAGTAACAGATTAGAGGAAGTTACAAGCACAGAACTTCCAGAAGGTGGGGGAACTATTTATACAAAAGACCCCCCTTTATCCCCCCAATTTTTTTTTAATACAAATATTAAACTAAGGCATTGAAAGATTTCACTTCCATGTGCATTTTCAGCCAATGCATTAATCCCTGGTCTGCATCGGCACTGACGAGGTTAAAAAAAAAATATTACTTCAGCCATACTGAACCCATTCACTAACTAGTTACTAATTATGGTAATGCAATCAGTCACCCTTCGTAAAACTTTAGGGGAAACAAGTTACTGAGTGAGGATTATCATAGAAAATCTTACTCATTTTTTTGTTTCTTTGACAGCCTGAGAATCTTTTGTTTACTGACAAAACGCCAAGTTCTGTGCTGAAACTGACCGACTTTGGGTTTGCCAAGGAAGTCAACGCAGACAAACCGCTTCAGACGCCTTGCTATACGCCTTACTATGTTGGTATGTAAATGCTGTACACTAGTAATAATAATAATAATAAATAATAATAATAATAATTTTCATTTCTATAGCGCCTGTTCTCCCATGGGGGCTCTAGGAGCTTCACAAAAATAATATATCTCATATGGACGGGACATTGTAACAACAACGACAACACACACACGCACACACGCACACGCACACACACAATTAAATAGCAGTTCAAGTCAATAAATCTTTATTATCTCTATACAGAGAAATTGCATTCGGGTGCAAACACAGAATTACAAAAATAGAACACAACATATTATTTAAGGGCTTAAAAACAGTCACAAGAACTAATACGTCAACCATATTGCCGCAAATTTAACCATTCATATACTAGGATCGCATTGCACGTTTAATGATATTTTTTAGCAGTCTTGAAGGCTCCAGCTGAAAGCAAATGCCTAACATTCGCAGGAAGGCTGTTCCAAACAGTTGGTCCCTAGAGTAGACTAGTTTTGGTCACATAAAGCTGCTGTCCCAGTCGTTTTATGAAGCTTTCGTACTTATTTACTTTTGTGGGGAATCCTATGCCACTGCTACATTTAGCCATACATTTTTATTTGAATCCTTTCGCCGCCAATGTTGCATTGATGCACCACAATGGTTTAACCCTTTCACCGCCAGCCATATTTCAGCCCAAAATGTCCATTAAATTTACACGGGTAGAGAACACAATCCATCTGCAGTATTGGGGATTCTTCTGTGACATATATAACATAAGGTCTATCCTTACTTTCCAAAACTAAGACAATAGGGTTTTTGGATAATAGACCCCAATTTGTTGCCTTTTAGTGGCATTGGTGTTAAATCACTGTGGTGCTAAAATGCGACTTTGGCGGTGAAAGGGTTAACACCCATGTCACTAGAAGGCATCAAATCAGGGCCTGTTATCTGAAGACCCTACTTTCTTCATTTTGAGAGGTAAGGATAGGCCTAATGTTATACAGGGCATAGAAGAATTCCCAATATTGCAAGATAACGTTTTTTCTCTACCCAGTTAAGTTTAATGGTATTTTTTAGTTGAAAAATGACCGGCAGTGGAAGGGTTAAGGAGTCTAAGCGGAATATTAATTGAAGCCAAGAGTTGGTTTCTTTCTATTATGACGTATGTGCAGATAAACAATTACTGTAATGGTTGCCTTGTGGTCTGTTTCACATTTTGGAATTTATTTGTATTTGTTTGCAATCCTTTGCATCTTGTCAGTGACGACTTTGTCTAAAAATGGTGTGAAAACTCATTGCATTTAATTGAAACTAGCGCAACGCCTAGTACTGGCAATGCACCGTACTGGTAACGCCTAGTAACGGTAACGCCAAGTACTGGTAACGCTGAGTACAGCAAATTTGAAGCGATTCGGTTAAGAAACGGCGGAGTTATAAGGCCCCGTTTCCCGTTGGCGCTGCTCTGAGAGTGACGCGATCTCCCGATTCTCTTCCAATTTGCCGCCAGGCTTTTCCCGGGCCATAGGAAGCCTGACAGCAAATTTGAGGCGATTCGGTTAAGAAACGGCGGAGTTATTCGTGAAAAGGTGAAGCGGCGTATAGCGCGCGCGCTTGTAACCGATTCGCTTCCGGTTTGGCACACCGATAGTCACCGTCCCCGGTCATGTACCTGCCAAATATGAAGGCAATCGGTCCAGAAATGCCGGAGATACGGGCGCCGAGAGTCCGGCGGATACGCGTTTCGCCCATTTGCGAAACTGCGCAAATGATATGGCCACCCCGGTTGCCGTTGCCATCGCCCCGTTAGGGCTCACAGCAAATTTGAAGCGATTCGGTCAAAAAACGGCGGAGTTATAAGGCCCGGTTTGTGTTTCAGACAGACAGACACACACACACACACACACACACACACACACACACACACACACACACACACCACACACACACACAACACACACACACACACACACACACACACACACACACACACACACACACTTGGCGTTTTACTATATGATTTTAATCAGTCAGACTCAGAGCTTCAGATTGTTTTCAATCTTCATGGGTCATATGACCCCTGATTACAGACATTAAGGGGTCAATGTCCCAAACAAAGGGCCAGTGATGTATCACTGTAGCATTGCACTTAAATATTATTGCAAGCTTAATGGGTCAGATGACCCATGGGTGCACAAAATGAGGGGTCAAATCATCGTCAATACAGGTCAATGACCCGGGCCCGCTGACAATCTGAAGCTCTGATCAGTTCATCAAATTACTAGTTAATAATAGCAACATCAATAAGTACAACTGTTATTTGGAGTGTGTGTTTAGTGTTTTCATAATTTTAATTTTAGACTGATGTGTGTGTGTGTGTGTGTGTGTGTGTGTGTGTGTGTGTGTGTGTGTGTGTGAAAGCCAAAGTCAAAATTTTATTTCCAGATGGGAACATTGTATAAGCAAATGACATGCTTTTTTTTCAACATTGTGTGTGTGTGTGTGTGTGTGTGTGTGTGTGTGTGTGTGTGTGTGTGTGTGTGTGCGTGCGTGTGCGTGCGTGCATGCGTGCGTGCATGTGCGTGTGTGTGTGCATGTGTGTGTGTGTGCGTGTGTATGTATGTGTGCATGTATGTATGTGTGTGTGTGTGTGTGCGTGCATGTGCGTGTGTGTGTGTGTGTGCAGCCCCAGAGGTGTTGGGCCCGGAGAGGTACAACATGTCGTGTGACATGTGGTCTCTGGGAGTCATCATGTACATCCTGTGAGTGGGTTTTCTCTTTCTTCTCTTCACTCTTTGCTTTTGCTTTTTATTGAACAGTCTTCCGCCAATGAGGTGATGTTTCTGTAGTCCTACTTCTGTAATATAATGTACAAGTACATTGAATTGGCCAGTGTGCTTTTATGTCTGCGAGTGTGTTTGCGATAAACTTTGTATTCCATGTTTTTGAATACACTGAACCAATCAAAATAAAAATTGGCAATTCATCATGATATTAACAAACCTGTTTATCATCCCGATTTTGCCGTAATTACGGCTAAAAAAAAAAATACAGGAAAAAAAAAATCCTAAATATAAAAAAAACCCACTACAGTTGCGTCGGTAAGCGAAGCTTTTGAAGCGATGCGGTGAAAAGTCATTTCGCGCCATATCCTTTTCTGTTTAAAAATGGCGTCCAAGCGAGTGCATTCCGAAGCTTCTGTATCTTCTGGTCGAAAATCAAAAGAAAAGACATCAAAAGTGGCACAGAAATTCTGAGATAGTTGCCTCAAAATTCCAGGAATTCTAGTTCAGCACTAGGTGATGAGCATGTGTTCTGTGTCTACTGCTCGACGGACATTAGTATTGCACACTCAGGTCAGTACTATTTCGACGTTCATTGGTCCACGTTGGATTAGTTTGTTTTTTTCAAAATTACGTTTTGTTTCAGAAAGTACAACTTTGCAAAATAGCAGTAAACAGGTCTGTATTAATAAAACCAAACATTCATTATTTTTTTTAACAAAAATGACCCCCCCCAAAAAAAGAACAAATCAAAAAAAATTCTACAACAAAACCCCAAACAACCCGCCCCCCCCCTCTTCCCCCCAGAAAACAAAAAACAACAACAAAACAAAAACTTTTTGTTTCTCTCTCATCTTAACTCATTCTGTTAAGTTGAATTCACTTTCTAAATCTGAGGGTTGATTTACAAAAGCAAATACAAAAGCCCTGTAAAGCAACACGTTTGCTATCTTTGTTCCATGTTTATTAAAAAATATTATTGTTGAATGCGTTGCGATGCTTGTCTGCCTTTTGCAGTCTGTGTGGGTACCCCCCATTCTTCAGCAACCACGGGGCGGCCATTTCCCCCGGCATGAAGAAGAAGATCCGCAACGGACAGTACGAGTTCCCCAAGCCTGAGTGGAGCCGGGTGTCACAGGAAGGTGAGTCACAGAGAGAGAGAGAGAGAGAGAGAGAGAGAGAGAGAAACAACAACATACAGTATTTATACGGTGCTGAATCTTGATAGAAATCAAATCAAAGCACACACACACGTTGGCATTCAAAACGCATTCAAACAAAAACGCAATACAAAGCGAACACACACGCATGACATAAATGGTATACAGCAGAAACAGACCTAAAGGCAAGGGAGAGAAGAGAAAGAGAGTGGAGCCTCAATGACAGGGGAACAGGTGGGTTTTGAGGTTAGATTTGAAAGCAGAGAGGGTCGGTCGCTGACGGAGGGTCGGTCCTGAGACAGCAAAAGAGTGCTGACCAACAGTTGAAAGCTTATACATAGGGATCTGGAGAGAAAGAGGGTCTGTATGCAACTTTTGCAAGCGCTTGTCTACTATGCACTGCCAGCTTTTCAAATGGTTTCCAGTGAGTGTTCAAAGTCTTTGTTCAGATCCGTAATAAAGATACCATTGATGTTTCATCTCTTGTCCGTGCGCAAGTGTTCAGCCAAAGACTTGATTCGGGGCATGCTGTCAACTGGTCCTGACAAAGAGGCTGACCATCAAATGTAGTGGAACCTCCCTTTCAGGACCTCAAAAAAATCATCCAAAATAAGGTCTCAAGTGGGAGGGAGTTGCATAAGGGAGGTAATTTTAATACTTACAAAGAAGGGCAATGTCTCGGAGAAGTAGGTCTTAAGTGGGAGGGAGTCTTATAAGGGAGGTTCCATTGTAGATACGCAAATCCTTTTATTTATAAGACTAAAGACATTTTACCTCACTGTGTGTGTGTGTGCAGCCAAAGACTTGATACGAGGCATGCTGTCAACTGTTCCTGACAATAGGCTGAACGTCAAATGTAGTTGTAGATGTGCAAATTATTTTACCGTATTTTCTGGGCTATAAACCGCTACTTTTTTCTTCAACTTTGACCCTTGCGGATAATATGTGAATATTTCCCCTTCCGTATTTTAGGCTGGTCGTCAACTCCAGCCTGTGCGTGTTGACATCGTCAATCTTGGTAAAAACGAACCGTTCTCGTGCCGAAACTGAAGATTTTAATCAGCAATATTACGATCTGACCACTAAATTTCACCACTTTTATGCACATGTGTTGCATAACTGAGCAGTTTATGATCAAAGTTTGAACTGAAACAGTCGCGATCGTGTCGATCTTTACGAACTATGTGCACACGTAAATGCGAAGTCAACTTCCAAGTTGAAACTAGGTAATCGGTCTCACTCCATTAGTTGGAACTCAGTGAATGGTCTCACTTTACAAAAAAGAAGTTGAAAAGCAGCTCCGAAACACTTGCTGAATGCAAGCAACTCAGAAAATCCGATAAAGGAAAGCAGCTGGCGCATTAGCGTTTGCCGTGATTTCGTATTTGCGGTGTGCGCTGCACCATTTTGTCAGCCGAGTTGTATGCGCAGTAAAGGTTTCGTGTGTGCGAAATGTGACTGAAAATGAACTGCCAGTGCGTTACTTTGTCATGTTTTGTGTTGTGTTGTGTCGTGTAGAATTCAGTATTTAGTAGGTCCGTTATGGCGAAGATTAGGTCTGTACTGTGTAATTTGTGTGCGAGTGCAACACAGGCCGTCAAAGTTGCTGTGGCTTTCGATCACGAGTTCGTCTGCTCGTCTTCTCAGGTTCGTTTTTCTTTTTCAGTCTCTTGCGGCTTAAACACTGAATGCGGGTTTATCATTGTTTTTTCTCTCTCCAGAATTGTAATAAAATTCAGGCGGCGAGGCTTAGATAACGGTGCGCTTTGTAGACTGGAAATTACGCTATTTATAAGACTTATAACATTTGATCTTACTGTGTGTGTGCAGCCAAAGACTTAATAAGGGGCATGTTGTGCACTGACCCCGACAAAAGGCTGAACGTCAAGCAGGTGATGGCCAGCAAGTGGGTGGCTGTAAGTATCAATACTGCGTTCTGTTTGTTTCGATATGTTCATTGATAAGCGAAAGAATTCGCATTTCTGTGAGTTTACGCCTGTGTGCGTTGGTACCCTTGTTAATCGATTGTGCTAAAATTCCCATCTACTTTTCACAGAGCAGCGCACTAAAAATGTGTGTCAATGCACTGCGGCGATGCGCTAAGTAGGAGCAACCCAAATTTTGCAGACATGTCTGTCTGTGACAAGAAATAATACAGGTACAGTTTTATCCTTTTCACACGGATTTCAGTTTTTAAAAACTTTACCTGCAATTGAACTTCCTTTTTTTCTTTAAATACAAAAATTGTCAAAAAGAAATGGACAACTTCAACTTGAAGTTCAAGGGATTCAGTAGGGTCGCTCTACCCCGGAAGTGCTCTCTCCCCAAGCGACGCCATATTGTTTTCAAACGCAACTAGGCAAGGCTTATCGGGCTCAAACGGGAATAAAAAACCATAGAGAGAAGGGAAGCAGGCACCAGTGTCTTTTTCGATTGACGTTGTCCTCATGAATCCTCCCCAATGGGACTGTACCCCTGCCTTTCAGGTTTTTTTCTCTCCAGGGTTTGCACGGTCTTTGAGAAATGGAATGCCATTTTCACGTCTTTGAAAATTGGCTTTGGTCTGTGAAAATTGTGAAATGGTTTGTGAAAAAGTCATTGACTTCTGAAAAAAGTCATTGACGTACAATGTTTTAATTTTTTTTGCTTCCAGAATTAATAAAGAAGCAATTTAATTTGGCCTATTTTTACGATACCCGTGGTTCCATCTAGCAGATGTTTTCAATTTGTCGAGACTTACTTCCGTTCTGTACATCCGGTTTTTTTTTCTTCTACACCGATGCAACTTGCATGATCGTGATCGAAGCAATCATCAAATAAAAGAGAAGTTGAAAATGCCTGGCAGCTTCAATGAGAAGTGGCTTGATCCAGCCGAGTACAAGAACTGCGAAAGGTCTTTGAAAATAGGATGAAGGGTCTTTGAAAAGGTCTTTGAAAAGAGGATGAAGGGTCTTTGAAAAGAGGATGAAGGGTCTTTGAAAAGAGGATGAAGGGTCTTTGAAAAGAGGATAAGGGTCTTTGAAAAGAGGATGAAGGGTCTTTGAAAAGAGGATGAAGGGTCTTTGAAAATAGGATGAAGGGTCTTTGAAAATAGGATGAAGGGTCTTTGAAAATAGGATGAAGGGTCTTTGAAAATAGGATGAAGGGTCTTTGAATAAGGTCTTTGAAAATAGGATGAAGGGTCTTTGAAAAGGTCTTTGAAAATAGGATGAAGGGTCTTTGAAAATAGGATGAAGGGTCTTTGAAAATAGGATGAAGGGTCTTTGAAAAGGTCTTTGAAAATAGGATGAAGGGTCTTTGAAAAGGTCTTTGAAAATAGGATGAAGGGTCTTTGAAAAGGTCTTTGAAAATAGGAGAAGGGTCTTTGAAAATAGGATGAAGGGTCTTTGAAAAGGTCTTTGAAAGTTTGTGAAATTTGGTATGAAAAATGTGTATGATACAAACCCTGGGTTTTTTTTCTTCATTTTGGGGAGTTGCACTCATGCCAATTATACAAAAACTGGCTTGTTTCAGGACAACACGATGGTGCCTCAGACCCAGCTGATGTCAGCCAAGGTGCTGAAGGAGGAGGAGGAGATGTGGGTGGATGTGCAGGTGAGGAGGAGGAGAGACAGAGAGAGAAGGAGGGAGGGAGAGAGACAGAGTGATAGGGAGAGAGCGAGAGAGAGAGAGCTCACCTGATGAAGAACTAAAAGTCTTCGGATGGCTTTTCTGGGAATAACTGATGTACAATTTATGTACAAATACTAAAGATGCATGGAGATCATGAACTTCCCGCAATTTTCAAGTAGTCTCATGACCTAGCCTCTTCACTGCTGGAGAAAAATTGAGAAATTATCTTCTTTTTTTTAAACATCAAATTTAAAAAAGACTTGTTGGAATCAATCTCCAACATACAAAAAAGACATAAAGATAAATAAAATCGTTCCCCGACTTCTTTAAAACAAAAACCAGGGCCTGTATTCACATTGAGATAGTATGAGACTTATCATCATATCTTAGTTAGAAGTCCTTCTAGAGTCCTATTAAATCCTACTACTTGATGAGTCTCATACTATCTCAATGTGAATACAGGCCCTGCAGCATTCCATGACTAACACATCAAAAAGTTATGAGCATTATCAAGGACACCACACTACCCGAAGTAAGACACACAGGGCAGGCAGGGAAGGGGTTAATGACAAATGAGACGAAAACATAAATGGATTTGGCAGAAATGACCATTGTTTACATTGATTTTTGCATAGCATGATTTGCATTATTTTATTCGATAAAAAAAACACACACACAAAACTGAAACAGAATGCAACATCACTGGCACATGTTGATAAAGGCGCATTCGCCGAAATATCCAGTAGTTTTGTTTTGTCTCTTGCGAATAAAATAACGTCACTTTACACTTGTCGTGTAGTTGTTTATTTTATTAGATTTAATTTTCCCTCAAAGTTTATTATGTATGAGTTTATCCATGCAAATGAGAACTCTGGTTATATTTACTCTTATATTTGAGTGAAGTAGGGAGCGGGGGGGGGGGGGGGGGGGGGGGGGGGGGGGACAAATGAATATGAGGAAAGAAATGAGGGATGGAGGGTGGTTCCCAATATGTTGGGAAGGATGCTTGCATCCACTTCAAATATCCCAATATGTTGGGAAGATGCTTGCATCCACCCCCCCCCCCCCCCCCCCCCCGTGGGGATACCGGGGGTCTTTTGTATAAATAGTTCCCCCACCTTCTGGAAGTTCTGTGCTTGTAACTTCCTCTAATCTGTCACTCTCTTTGACTGCCTTTTCCCTTTGCTGACTGTCATCTACTATCTTTCTGTCTGCCTTTCCGGTCTATTCTCCTGCCTTTTTTTTTTTCAAGAAACACTTTCAAAAAGATTTCCTCCAGCCGAAGTCGGACATGCTGGGCCTAAGTATTTTTGTACTTAGGCGCATAACGGCAGCATGGCGCGTCTGCGCTCATAATTGACAGGAAACTGTCTGAGCGATCAAAGATGAAGCATAAGAATATGTCCTACTTTTTTGGTGAAGCACGATTGGCTACCCATTCTTTTCCTTTAGCTTTGTTTTAATGCGTGAATATGCGTTTTCTTTTTTGTACTGTGCTTGTATGAGACCACATTGTAATTTCCTTTAGTTTGTTTTAATGCGTGAATGTGTGTTTTCTTGTTTGTACTGTGCTTGTATGAGACCACATTGTAATTTCCTTTAGTTTTGTTTTCATTTTTTAACTCAATTGAGTCACATACAAAATGATGTAGTTTCTCCCTCAGATCACATTATTTTTTATCATTTTCTAAAAATCGCCAAAAATCAAATGCACATATAAACATGCAACGTGCACCGAGTGAAAGATAAATCAGTATATTTTTTTAGACTTCTTTCTTCGAACGAGTGAGCCGCATATATTTCACAATGCAAATATTCTGATGAAATGCGCCTCGTCAGGAAAACCAAAACTTCCAATTCCACGGGCTTACCCCTTTGTGATGATCTTGATCTAGTATCACAAATAATAATAATAATAACAGTACATTTATATAGCGCTTTACCTCAGATGAGCCCAAAGCGCTTTACAATCAATTATTCATCAACAGATAACAAAAAAAACAACA
The DNA here is from genome assembly GCA_017654935.2 of Phymorhynchus buccinoides. NCBI lineage: Eukaryota > Metazoa > Mollusca > Gastropoda > Neogastropoda > Raphitomidae > Phymorhynchus > Phymorhynchus buccinoides. The sequence goes on from CM065687.1 coordinate 13,017,914, forward strand.
TTCAAGAGTGACACCAACCACCAACAGTGCATATGCAAAGCAACTCTCTCTCTCTCTCTCTCTAACACACACGCACACACACACGCACACACACACGCACACGCACGCACACACACACACACACACACACGCACACAATGACATAGTTTCTCCACACAATTATTGACGCCAACTCGTTCATACCCCATTCGGTAAGTCACAGCAACTGAGCCGCATGGACTGACCACATACACCAACACGCAGACACAAACACCCTCACACACAACGTACGCACGCAGACAGACACACAGACACGCACACAAACACACACACATGCGTGCACACACAACCCACAAAACCAAAATACACACAAGCACACATTCATGCTCACACACACACACACAACACACACACTCACACACACACACACACACACACACACACACACACACACACACACCACAAAACACAGCACAAACCTCTTAAATCAATCTTCCCTCACGTGCACACAACGATAGACAACTGATCAAATATTTAGGGCGCAGCAGGAAAAAGATGGGTTTTAAGAGAGGTTTTGAATGAGGAGACTGAGTTGGAGTGTCGGAGAGGAGAAGGCAGAGAATTCCAAAGAGATGGTGCTTGACAAGAAAAAGAACGTTGGCCAGCAGATTTGAGACGGATGGAGGGAATGGAAAGGAGACGAGAATCAGAAGACGAACGTAGTTGGCGAGCTGGGACATAGAGATGAAGAAGATCAGAGAGATACTGGGGAGCTTGATCATTCAGTGACTTGAAGGCAAGGAGGAGAATTTTGTAGTCACTCAAGTTTTGATAGACTTGGTTTAGTATAAATAAAAAAGGATTGTAAAAAGCATAATATAAACTATGAACATAAACATTTGTTTATTTAATGTTTGAATAAAGTGAGCTATATGGTCGCCGCAATATTGAATGAAGCAAATTCCAAGATGATGAGTAGTTCAATTTAAAGAAGTAAAAAACGAAAATAGGACACACTGGAGACAGTCTAAGGGAAGCAACTACAATGGGAAGGATTAATAGGAACAGCGAGTTATTTCCCTTTTATTGGGTTTCACAACAGTCAAAGCATGTCGGAAAAAACCCTTCGATGTGACTCCATTGAATTAATGCATGAATATGTGTTTTCTTGTTTGTACTGTGCTTACAAGTATGAGACCACACTGTCATTTCTCTTAACGAGACAACAACAAAGTATTCTCGACTTTTAACTTTGGACTGTCTGGCTGCGCGGTCGGTCCTCAGGAGGAGATGACCAACGCCCTGGCGGAGATGCGCGTGGACTACGACCAGGTGGTGAACATCAAGAACCTCACCCAGTCCAACAACGCCCTGCTCAAGAAGCGTCAGCGCCGTGGCGACAAGGCCGGCGCCATGCAGGAGTAGTGGACAGAGACGCCAGCCTCCTCCTTCTCCTTCCCAAGGGCTGCACCGACAAGGAGATTCATGAACGAACGCGGCCCCGGACAGCCTCTTTTCCTTTAAGCTCAGCGCTTTAGGGTTTTTATACAATCTGCGTGGAGAGGAGAGCCGACCATATTCTTAGGACTACAAGGCCTAAAGTACACAAAATTCAGATTTTGTTCTTCTCTTTTCTTACTATATATAATTACATTGTAAGGCAAAAGAATGAGGGGGGGAAAAAAAGTATTGCCTTAAGAGTCCGAAAAATATATTCAGGAATCTGGACCATTACAGCCAAAGCTGAATGCGAAGGCTTTGTTTCAAGTCCAGCAGTTGGTTGATTTTTTAAAGGAGGGTTTTGCTCTGCTCTGATTTACGCACAAGTGGAGCGTTTTGGGGCCGTGCATCTGGGCCTGTGGAGTTATGTGTCCCCAAGGCTTTATTTAGAGTCTAGCAGTTGGTTTATTTTTTTAAAGAGGGTGTTGCTCTGCTCTTCGCACAAGTGGAGCGTTTTGGGGCCGTGCGTTTGGGCCTGTGGAGTTACTTGACCCCAGGGTCCTTGCACAGTGTCAAAAGACCTGGGCCTGTATTCACTTTGAGATAGCATGAGACTTAGCATGATGCTAACTTAGAAGCTCTTCCAATGTCCTATAGGATTTAATAGGACTTTTGGAAGAGCTTCTAAGTTAGCATGATGCTAAGTCTCATGCTATCTCAACGTGAATACAGGCCCTGGAAAAAAAGGTTTTTATTTTATTTCAAATGTTATGTATGAAAGCAGTGGAGGCGGGTGGGTTGTGGAGGTGGGTGGGGTGGGGTGTTGGAGTATGGGGGAAAGTACACAAATGATATAGTCAGGTTTGGGAAAAAATGAACAGTGGAAATTGTGTACAATGGTCCTCGCTCCTGGGATTTACCATATTTTTCTGACTATAAGGCGCATCCCTCAAATTTTACCCAGATTTTGTTATTGTATTTTCTCACTATTTTATTAGTCACATTATAAGGCGCAGGGGTCTGAGTCTGGGAAAAAAGTATCACCTCATAGTATTCATTTTCATAGAGATGTATGGTGAGGAGACGTGAACCAGTCTGTTAGAAATGTTTGTACGAATGGTGAGGGAAAAAGCGCATTGAGTTGCTTTGCAAGATTATGCGCTATATAAGCATTATTAATGATTATTTATAGTCCGAAAAATACGGTAGATGGTATTGGCTACTGCAAAGAACACCTTTTGCAAGAGTGAATGCCCTTAGTGGGTGGGGGAAGATGGTTGAGTGAGTACTGACCAAACAAGGGAATAACTCTCGCCAATAACCCTATTTGATGCCACTTAATGGCTGCCTTTTGCAAGAGTAAATGCCCTTTTGGATACTGATCAACAAGGGCTTAACTCTTGCCGTCAAGGGCGTCAATAACCCTTGTTGCAGTGGCCAATAGCTTGAGCATTTTACCAAGCTACCCCCGCCCCATTTTTCTTACAAAATTGACTTTTTAAGGATCACAACTTGGGAGCAATAATTAAAAGAAACAATCTTGGCTCTAAGCACCGTCTAAGAGCACTGCGCATCAGATGTTTTTCACAAGAAAATTGTTTTCGATTTTTGTTTTAGTTTAAAAAAAAAAAATTTGGTTCTAAAGAAAATTGCGCATAAAATTCAAAATGACATTTTTCAGCATTGAAGTAATGTTGTGCCTGTCACTATGAAAGACGATGATCATCGCATATCTTTTCCAGCGTGTTCTGGGCCAGATCCATCTTGGTTTTTTTCTTCTTCTCCAGTCAGTCACCATACAAATATAGTGTGTTTGTTAACAACATATCTACACTTTTTTTTTTCCATTGGTAATTTTTATTTGCATGGGCTTTTTACTTTTTTTTTTTTTGTTTCTTAAATTTGGATTTTCGTGAGAGAAAAAAACAGTTGAGAAAGACGATCTGGAATTTGTTATTTGCGTTAGAAGTGTGACATGTGAGAGCAGAGAGGAGTCTACCCATTATTCTAAGCCTCCCCAGCTTTTGAAAGGATTTTAAATGCCCCTCCACCCATTTTCTTCACCACCCCTCCCCTCTAATCTTTCCTCCCCCCTTTCCCCTAATCTTCCCCCCCCCCCTCCCGTCCCCCAAACCTGCCCTCTTCCTCCCCCCCCCCCCCCTCCATATGTGATATTTCAGTTTGTGTACCATAGTAAAGAATAGCGCGGTTGGATGAAGTGGAGATAGTGTGTGAGGTTTTACTTTTTAGTTATGGTTGCTTTGTATGATCTAACCGTGATGGTATGTGTGTGTGTGTGTGTGTGCCCTTTGTGTTGTTTGAACTTATTAACAAGGTAGCGTGACGGTTTGAATGTGACTCAGGGTTAAAACGCCAAAAAGCTGAGCCGTCAAAGTGCTTCACATTCAAAGTTTTACAATATGCTCGAAGGTATTTTGTTGGAAGTGGTTTTAAAGATACATTTTTAATGCAAAGATCATGCGAAGAAGCAGATTTGAAATGCTGATACATTTTTCATGCAAAGATCATGCGAAGAAGCAGATTTGAAATGCTGATATATTTTTCATGCAAAGATCATGCGAAGAAGCTGATTTGAAATGCCGATATATTTTTCATGCAAAGATCATGCGAAGAAGCTGATTTGAAATGCTGATACATTTTTCATGCAAAGATCATGCGAAGAAGCTGATTTGAAATGCTGATACATTTTTCATGCAAAGATCATGCGAAGAAGCGGATTTGAAATGCTGATACATTTTTCATGCAAAGATCATGCGAAGAAGCGGATTTGAAATGCTGATACATTTTTCATGCAAAGATCATGCGAAGAAGTGGATTTGAAATGCTTTCATTGATATATGTATTTCTTGGACAAAGGCATCTCCACTATAAATAAATTTCAGCCCAGGCCTCGGAAATAGCAGCTACCTCCTTTGCTGTCTTGGTGTCATATACATACATACATTTCGTGTACATTTGAAGCGGTTTGGAAGAGAAATTTTAATGACAGAACAAAGCGCATTGAACTCTATTTTTAAGACACTTCTTGCATTGACCATTTGAAAAGCGTTTTGGAACTGGTTTTTAGATCAATATTTTCATGCCAAGGCCTTTCGAAGAAGGGAATTGAGAAGTGGCGTCTACATACATATATACAAATGCAAAGCATATTCGGTGAAATGAAATAAAGGAAAAGTTACCGCGTTGTTTGGCGCTCACGCACCAAAAAAATGGTAAATGAAAACATTTTGGCTGTAAATTCCAAAATTTTGACGAAATCGCCTGAGTTTTGCTACACACAAGTGTTTTTAAGGCATGTGCCTTTCTTTTCTGTAAATGTTTGTCGTTAACTTGTTTGTTGATCTGTCGTTGTTCATTGAAACTTTGAAAACGTTTGTACGATTTTATGTTTTGAACGAACGAGTAACTCTGTTTTGTTTGTGTCTTATCAGCCCTTTGAGATATCAGTTGTAGATTTTTTTTGGTACAGATTTCGTTCCCACCTAAGTTGTTGACTTTTTGGTCTGTACATTTTACTTTGGTTTGATATGTTCTCCTTATCGCTTCCTTGTTTATATACATATATGTTTTGTTATATTGAAATGAAGCTTACAGTTTTAAAGTGTATGTTTATATATACATGGATGCTCCTCCTTGCAGGATGTCCTGGATTGTAGGATTTTTAAATTGCCTAGAGCCGGCGTCGCCGGATTATGAGAATTTGAGAAGCAGTGATTGTCTTACACACACACACACACTTGTACAATAAAAAGGGCCTATATAAGCATTTGCTATATTCAAAGGAATGTTATTCGTTATCTGATCACTTCTCGGCCTTTTGGCTAAGACAGTGATTCAGGAACATAAATTTTTGTTTATACCATGGTTGGTTTGTTCAGCCGATACGCGACGTTAAACTGAACTTCCATCCAAAGGAATGTAGCACTTGTACTAGTCTAGAGGGTTGAAAAAAGAGCAGTAAATGTGTGTGTGCTGCTCCTGCACTCCGCCGGGACTGCCCCCTCAGGAGCACCCATGTGTATATATATGTGTTTATAAATACAAGCGTCATACACTATATACTAGTCTTCTCTCGCCTATCCCTTTCAAAACATTTTTTTTTTCTCTAGACATTACAAAAAAGGAGATGCACCTCTGTGCATTCTTTGTGATTTGTTTTAATAACATTTGAATGGAATGCAAGGCTTTTTTTTAAGCATGGACAAGAGAACGATACATTTTCCTATGATATGTAATCATAGAATTTAAAGAAAATCTTTTTTTTGTTTGTACATTTTTTTCCAATGACATGAGGTGTACATGGGTGAAACTCCCCAAAATGAAAAAAACTAAAAGGCAGGGATCCAGGGAGGGACTGGCAGGGTATAGGGGCAGAGCCCTGTCAGACGATTTAGGGTTAGAGAGATAACGAGACAGACAGACAGTTAAAATAATAGACAGAGACAGTAGTCTTGTACAATTATTACATTGTCTTTGTAAACTTCCAAGATAGAACAACCAAGTTCAAAACGCCCCAAATCGCTTGTCAAATTTTCTTCTTTTTTTTGTGATGAATAAGAAAAAACAAGTTCAGCTTCTGGTAAAATTAAAAATACTGAAATCAGTGTAAAACTGAAAGAGTAGCACCCATGGATGTAGTAAACAAGAAAGAGATGCACACAGGATATTGTAATTTAAAATTATTATTTTTGAAAAAATTTTCTCCACAGAACAGTATTGTTTCATCACAGTTTACAATGCATTAACTAATAAGAAATCTTTCCATTTTTGAAAAGGGGGTGGGGGACTACATAATGAATTTCACCAGGTTGGAATGTCGGAGCGCTTTATACAAGAGAACAAAACATCCTATTTTATTTTTGAACTGTGGAGGAATATGCATTTTGTTGGGGACATCCCGCTATCGCTACGTATCGATAACACTACCAAGATAAATCAGTACGGCTATCACCACGTATCGATAACACTACCAAGATAAATCAGTACGGCTATCACCACGTATCGATAACACTACCAAGATAAATCAGTACGGCTATCACCACGTATCGATAACACTACCAAGATAAATCAGTACGGCTATCGCTACGTATCGATAACACTACCAAGATAAATCAGTACGGCTATCACTACGTATCGATAACACTACCAAGATAAATCAGTACGGCTATCACCACGTATCGATAACACTACCAAGATAAATCAGTACGGCTATCACTACGTATCGATAACACTACCAAGATAAATCAGTACGGCTATCACTACGTATCGATAACACTACCAAGATAAATCAGTACGGCTATCACTACGTATCGATAACACTACCAAGATAAATCAGTACGGCTATCACTACGTATCGATAACACTACCAAGATAAATCAGTACGGCTATCACTACGTATCGATAACACTACCAAGATAAATCAGTACGGCTATCACCACGTATCGATAACACTACCAAGATAAATCAGTACGGCTATCACCACGTATCGATAACACTACCAAGATAAATCAGTACGGCTATCACCACGTATCGATAACACTACCAAGATAAATCAGTACGGCTATCTATCACTACGTATCGATAACACTACCAAGATAAATCAGTACGGCTATCACTACGTATCGATAACACTACCAAGATAAATCAGTACGGCTATCGCTACGTATCGATAACACTACCAAGATAAATCAGTACGGCTATCACTACGTATCGATAACACTACCAAGATAAATCAGTACGGCTATCACTACGTATCGATAACACTACCAAGATAAATCAGTACGGCTATCACTACGTATCGATAACACTACCAAGATAAATCAGTACGGCTATCACTACGTATCGATAACACTACCAAGATAAATCAGTACGGCTATCACTACGTATCGATAACACTACCAAGATAAATCAGTACGGCTATCACTACGTATCGATAACACTACCAAGATAAATCAGTACGGCTATCACTACGTATCGATAACACTACCAAGATAAATCAGTACGGCTATCACCACGTATCGATAACACTACCAAGATAAATCAGTACGGCTATCACCACGTATCGATAACACTACCGGGCTAAATCACTACGGCAACTTAGGGTTAAAATAGGGTTTAAATTAGGTAAGGAATAGGGTTAGGTTACGAAAAGGGTTCGGGTTAGTCTGTCGGAATTCAAACTGACATTGGCACAGTCATCATTAATTGTTCTCTATGGGTAAGTAGTGGTAGCAACGGGTAGTTCTTTCGATACGCAGAGATAGCGCTATGCACCCATTTTGCTTGGTGCAAACTTTGCACATTAACACTTTGGCCGCCAGCCCTTTTTCAGCAAAAAAATGCCATTAAACTTACCTGGGTAGAGAAAAAATTATGTCTGTAATATTGGGGATTCATCTGTGAGATATTTAAAATAAGGCCTATCCTTACCTCCCAGAATTAAGAGAATAGGGTCTTTGGATAACAGGCCCTGATTGGTGCCTTTTAGTGACATGGGTGTGGTGCAAAAATGCGACGTTGGCGGTGGAAGGGTTAATGTATTTAAGTTGTAATCAAGACATGGCTTCTTTCGTGCCTTTGCTTTTCCTGCTGTCTTTATTTGGCTTGCTTGTGTGCACCGTCGAGATAACGACCTGTAAGATCGGCTGGACTGTAAAGTTCCCGAGTTTGAACTGCTGATACGCTTTTATGCATTACATGCAAGGCTTTTTTTGTACTAACACAATATCATTGCCTCTCTGGTCAAGATATATCAGTATATATTTCTTGGACTTGTTGAAGATGATTCTGCATCAATTATAGCGGCTTTCACTTTTGATTTTTTACGTACCTTTTTTTTTTTTTTCAAATTAATTATTTCGTTTTGAAAGAAGGTTCCCTGAGCGTGATGATCCGGATAATTTTTAACACTGGAACTGAACTGTTCGTTCAACTTATGAAATCCTAAGAACTTTGGTTAATGTATGCGCCCTGACCTGGCGCGTGGTAATGTATGCGCTTTGACCTACCCACCAGTACCATTGATCTGGTTGCTGCTTTGTGAAATGACACAGAATTGCCTGCCCATGATAGATAAGCCAAGTGTAGATGAACGTGTACGCAAAGGGACATTCCAGTTCATACAGTATTAATGTATGGAATCATGTAACAGGAAAATACTGTTTCGCATATATTATTATTGAAATAGATTGAATGATAAAATCAACAAGCATTGCTATGTTATTGAAATCATGATTTGATGTTGTTATTGTTGCATGTTTGTTTGTTTTTATATATAGAAATAGATAATGACATCATAAACAGAGGCTATTTTTGTATCACAGTATGCATTGTTAATGTAAGTTTTTACACACAAAGTTAAAAACATGAAAATCAAATTGTACATAATTGCATATACACTTTTTGCTTGCCTGCCATAGTTTTTTTTAATGAAAAATGTGGATGGTGTGATACATAAATATAGGGAGTTATTTTTTAACCTTTAGTTAAATGTTTTATTTTTAAGCGTGAAAATATTGTTTCTAGGATTAGTATTAATTTATTTATTTAATCTTTTTCTTCTCTTTGATTTCTGTGTGCGTGTATGTGTAAATGTTGAGCGTGGAAGCTTAATTCTCGTTAATTTTTGTCTCGTTAACTAATTATCTGTAAATAAAATTTAGTTTTCAAATGGCAAGTTTCTGTGTGTTTTTTTAAATAGTCTTTGACGATTTACACATCATAAGACCTGACAAATACACTTGACAAATACCAATCATAGGCTCGACACGTGCCGTCTGATTCACTCAGATCTAGCACACATTTCATTATCATTGTATAGATTCAACATGTTTCGGCTGTCTTGTATGGAACACATTTTTCTATCACCTTTACAATCAGACTGACTGACTCCCAGACATGCACACTTATGAACCCTTTCACCGCCAATGTCGCATTTATGCACCACAATGATTTAACACCCATGTCACGAAAACAGGGTTCGTAGCAGTTGGGGGAAAATAGACTTCATTTTCAAGGCCCATGAAAGTTTGTGAAAAATGAAAAACCAAGAGTAGTGTCTTTGAAAGTTTGTGAATTTTGAGCTACTGTCAAATCTTCATCAATCTGCCCCCAAAATCGCCCAGGACCACTATTATTTTGAATCATCGTGCCAAATTATAATTAAGAAATAAAATTAATATTTTGATGCATACGATCGGTGCGACTTACTTTCGATTTTTAACCGGAATTGACGCGAGTTGCTTCCCTTTAAAGACATCTGGGTGTTTACGCGTACCGCGCAAAATGCCGGGCAAATGTGTCTTCAGTGAGCTTTGGCTTGAAAATTCTGCATATAAAGTATGGCTGTGAAAGGATGCAACCAACAAGCGCTCAGCATATTGTGCAGCTTGCCGAAAAACATTCGATGTGGGATCAATGGGTGAAGGAGGAGTCATCAGCCATAGTAAAGTGGGTTTTGAAAACCCTAAAGTTGGGCTTTGAAAGTTTGGGAAAATTAGGATGCTGTTTGGCTATGAACCCTGGAAAAGGTATCAAATCAGGACCTGTTATCTGAAGACCCTATTTTCTTAATTTTGGGAGGTAAGGATAGGCCTAATGTTACGCATTTCACCAAGAAATTTCAAATACTGCAGATAATTTTTTTTGTTTTACCCTGCTATGTTTAATATTTTTTGGATAAAAAATGGCTGGCGGTGAACGGGTTAAACAAGTTACATTAATGTTCTTTCAGTTATGTTGTATTTCTGTCATATTGTTGCACCTAACCTGAATTTCTCTTTTGGAGATTAAAGTATACTTGAACATCAGCAGCATCTTTCATCCATATAAGAAATGCAAAACACACAAACATTTTTATACCAAAATATAATACCCATCAATTTTTTTCATATACATAGGTAAACATGCAAATTCCAAAATCATGACCACCTTGAAAACTAGCACAACATTTTGAATATTTTCCACAAATTTGAACTACCGTCACTGACGACCCATAAGGCGACACAGCGCATAAAGGGCTTCGCACACTAGCATCAGGCGTCAATTGTTTCTCAGAGCAACGCCTTGACGCGTTGACGCCTGCATCACAGCACACATTGTAGCGAGGCAGTGGTGTTCTCACACACGACTCTTGTCGCTCGAACTTCCTTATTTGGAAAGCAAGGAAAGATTACTCTAGCGTCAAACCTCCTCTTAGAAACAACAGTATTTTTTTTCTTCAATCTGAGTTATGGTCCTTCCGTCCGTTGTGATTGGCTAGTTTCACGATCTCTGCGATCTTGAGCATCAAAATTAGAGCCGCATCTATTCTCGAGCAACACAAAATCGCGCAGCTACGCATCAAAAATCCTGCTGCGCCGCGAATCTCACACACAAGCGGCGCATCAAACTGCGCCTTGCAGCAAAAAATCGCCGCGATCTCGAGATCTTGACGCTAGTGTGCGAAGCCCTTAAGGAAACCAAATAAATCCAAAAAAGGAAGAACGAAACGATCAGCGAAAGTAACGTCATTACAGGGCCAGTGACGGAAGTGGAAGCCTAACTATATAACTATACTTTAATGCAATGTGAGTGAACTGTTGTCGGTTTGTTGTGGAAGCTAACAGAGCATGGTGAGTTGTTCATTTCAACTCTCGACCCCCTTACTTTTTTTCTGTTTAGAGTATAGAAAGGGCGCATGCGCCGGATTGGGCGTAGGGGTCAAAGTTCAGTAAAATAAAGTTGCGCCTAATAGGCCGTAAAATTACGGTAGATATTTTAAAACCACATCCATTAGCAACTGGTTAGAAATTCCCTCTTACATACAGTTAAATGTATGCTTATTAAATTAATGTGTGTAATACATACATGTTTGTATATACAGGAACATCATAAAATACCATTAGTGATTAATATATAGGCACTTGATGCATTCTTAACCCATATCTTCTATAGAAGGATTTTTCTCGGCTGAAAAGAATGTAATTTGTGCTCGAAATTTTTTTTGGGGGAAATCCCCCCCCCCCCCCCCCCCCCAACAAAACTTCCGATGTCAGGTGAAAATCCAGGTAGAAGGATTTCTCGGACGAAATATTTTCCTCTTTTTTGATCTTCATCCACTTTCATGCCTGAACTAGGAAAGTATTAGTAAGAACAAAAATCATGTATAAAATTACTGTACCCTCTTGCCCCCTATATACCCCTAGAGGGGGCAGCAGTGTCTTTGTTACAATGAAACATAATGTCCCCTCTAGCAGCCAATGTCCCCTGACGGGGTACACTCATATTCTGATCAAAAGTGCAGAGGAAATGTTCAGCTCATTCAATACTAGTGGTTTAGCATAATTCTATAATCATTTTCCATTCTACATTCACAAACAATGGTTCTCTGGGTATATTTTGAAATAAAATATAGCTTACTGATTTCCTTCCCTCCTTCTTGACTGCATTTTGCCTCCTCTAATTTTCTCTTCTCCCTGAGAGGAGAGTAAACGGTTGTCACTCTGATGGCCTAGCATCAAGGACAGTAATTTAGTTAGTTACTCAACAAGTGTATTTGAAGAAGTATGCTCCCTTTCATACTTTCACTACAACGAAATGTTTTACTGTCCCCCAGTAGGGTACAATGGGTGGAAATGGGTTTTAATCCATATCAATACAATTAAAGAAAAATAGCATTTATGACATACATTTTTATAACACGAATTGTACCCAAAAAGGAATGCAATCCATTGCACCAGTACATTATCAACAACAACAAAAGAAAATCACACACACACACACAGAGTTAAATAAATCATATCCAGACAAGATTTCACATCACGGGTTGCCGTAAAATGGTAAATTGATTTTGTCCAGAAGGAATCCATTCGTGAGTAGAACATACTTTCCCCATCCTTCCACCAAGCCCTCCCTCCCCTATTTCCACCTTCCTCTCCCCCCAAAAATTACCATTCAAATTCCTTCAAACAACTTGCAATTCAGAGCGTTGATTTTTGTTTTCCCATATTGGTTTCAGATGAAATGAACCATTAGATCAGCATGACGAAGGCTGCCATCGATCTGGAGTAGTTAGTGAGCATTGAACAATGATAAACCACGTCAAACCCAGTGGCAACAAAAAAGTTGTCATTTGATCAAAATGTACCCCCCCTTCCTTCCTCATCAGTTCACACAAAAATCGCATGCAAAAAAAAAGAAGAAAAAAGGGTGGCGCGCCTCTGGTTGCAACGTGCTCTCCAGGTGGGATCAACCCAAATTTCACAGAGGTGCCTCTGTGACTATATAAAGTACCAAATGCCAAATGAGCATTGAACAAACTGATAAACCACATCATAAATTGATAGTTCAAGACAGATTAATTACACATTATAAGGCTCGCAGTTTATGAGTTAACAAATGCAAAATCTTCTGATTTAGCATTAATTGTAACAGAAGTCGTATAACCCACTATAAACAAATTCTAGCCCAGCCCGCCGGAATAGCATCTGCCGCCTCTGCTATCTGGCAGTCATGGTCGGAAACGACTGACTGGCATACAATACAACAGAAGTTAATAACAAAATGCAGTTTGTGTTGAACAGCATGACATACAAATCATCTATGGTAGTAAATTTCTGAATGCGAAATTCTTACATTTATAGAAGGCTGATGATGAAAATGATGTTTTACGTCCTCTCGGTCAGACACATATGGGACATTTGTAAATACAAAGATGTTCGGAACAATACTGGCTGCAATACCCGGAGGCAGTGCAACACCAGTAAAGTCCCGAGCTCCCAGCAATACAGATAGGTGTAGCGGTAACCATGCCTCGGTTAAACCTCATCGGCTATGGTATCGCCACATTAAGCAGTGATTTATAGAAGGCAGATCTATACATTCTTAATATCAAAATGCTGTTTGACGAATCAGTAAAATTGTAAGATTGTAACAGAAAGCAGATCTATTTAACAAAATGCAGCTCATCAAATCAGCACAACGTACAGCAGTTTGTGAACACAAGTAAATTAATTCATAGAATGCAGATCCAGCCAACATAATGCAGTTCGTTTAATCATGGAAATGTATAGATTGGAACAAGGCACTTCTATTGAACAAAGGAGGAGAACTCTCTTTTTAATTAACTCCCCTACACCAAAGTTGATGACGATACCAATCACCTAGCAATGAGTGGACCAGAGCCAAAGGGAAGCAAACAAAGCACCATTCTCAAAAAAAGAATGTGCCAAGTTCGCCTTTATGACCCTTCACCTACACATCAACAATGGTGGAGAGGACGACATACAAACAAATCAACATTTATTCAAGAGTAGTATCGTAATCAACTTTAGTGTAAGGGGAGTTAATAAAAAAGAGAGTTCTCCCCCTTTGTTCAATTTCGTTGTCTCCTCTCTTAGCCTCACTATTTCATCCTTTGAGAAGGCACTTCTAATTCATGAGGAAATGCAGTTCACCGAATCAGCACGACATACAGTGCCATCAACGTACAGGCTAGAGAGACGGGTAGCGGTAACCGTGTGCCTATCACAGAAGCTGTAACAGAAAACAACACCAACAAAGATTAATTACCATATTTTACGGACTACAAGTACAGTGGAATCCGCTTAATCGGACACTTTTGGGACCAGGAAAAATATGGCCGATAAAGCGAATCGGACGATAAAACGAACATCGAGATACTGTATGACGCAATTATGCAAGTCAAAAGCAATGATGTCAAAATTAAATGTTGCAGTTCAAATTCAAATTCTTTCCCTTTTTGTGATGTGTGTGTGTGTGTGTTTATTAATCCTACAACTTGACAGAAGCACGAGTAAAAGACAATGATTTTGTTTTCTTGAGTGATTTTAACGCCATGCAGGGTCTTTCAATTGACAACAGCTCACCTTCCAACTTCACACTCAACCATGTAAACGTCAAAAGCGTGTTGTCAGTTTGTCTGCCTCTGTTGTTCTCCCTCTCAAAAAGGGGTAAAGAGGACAAATTAGATAGAGAAAGTGGCCAATAAAGCGAAATTGAAGATTTCAGCTTTGGCCGTAAAAACAAACAAAATAACACATGCTTAAGAAGAAAAAATTCCGTTCCAGAGGAAATTGGCCAATTAAGCGGCTTTGGACGATTATCCGATGGCCAATTAAACGGATTCCACTGTACCATATTTTTTTAACGTTCATTTGTCAACTCGCCATGCCTCACGCGAGGAGGCAGTAATGCAATAGTACACTCACGTGGCATGAGGGAAACGATGGTTGGCTTTTCTTGGGGACCACACAGAATACATCCTTCTTTCTTCTGACATTCTCCATCATCATATTGATGATTACGATGCATTACGAAAAGGGGTTGCGGTGTACTAATTGATCAGTTCCAGGGTGAGGGAGGGGGAGAGTAAAGAAATTTTACACAAAAATCAGATTCTGTTATTATATTTTCTTGCTATTTTAGTAGTCATATTATAAGGCGCAGGGGTCTCAGTCTGAAAAAGTATCGCCTTATAGTCTGAAAAATACGGTACACCTACAAGGCGCACCCTCCAGATTTTACTGTGTACAAGAGGCTACGCCTAAGTAGACGTTAAACCAACCTTATCAATTCAAATTTAAAACAAAATTCAGATTTTTTTTACTATATTATTAGTCGTATTAAAAGATGCAAGGGTCTCAGTCAGGGGAAAAAAGTATCGCCTTATAGTCTACGGTAAATTAATATTAATTATAAAGAAATAACACAGACAGAGCAATGTACAGGCTTAGGGTTGTTGTTTGCCATCGGCCTTCGGCGATTGGCCGAAAATTACAAAAAATGTCCTAAAAGTCAACCGTTCTGTCGGCCCAGTGGGCCGAAGCTTTGATTACCAAATCGGCACAAGTATGTCCGTTTTTGTTATGAACAACGAAGTGTATCCGTTTTTTTATGAACAACGAAGTGAAACAAAGTTTGCTTGCACCGCGTGTGACCGAGATCAAAAAGCTAACTTTGTCGCGTCATGATTTTGCTAGCACAAGGCCAATTGCCTCGTGAGAGTTGCTTCCCTTGCTGCTTATGGCAGATGTTTGCCACACCGTAGTGTGAGTCTGTGTGATCTTGTCGTCCTTTAGCGTCAGTGTTTCACTGGTTTTTGATTGAAATGCCTCCCAAAAAGAAGACAAAACTTATAAGCGAGAGAATCTGAGAAAAAAAAAATGAAGTGATCTGACAGTTAAAAAAACAAATCAAATTCATTGTCATTGAGAGTTTATGTTGACCGAGTGAGAGGGCCTAAAATTGGCCTAAGGTTTTGTGGCTGTTTAGGCCAAATGGCCTAAAGTGAAAATTTCTAGCACCATCTCTGCAGGCTATTATAATGTCTTCAATCTTAATTTCTCATCCTTACATGCATTCACTGAATGAAATCTAGATCTTACAAAAAGTAACATTCCAAAATTTATTGTAATGCTTTGTGGCCAAAAACCTTCCATAAAGTTTTGTGAATGGGAACCTGTTCACAATCTTTGACTACCCGGTACACATTTTGAATTTGAATAATATTCACAAACCAGTGATCTCGCTAGGAATTTTGAAAACCAGTCCCTTCAGTGACAATGCCCCCCCATCAATCTGTGTCAAAACCAGTCCCATGGAAACAAAAACCAGTGAAAACCACAATATCAAAGCCTCTGTTAAAACAATGTATTATTTCTAGCAAAAATGTATCAGTCCCTGGGACAGAGAAGTCAAATTTGTTTTCAGTACAGTGGAACCTCCCTTATAAGGCCTTTGAAAATCATACAAAATGGGGTCTTATAAGGGAGGGGCATAAAGGGAGGTAATTTTAATACTCACAAAGAAGGGCAATGTCTGAGAAGTAGGTCTTATGTGGGAGGGAGTCTTATAAGGGAGGTTCCACTGTATTTTGGTTTTGCAATCAGTATTTTACTGATAATTACCAGTAAACATGATCACTGTTCACAAACACATCAACCAGAAGTACCACCAACAAAGAAAAAAAGAGAGGCTAATTTCTCTATCTCAGTAAAGGTGAAAAGTGTATACAGTGGAACCTCCCTTTAAGACCTCCCATTATAAGACTCCCTCCCACATAAGACCTACTTCTGAGACATTGCCCTTCTTTACTTGTATTAAAATTACCTCCCTTATAAGACCCCTCCCTTATAAGACCTTATTTTGGATGATTTTTGAAGGTCTTATAACAAGGGAGGTTCGACTGTATTGTCAAAAGTCAACACACAAACACACACACCAATAATGAACGCCCACCTTTATAGAAGATGCCAAAGATGCCCTTGGTGTCTGCCAGAAGCCACTGTTTTAGCCGGGGGACTCTTCTCACGTAGGAACTGGTGCAAATCACCAGCAGACTCAAGATCAGCAAGCCCTCAAATGAGTAGGCTGCAAGTCAAAAACTCAAGGAGTGAGTAGAAAACAAAAATATGACTCGTCAGTCCGTGAACTCTTCTTCCAACATAAAAACGGGTGCAGATCACCAATAGAATGAAGACCAGTGCGCACACACAAACGCATGCACACACACTCACACAAATCCCCCCTCTAACACAAATAGATGGTAAGGATGCACACAAAATTAAATGAACGTTCTGCACTCACACAACACACACAAACACATTTACATAGCCTGACACAGCGTTTTATGCAATGGATATATATAGAGAGAGGGGCAGGGTGTGGTGGGAGATGAGGAGGGACGTTAGGAGTTTGAACAGGGCAGTTTTTGTGGCAATCTTAAAAGCTTCAGCTGAAGGTGAATGCCTAACACTTGCAGGAAGGCTTTTCCAGACAGTTTGTCCCTGAAAGGAAAATGCTCGCTGACCAACTGATTTTGTTCCAGCAGATCATGGAATAAGACGAGTGTCAGCAGATGAGCGAAGTTGACAGGAAGGGGTGTACATACAGAGGATGTCTGAAAGATATTGTGGTCCGGGGCTTGTAGTTATGAGTGCGGCTAAGACAACTAATCCGGGATGGAAAATGCAAATTTGTCTAAACTGCCAATCCGATTGGTGGTTTATAGACTAATTTGCATGTTTCATCCTGGATTAGTTGTCTTAGCCGCACTCATGATTACTGGCCCAGTACCAGAGACAGAAGAGAAACAGATGGAACTGGGAAGCCAGCTTATATAATTAAATTACTAGTGAAGTCAATGCGACTCTGAACAGGTAGCCAGTGGAGGGACTGCAACAGGGGAGTAACATGCTGACGTCTAGATGACCTGCAAACAAGTCTGGACCTTCTGAAGCTTTTCAAGAAGGCATTTTGGTGAATCAGCCAAGAGACTGTTGCAGTCCAGCAATGATGATAAGTCTCATACTGTCTATCTCAATGTGAATACAGGCCCAGCAAGCCTTCAAATGAGTACAGTGAAAACCTCCCTTATAAGACCTTCAAAAATCATCCAAAATGAGGTCTTATAATGGAGGGGTCTTGTAAGGGAGGTAAGTTTAATACTTACAAAGAAGGGCAATGTCTCAGAGAAGTAGGTCTTATGTGGGAGGGAGTCTTATAATGGGAGGTCTTATCGGGAGGTTCCACTGTGCTAAAGTAGGCTCCAAATTCGTCTTCTTTCTTTTAACATCCTTCGTCAGCCTGCTGATGATTCTGATGCCTATAACATATATATATATAGGGGTTTCTGATCAAATATTTTGTTCTGTGGGAAGTAGATGCTGGCCAGATGATCAGCTCCAGGGGAATGGAAGTGGGGGGGGGGGGGGGGGGGGGGGAGAGAGGAGGGTATAGAGGTATAGGCATGAAAAAAAAACCAGCCTAAAAGGGGAGGTGGGGTGGGGGTGGAGGTGGCAAGTGACCGTTCATTTGTCAACTCGCCATGCCTCGCGCGAGGAGGCAGTGATGCAATAGTACACTGACGTGGCATGAGGGAAACGAAGGTTGGCTTTTCTTGGGGACCACACAGAACGCATGCTTATTTCCGACATCCTCCGTCATGCCGACGATTATGATGCATTACGAAAAAGGGGCTGCGGTGTAGTAATTGATTCTGGGGGAGGCCAATTTATGCTGCCCAGATGATCAGTTCCAGGGGGAAGGAGGGGCAGGGTCCAATTGGGAGCTGGGACAGGGGAGAAGGGTCGTAGGGAGGATGGGGGAGTTTAATTCTTTAAATCTGGGCATTGAAGACCTCCACCGAGGCTGATATTGCCTCAGGTGGAAGGCTGTTCTTCTTCTTCTTCTTCTTTCAATTAAGCATCCTACTTCAACATTTTGAAGATTATGATGCTATTACTATAACAGGGGGTCTTCCGTAAATATTGTCATCCAAATATGACTGGCTGCCCAGATGGTCAGCTACACGAGGACAAGGGAGGGGGGGGCGGGGCGAGTGATTGGGGGGGGGGGGGGAGCAGGGAAGGAGGGGTTTGGTTTGGGACTGGGGGGGGGGGGGGGGAGGAAGGAGGAGGAGGGGTTAGATCCGGGCTTTGAATTCCTCCACCGAGGCTGATGTTGTTGCCTCAGATGGAAGACAGTTCTCGGAAAGAATGAAAACTTCTGGTAGTTTGTATCTTGCATGATGGTAGTAGGTAGGCTGTGGCATGCATTTGTTTTGATTGTCGGGTTGGTGGATGGGGGACTGGCCTATGAGGAGTGTTGATGGCCACCTCTCCCTGATGAAACTTAAAGAAGGTGGCCAGCCTTGCAGATCGCTGCCTGTCCTTGAGCGGGGGCCACTGCAGCTGGGACATCATGGTTCCACTCACACAGCCTTTGGATACTTCTTACTAATTTTAACACTGTATCAATTATGTGTGTGCTTGCGCGCGTGTGTGTGTGTGAGAGAGAGAGAGAGAGAGAGAGAGAGAGAGAGAGAGAGAGAGAGAGAGAGAGAGAGAGAGAGAGAGAGAGAGAGAGAAAGCTGTGCAGGCTAAGACTATCGCCGTATCGGTACCTTTGTGCTGATGGTCTCCAAATAAATATGCAGCAACCCCCCCTCCCCCCGTGTTAAGGCGCTCTTCCCACTTCTGCAGATCCACAATTTCTACAGTGACAGTCACACATACACACAGTCACGACAAGTGTGACTGTGGTCACTTAGTTAAAGGAGAGAGAGAGAGAGAGAGAGAGAGAGAGAGAGAGAGAGAGAGAGAGAGAGAGAGAGAGAGAGAGAGAGAGAGAGAGAGAGAGAGAGAGAGAGAGAGAGACTCAGAGAGAGAGAGAGAGAGAGAGAGAGAGAGAGAGAGAGAGAGAGAGAGAGAGAGAGAGAGAGAGAGCTAAGGAACACGAATGAAGAGCACAAACCATTCATGATAAACAATAAATGTTTTCCCCAAGTTTCGTAAGAACTCTACCCCCGAGACGTAGCGTCGTCACCAACCGGAAGTGTTTACAAGTTGTTATTGACATCTTTAAACCCAATACCAATGAAATTTGACAAAACGAACACAAGTACTCACCCACTACTGCTGCTGTTGCGAACGTTATGCGCGCGCGTGTATGTGTGCATGACACACAAGATTGTATGCATACATATGAGCACGTGCATGTATGTAAGTCAGTCTATGTGTGCCAGTGTGTGTGTGCGCGCACATGCATGTGTTTGTCAGTTTGTGTGTGTGTGTGTGTGTGTGTGTGTGTGTGCGCGTGTGCGCCGTGTGCGTCAGTGTGTGTGTGTGTGTGTGTGTGTATGTGCGTGCGCGCGCGTGTGCGTGTGCGTGTGTGTGTGAACAAGTCATGTCTGACTATGGCCTTGAAATTGAGCGTCATAAACCCCTCTGGTCAAACGGTATATTTTACCAGCTTCGCTCGCTCTTCTCACGCGGCTGGTAACCAATATCATAGGCTACCAACACCCAAAATTCAAACTGTTGAATTGTGGAGAAAAGAATGAGTCAATGAGTCAGTGCTAATTAATCACGCTTCTTGGTTTGAGAGCCATATAATTATATAGGCCCATCATAGTCATTCACCATTTAATATATGTGCGGCGGTACCATAGCCGATGAGGTTTAACCGAGGCGTGGTTACTGCTACACCTATCTGTATTGTTAAAAAATTCTGGACTTTACTGGTGTTGCACTGCCTCCGAGCATTGCCTCCAGTATTGTTCCCACCATCTTTGTATCTACAAATGTCCCATATATGTGTCTGTTCCAGACCGAGAGGACGTAATTAAAACACCATTTTTCGTTTCATTCACCAAAGAGTAAAGACCTAGCCACACTGCATACGATTCGATTCACTACGATCCGATTTTGACATTTTTGTGAGGCATGGTTGACGTGAAATTCTACTGTCTAAATAAATCTGATGAAACCCTACTAGCTATGTAGAGGAAGAAAATAAAGAAGAGGTAGATCTGACCTGATGATCTTCATTGCTTCAGTCAGTCACCCTTTTCAACCAATCCTACTAGTTATGTTCACTAGGGGAAGACGGGGTAAAAAGCGCATGGGCGGGTAAGAAGCCCACCCCAATTATCTCATGAAATAAAGAAAATTTCAGTCAAATTTGCCCATGAGACGAATGCTAGACATTAACGCTCGTCTCATGGGCAAAATGAGACTGAAATTTGCTTCATTTCATGAGATAATTGGGGTGGGCTTCTTACCCGCCCGTGCGCTTTTTACCCCGTTTTCCCCTACAAGTTAATATGTTCACTATATATTTTGTAGTCTCCCGTACACGGATCTGATCAAATATCTTATTTTTGTATTGGGCATTGTATTTGATTCGTGTATTGCGGTCTACATGAGTATATATTGTGAACGAAAATAGTAGGCCTAGTTATTTTTAGGCGGAAGTATTTCACGTGAATCATGACTCATATACACATGGGTGCAACTACGCAAAATGAAAAAAACTGAAATGCCGGAGTCCATGGGTAATGACCCCCCGCACCTGAAGCAATGATTTATGAAGGTATTTTAAAGTTCTTTTCCCCACAATTTATACAAATGCTTATTTTAAAGTTTTGAAAAATACAGTAGACACACAAAGATCTTGTTTGACAAATTAAGAAAAAAAAGGAACTATCCTATTCTGTTAAAATTCAAAAACAGGAAATCCTTGTACACCAGGAAAAGTTGCACCCATGTATACATCATGTCGTATGGTATTGGGGTCAAATCGTATGCAGTGTGGCTATAGGCCTTAAGATGCAAACACACAGCTCATCATACACACTGATTCGCATTTTTACCACTGATGACGTCAATGGTGACGAGACCGATTGGAATAATGGATTTTCTTTATTACAGATCCAGTATAAATTAATAAGCTTGCTGTTGGCACACAGGAATCTACACATTTTCAAAGCAACAGATGATCAATTGGTAGGCTATTTGGTATATTCTAGTCACAGAGACTTATCTCTGTGAGATTCGGGCTGCTCTCCCCTGGAGAGCGCGTCGCCGCAAGTGCAGCACCTACCCATTTAATTTTTTTGGTGTTTTTTTTTTTTGGGGGGGTGGGCACAGGGTGATGAGGGTGTGTGGGCACACTTGGAAAACCTAGCTATCAATTTGGCCATACCAGGCAGCAGGATTTCTCCCTGCTCTTACCGACTTTCAACTGCCGTGGGATTCAATGGCGCGCGTAAAGTGACGGGTCAGACTAGCTTTTAGTCCCCAATCCGAAGGACTGGACGTTCAGTTCGATTTTCCTGTCAAACTAGAAAGAAAGGGCTAGGCCGGGATTCGAACCCGGGTCAATCACGCTGCAGTCACGTCAGTTGGCAGGCGAACGTCTTAACACCTCCCCCACCCCACCCAATGCCAATGATCACCAACTGATGTGATCAAATAGTAAAGCCAGCTTCTTCGGGATTTCGATGCACCACCAGTACTTTCAGGCTACCGCAGCACTGTCCCAAGGCTTCAGCACAAGGTCGGATGCAGGCGTTGATCCAGTGCGAGCAGATTTCCCGCACACAGTGCACCTTGACCTCTACAGCCCGTAGGCAAGGGAAGCAACACCAGATGGAGCAGCAGGAAAGGAGGGCGAAGTAGCCTCCCCAGCAGATTGAAGCAGGCACAGCGCAGAGGAGACTGGCGACTCTGTAGCAAGTTGTTCTCGTTTTCCGAAATACCTACAGAATCAAACATGCAACAAAAGGATTATTGATGAGTTGAAAATATGGAAGGAAAATCTGTTTAACGTCCTCCGGTCTGGAACACACACACATATGGGACGTTAGTAGATAAAAAGATGGTGGGAACGATCCTGGAGGCTATGCCAGGAGGCAGTGCAACACCAGTAAAGTCCCGATTTTTTTTAGCAATACAAATGTAATTAGTGAGTTGAAAGTGGTCCACCACCAAGTGCATACATTACCTACAAATTATATTGTGTTTATCTACAGTAGGCGGCCAAACTATTGTTAGACTTGCTTTTTATTTTTAAAATTTTAAATGTTTAGCACTTAGATATGGCTTGTACCCACGTGTCGTCATATCCGGCCACAAGCAGCGCCATATTATGGGAGACCGCCATCTTAGTCAGTAACTTTTTTTGAAAAATGCCAGATCGATGCTGCGTATTTGGCTGTTCCAATTCGAAACTTATCTAAACTGTAGGGGAAGACGGGGTAAAAAGCGCATGGGCGAGTAAGAAGCCCACCCCAATTATCTCATGAAATAAAGGAAATTTCAGTCAAATTTGCCCATGAGATGAATGCTATACATTAACGCTCGTCTCATGGGCAAAATGAGACTGAAATTTGCTTCATTTCATGAGATAATTGGGGTGGGCTTCTTACCCGCCCATGCGCTTTTTACCCCGTCTTCCCCTATTTATAACATCTGGATGTTTTCTTTACACATTTAGATAACATTTTCACTTTGTTTACACACAAATAAGGACTAAGATGGCGACACTTCCGTTGGAAGGGTCGAGATGCGCACGCAGGTGGGGGGGAGCCACAGGTTACTTTTCAAAACCAGAACCAGGTACCTGAAGTAACTGAAAAACAAAGCTGTTCCGTTGGCGTTTATACCAGAATTGGGTGTCAGCCAACGTACTTATACATGCAGATGCAGACACAACCAGAAAAGAATAGGGGAAGACGGGGTAAAAAGCGCATGGGCGGGTAAGAAGCCCACCCCAATTATCTCATGAAATAAAGAACATTTCAGTCAAATTTGCCCATGAGACGAATGCTAGACATTAACGCTCGTCTCATGGGCAAAATGAGACTGAAATTTGCTTCATTTCATGAGATAATTGGGGTGGGCTTCTTACCCGCCCATGCGCTTTTTACCCCGTCTTCCCCTAAGCATAGCATCACTGGAAATTACTCCATGATAATAGGCCCGTGTGAGGTCTATTATTTTGTTCTGTGAAATACAGCATAGCTGTAGAACATGTACAAAAGTAGTTCAGGCATGCTGCTGAAATCAGGATTGAAAAAGCTGATAGAGTCTGACTTCAGGATTGGCCATCTTGTCATCCGGAACCACGGTAATATAACATCAATCATTTCTGACAACAGCCAGTGATGGAAGATTAAAACAAGATGATAGATACCACAATCCCCACCCATCCTGCATACACACACACACACACACACACACACACACACACACACACACACACACACATACACACACACACGCGCACGCACGCACGCACGCACACACACACACACACACACACACATACACACACGCACACGCACGCCGGCGCACGCACGCACACGCACACGCGCACGCACGCACGCACGCACGCATACACACACACACACACATACACACACGCACGCGCACGCGCACACACACACACACACACACACACACACACACACACACACACATTATTTTATTTGCTTATTCAATGTTCCATCTGGAAATACAATTTGGACTTGACACACATTGGAAATTATTTCCAATAGTCACACTTCAGGATTGGGAAGATTCAGAGAACATTGAAACGTGTCATTTCAGGATTGAGAGAATGCTTTTCTTTCACCCATGCATGTGGCATACTTTAGAGAGCCTCAATGATATTCGATCAGACACCGTGACTGCTGGCTACTGCATGGACAGGTATAAGACAGTGGACTTCATCCAACACAACCTGGTCTCATATGACTTCGGTCGAGAAGACGTTAAACATAAACTCGCCGCAACACAACACGTTTTATGATATGCATTTGAATGCCTCTACTTTCAGTTTCGCTATTATCCCAACTCGGCACAAGACATATAGGCTACGACAACCTGTCATCAGAGCAAGTGCAAGTGCAAGTGATCGAAACGTAGTTTGGATGTTGTCCCAGAGGGTGGATGATCGTGGTCTATGTTACGTTATTGCAATGCTTTGGTAGTTTTGGGTAGATTGTAGTATTAAGACTCTCTCTCTCTCTCTCCCTCACATCTCTTGATAGGTGCATGATGTTCCTAGTTGTCTTATTATATGTTTATCTGAGATCCTTCAACTGTATGAATTTGTTCAGTTATCTCCCTGTGGGGATACCGAGGGGGGGGGGGGGGGGGAACTTTCGTAAAACATAGTTCCCCCACCTTCTGGAAGTTCTGTGCTTGTAACTTCCTCTAATCTGCCACTCTCTTTGACTCTGCCTTTTTTCTTTGCTTTCTATCATCTACTGTCTTTCTGACTTATTGGCCCATTCTCCTGCCTTTTTTTTCAAAAAAAATCTTCCAAATAACTTTTCTCCCTTGAGCTCCTCCGAAATCGGAATGTGTCGGCTGTACGCAGCGGGGAGACCAGTAAAAACTGAAAACCGGACACATACGTACCTTACCCATTATGGCCATATGACCTGGGAACGCAGAAGAAGAAGAAGTTCAGTTATAGTTGGGGTCATGAGGAGTAAGATGCTGCGAAGCAACTTTCTGTTGCGATTAGTGGTAGGTCCCTCTGGGGTTTTTCCCCCGGATTGTAGGTTACTGGACACCCACCTGGTGGCTGGTGTTCCACACACGGTCATAGGAATGGAGCGATGCATGGGGCTCCGCAAATATGTCCTCAAACATCAACTGCACATCAAAGGTAGGATAATATGTCCTCAAACATCCACTGCACATCAAAGGTAGGATAATATGTCCTCAAACATCCACTGCACATCAAAGGTAGGATAATATGTCCTCAAACATCAACTGCACATCAAAGGTCAAATATGTCCTCAAACATCAACTGTACATCAAAGGTAAGATAATAATTATGTCCTCAAACATCAACTGCACATCAAAGGTCAAATATGTCCTCAAACATCAACTGCACATCAAAGGTCAAACATGTCCTCAAACATCAACTGCACATCAAATGTCAAATGTGTCCTCAAACATCAACTGCACATCAAAGGTAGGATAATAATCCTCAAACATCCACTGTACATCAAATATGTCCTCAAACATCACCTGCACATCAAAAGTAGGATAATATGTCCTTAAACATCAACTGCACATCAAAGGTCAAATGTCATCAAACATCAACTGCACATCAAAGGTCAAATATGTCCTCAAACATCAACTGCACATAAAAAGTCCAAATATGTCATCAAGCATCAACTGCACATCAAAGGTCAAATATGTCCTCAAACATCAACTGCACATCAAAGGTCAAATATGTCATCAAGCATCAACTGCACATCAAAGGTCAAATATGTCCTCAAACATCAACTGCACATCAAAGGTCAAATATGTCCTCAAACATCAACTGCACATCAAAGGTCAAATATGTCATCAAACATCAACTGCACATCAAAGGTCAAATATGTCATCAAGCATCAACTGCACATCAAAGGTCAAATATGTCCTCAAACATCAACTGCACATCAAAGGTCAAATATGTCCTCAAACATCAACTGCACATCAAAGGTCAAATATGTCATCAAGCATCAACTGCACATCAAAGGTCAAATATGTCATCAAGCATCAACTGCACATCAAAGGTCAAATATGTCATCAAGCATCAACTGCACATCAAAGGTCAAATATGTCATCAAACATCAACTGCACATCAAAGGTCAAATATGTCCTCAAACATCAACTGCACATCAAAGGTCAAATATGTCCTCAAACATCAACTGCACATCAAAGGTCAAATATGTCCTCAAACATCAACTGCACATCAAAGGTCAAATATGTCCTCAAACATCAACTGCACATCAAAGGTCAAATATGTCCTCAAACATCAACTGCACATCAAAAGTCAGATAACATGTAAATAAAATATCAACTGCACATCAACATTCAAACTTCTCCTCGAATATTGACTACACATCAAGCGTCAAACACCAACCGCTCATCGTGAACCAAACTGCACGTCTAAATAATTATTAATTATGTTCTCAATTCATATTCAAATAAAAAATAAATGTCCTCAGTATTGAGTCGCAGAAAGCAAGTAACAGAAAAAAACAACCAACTAACAAAAGAAAAAGTCGGCCTAATAGATCTCTCTCTCTCTCTCTCTCTCTCTCTCTCTCTCTCTCTCTCTCTCTCTCTCTCTCTCTCTCTCTCTCTCTCTCTCTCTCTCTCTCTCTCTCTCTCTCTCTCCCTCTCTCTCTCTCTCTCTCTCTCTCCCTCTCTCTCTCCCTCTCTCCTCTCTCTCTCTCTCTCTCTCTCTCTCTCTCTCTCTCCCCCCCCCTCTCTCTCTCTCTCCCTCTCTCTCTCCCTCTCTCTCCCTTCTAGATCTTCAAGGGTTGTGCTGTTATGGAGCTGTGAGTCTCTCTCCACCCCACCCCTTCTCCCTCCCTCTGTTACTGTGCATGACTTCTTTCACAATACTCGAATCTGTTGAAATCACTTAATCACCACTAAAAGCTAAATTGTATCAGACTAAATCCAATCCAGTGCTGCTAAATCCAGTATAACAGTATAAATCATAAATGTATGCACTATTATGAATACATAGGGAATGCTTGTGTACACGACTTTTACTATCTTTATGTTTGTCTAACTGTATCCATCTTCATTTTCAAAATGTTCGTCTGCTTCAACATACGTGTGCGTATAACATTAGGTTTGTTTGTATTATCTTGTTATGTATGACTGTGTTTTGCATGCTCTTTGTATTGCTTTGTTTGTCCCTTTTTTATTATTATTTTTTAAAAGGGCTGGATGTAAAAAGAAGCATGTACTATTTTCTTATTCTGTTACCCTCTATAAATAAACTTCATTCAAT
>CM065687.1:13052950-13087950 GCA_017654935.2 Phymorhynchus buccinoides
ACAGACACAATCTCTCTCTCTCTCTCTCTCTCTCTCTCTCTCTCTCTCTCTCTCTCTCTCTCTCTCTCTCTCTCTCTCTCTCTCTCTCTCTCTCTCTCTCTCGTGCTGCTGACCTTCAGATGGGTATTTCGGTGAGTGGGATCTCTCATTTGGAGATTTGGAGATGCGTTCACATCCCTGTCAATGGTCTCCTCATGTGAGTCATGTGACATGCGGCCATCTTGTCTGTGATCTGACATTCTGCTCTCGCTATTGTAGGCCTAATATAAACACAAGAGAACAATATAGGCCTACAGTTTGTCATTTCAGCTTTAAAGTAACGTTACACAGACACGCACAAACGCGCGCGCGCATACACACACACACGCGCGCGCGCGCGCGCACACACACAGAACACACACACACACACATACGCGCTCGCTCGCTCACACACACACACACACACACACACACACACACACACACACACACACACACACACACACACACACACACACACACAGCACACACACACACACACACACACACACTCACACACACACACACACACACACACACACACACACACACTCACACACACACACACACACACACACACACACACACACACACACACACACACACACACACACACACACACACACACACACACACACACACACACACACACACACACACACACACACACACACACACACACACACACACACACACACACACACACACACACACACACACCTTTCTCTATATCTGTTTCACTCTTTCTCTGCTTCTCTGGATGCTAAAGGGTCAGCCGCACGTCCACTAAAATGGTACGAATGTACGATACGATTCGATTACGTGGCCTCCAAGATTCGCGCTTCGAGATCACGTGATTGAATCGCATCGTACAGTCGTGCGATTTTAGCCGACTTGTGGCTGACCCTTTATCTGTCGGTCTGCATGTCTTTCTGTCTGTCCGTCTCTTTCTGTTCTTTGTCTGCTTCACCTCTCGCCAATATCATCGACCAGGGCCTGTATTCACATTGAGATAGCATGAGACTTAGCATGATGCTAACTTAGAAGCTCTTCCAATGTCCTATAGGATTTAATAGGACTTTTGGAAGAGCTTCTAAGTTAGCATCATGCTAAGTCTCATGCTATCTCAGTGTGAATACAGGCCCAGTACAACATGAAACTTCACTTCTACGCAGATGACTCACAGCTCTCCCCCGTGGGGATACCGGGGGGGGGGGGGGTCTTTTGTATAAATAGTTCCCCCACCTTCTGGAAATTCTGTGTTTGTAGCTTCCTCTAATCTGTCAATCTCTTGACTCTGCCTTTTCCCTTTGCTTACTGTCATCTATTATCTTTCTGCCTTACCGGTCCATTCTCCCGCCTTTCTTCTTCTTATTCAAGAAACACCTTCAAAAAGATTTATTCCAGTCGAAGTCGGACTTGCTGGGCATTTCTTAGGCATAACGGCAGCATGACGCATCTGCGCTCATAATTGACAGGAAACTGTCTCAGCGATCGAAGAAGAAGAAGAAGACTCACAGCACAACCCTCGAAGATCTAGATTCCCTTCTTTCCCAAATTAACAACTACTATGTATACTGATATCCATAACTGGTGAATGATTCAAAACAAACTTCAATTAAATGGCGAAAAAAACGAAGCAATGCTTGCAGTAAAAAAATAAATTAGCCTCTGTTTCCATCGAGTCAATCCAACTGGGTAACAATATCATTCCCCTCTCTGACTCTGTCAAAAAAATAATTTTACTCTGAACAATACTCTTTCAATGCAGTTTCCAGACTCAGACCTGTCAGTCATGCTACCATCAAATCCGTCGTATTAGCTCTATTCGTAAATATCTCTCCGATGAAGTCACAGCAAAGCATGTGACTTTCCTCATCCTATCTTGTCTTGACTACTGTAATGCTCTCCTTTCCTGGCCTATCAGTCTCTTCTCTATCTTGTCTCCAGCGTATTCAAAACTCAGCTGCTCGTCTTGTCCTCAGGAAGAAAAATGTTTGATCATGTTAGCCCTCTTCTGCGTTCTTTGCACTGGCTTCCTGTCGCAGACAGAATTGAGTATAAACTAAACGCTCTTTGCTATAAATCTATCCATCAAGCTGCTCCATCTCACCTCTGCGATAATATTTCCATTTATACGCAGCTTGCACAGTACGTTCACTTTCCGACCCTCTATCTCTCCAGGTCCCTAGGTATAAGCTTTCAACTGTCGGTCGGCGCTCTTTTGCTGTTTTAGGACCAACCTCCTGGAACAAACTTCCTCTCTCCCTCCGTCAGCGACCGACCCTCTCTGCTTTCAAATCAAACCTCAAAACCCACCTGTTTTCCCGTCATTGAAGCTCATTCTCTCTTTCCCTCCTCTTTCTTGCCTTTAGGTCTATTTCTCAAACGTATACTAACTTTCACACAACAAAACATACAGACACACACACACGCACGCACACGCGCACGCACACACACACACACACACACACACACACACACACACACACACACACACACACACACACACACACATACACACACACACACACACACGCGCGCGCGCGCGCGCGCGCACACACGCACGCGCACACAAACAATTTAAAGTACACCGCACTTATAGACACTTTAGATTTATACAAAACTCTAATAATTATGCACAATCATAAAGTCTAACAAAGGTCTAACAAAAAAGCAGAACTTACATAAACACAAAAATATTGAGAAAAAAAAGCCAACAAAAACACAAAACTCTTATAAACATCCAGAAAAAATCTCTCAAACAATCGACAACTTAGAAACACATTTACCTTATCTGTTCAATCGAAAATTCTAAGCACCGAATCAGTTCCTTCTGGCCACAGACAATTCCGGCTGTCCAGCTAGTTTAGCCTAGGCCTAATTAGTAATGAGTGAAGCTAGCCCTCGCCATGGATACTACATAGATACATGCCCTCTCGTTTCATTTGTGCCAATCTGTAAAATGTTGTTGTCGCCGAGGGAAAGTCTGTTCGTTTAGCCAGAGTGCCAGAAACCTGACACCATCAGCGTTATCGGGGGTCTTTGCTCCAGCGCGAATTATCTTTCTTTCTCTCTGCATGTATGCTATTCAAAAACAGTTAAGGACTATTTGCTTCGAAAATTTCAGACACCATTTTGAGTGCTTTAAGTAACATTTATATACTTTCTGATGTTGTAATATTATAGCCCAATGTCCGAACTCTTATGCAATGTAAAAATATCCTGCACAACATTACAAATGCGCTGATGGGAGACCGTTTAAGACGGTACCTTAAATGATCCAATGGGATGCATTTGCGCACTGTGCCGATAAAAAAATAAAGCATAGCAGTGTTCACACATGACCAATGAATAACACCGCAGGTGAATTTGTCTTCTCACCCTTGTCATTTGCGCGTAAAAGAAATCCAAAGACTTATTAAAACAAACCCGCACAATTTGCCCTTTGGCCTTCAGGACAATCTCTAACAGTAAACACGTAGATGTGGTGGCAGTGGATCAAAGAGATGACAGCCACCAACACAGCAGCAGCAGCTTGTGACTTTCCGATGGTCCACACACTGTTCATACGGAACAATATCAGATCACTGGATACCAGACCCTCTACTGATGCATTTTAGTGACATGGGTGTTAAATCATTGTGGTGCCAAGAGGCGACAGTGGCGATGAAAGGGTTTTCGTACCTTCAATTACTATTGGATGCAGTTGTAATATATCACAATTAGTCCCATATTTAGGATAGCCAATAGCCATTGACTTGTACATTCTAGTGTAAGAATATTTAAGAAAGCTTAGAGACCGGTAGAGAACAAAACGTGTTCAGAAAAAGAAACCTTTCTGAATCATCTGACTCAAGTCTTTTGAATCTGAACTCTCCAGACCCTAAGATTGTGGGAATACATCATGACTTCTGCATCAGGGTGCCCCTCTGCTGTGGCATGGAAATTGTTGTTGTTGTCGTCGTACCCTGGCTAAAAGACTCCAGGGATCATCCCAACAACCGAAGCACTTGTGAAAACTATGGTACAAATGCACCAGCTAGGGATGAGAAAATTACGTGTGTGACCGCATTTGATTACCCCGCCACGTGAGCAGCCACACTCCGACTTTGGAGGACTTTGGAGAATGATGATGGTATGCTAGGAACTTGTCATGTCTAAAGACAATCCCCGCATAACTATGTCTAGCATAGCAACATTTTGATATAGCCTTGGTGTTCTAGCCTATGGCAATTGGTCTCAGTGACACAGCCTTAAGCCAAGGCGAGCATGGAAGTCAATACCTTTCTTTCCGGTTTACTGAAATGTAAATGCCTATTCACAGCTGTTTTACTCTTCATGCACTGGTGACACCAGGAGAATATGTTTACCTTAGATTACAAAAACAAAAAAACAAAAAAAACAGGTGAAAGCTACATGTGGCTATGTCACACTTTCCACCTGTCTATCTGTCTGTGTTTGTTTGTTTGCTGGTTGTCTGTCAATCTAACCATAAACGGTGTTAGTTAATAACATATATGGTCAGCCATGAAACGCACTCTCAGAAGCTGATCAGACATACCTTTTTTAAAACAATGCATATTGTCATAAAATATCGAATTGACTGGGAGTTTGTTCTTATGACTTGCCATTTGAGTGAACTGAGATATTAAGACAATCATCTGGGGCAATTCTAACCATGACCACTTCAGTACTTTAAACAATAGTGATTGGACACTCGGGTTTTCATGAAAAATCGATCTCCTAGCATTATGTCCATCTAAATTCAAACGATGTATTTTTTGACCATCTAAATTCAAACGATGTATTTTCTGACCATCTAAATTCAAACGATTTATTCACTCCTTTTCAGTCAGCTTACAGACCAGGTCACAGTACTTAAAATGCTTTAGTGAAGGTTGCTAACGATCTTCTTCTTTCTCTTGATGAAAGAAAACTCAGTTCTGACTCTTTTGGACCTTTCAGCAGCGTTTGATACCATTGACCACAACACTCTTCTTT
Source organism: Phymorhynchus buccinoides (assembly GCA_017654935.2). Lineage (NCBI taxonomy): Eukaryota > Metazoa > Mollusca > Gastropoda > Neogastropoda > Raphitomidae > Phymorhynchus > Phymorhynchus buccinoides. The sequence continues at coordinate 13,057,973 of CM065687.1, forward strand.
CTCGTTTGGAATCTGTCTTCGGCATTAGTGATGCAGCTCTCCAGTGGTTCACCTCTTATCTTTCTAACCGTACCCAGATTGTTTCCATTCCGGACAGCAACTCTGCCCCAGCCTCTGTTTCCTGTGGTGTGCCACATGGATCAGTCATGGGGCCTGTTCTATTTGTTCTCTGCACTTATCTTCTTTCAGACAGCATGTCTCAGCATTCAGCTATCTACCACTTATTCGCCGATGATACTCAACTGCAACAGTCTTCTAAGCCTAGTGAGATTGATGATCTAGTTTTGTCCATGCATGATATTGTTTCAGATGTCAAGTCGTGGATGACCTCCAATAAATTGAAACTATATGATGATAAGAGTGAAGCAATGATCATTTCCACTCGGAGAAGTTCCACCTCTGTTCAGGTTCTTGATTATCTTGTCATTGGCGATGCTACTGTCCTTTCTGTCAATCAGCTAAAAACTTTGGTGTAACCCTCGATTGTCAACTAACTATGATCACTCATGTCATGACTCTGATTCGTAATGTGAACTTTGAACTCCGTCATATTAATGCCATTCGTTACAATCTCACAGTTGAAGCCACCAAGACTCTAGTATCAGCATTTGTACTGTCTCGCATCGACGATTGCAATTCCTTACTTGTAGGCTGTCCGCAAGCCCTCATCAACAAACTTAAAAAAGTTCAAAACAATGCAGCTCGAAAAATCCTTAAAGTCCCTCGTACAGACCACACCAAACCCCACCTCATGCAATACCTTACACTGGCTTCCAGTCGAGGCAAGAATAAAGTATAAAATTGCTTGCCTCTATTTCAATGCTGTCAATGCTAGTAGTTGTAAGCTATAGAGCTTACACTGTCAGGAGCCGAGTGTGTAAAAGTACTGTAGATCGCCATAAATGATAATCAGTACATTTAGAGGAAGCATGATCAGTATCATCCAAACAGGTGGAAGGTGGGGAGTGTTAAGCATGGTAACAGAGGCAGTGAGTTAGTTCACAAGGATCCCCACCTGTAGTGTAGGTGAAAGGGTGGGGGTAAAATAATGGCTTCAGTCAGCTGCGACTGCGAACTCTTTGTATATTCAGGCTTTTTGGCATCACTTGATCAGACCAGGCCAAAACGTGGAAGAAAACATTAACGGTGGATGCTGCAAGACGATGCACGATAAGAATTACCATACAGTTTTTAAAAAAAACCACCCAAAGATGATTATGAGAAAGCTGCTGATATCATAGATCAGATCGGCAACAAAAAGAAACTCTCCGAGCTTGTCATATAGTCATCCCATGAAAGTTTCTCAATTGGCTTCCAACGTAGGGAAAGGTCTGTCTCATACCTCCCTTGTGAAGAAAGACACAGGCGTGAATGTGACCTGTTTAAGTTTACTATCTGTAAAGGGATTCAACCGTGTATACAATAATGAGAATAGCTCAACAACTCTGAGTATCAATTACTATGATCTGATTTGTAATCCACAGTGCGCTAATATGCTAAGTTCATAGAGATCCACTGTGAACCCACACCAACTGATGCTTTAGTAAAATTCTTAATTTCACTGAACCGTGAAAAAACCAGAATTGGTTTTGAACCACAACAGTTACCATTTGCATCACATTTTCTGCACAGATAGATTCCAATTCCAGATTCATACTGAATCTGGGTAATACGCCTGGCTTTAACAAGGCATTCTTTTCATGTTCTAGTTGAAGTCACACACATTTGGTATTCAATCTAAACCACAGAGGCCTGGCCACTATTCAACATACACCCTGCCCCGAAATTGTGGATGAAAAAAACACCCACGCACAATTGTCTGCTAGAGAGGTGATCAATTACGTTACATAGCAGAATCGCTTTTATTTCGATATTTAAGACAGATAACAACGTTATTTAAAAAGTGATCAATGAAAATGTGACGCGTGTTGATAATGAATGAAATTCTGCTTAATGTCCTCCGGTCTGGAACAGACACAAATGGGACATTAATAGATATACAGATGGTGGGAACGATCCTGGAGGCAATGCCCGGAGGCAGTGCAACACCAGGAAAGCCCCGAATTATTAACAATACAGTGAATGTGTATGATAAATTGTGTTGATAATGAAGTTAACTAGTAGATTAGCACATTAAACAGCTGTTAGTACAAAAATAAAAGTGATTGATTTCAATTTTCATTTTAGCCTTTGTATTCAACATAATTTGAAGAACAAAACGCCCACTGCTGCCCTCCTCCACCTCTTTCTTGCTTTCAGGTTTTCTTTTAAAAATAAAGCACAAAAAAAGAAGCCCCCCCACCCCCCACCCCCGAAACAAACTCGATTTCATTCCAATTATAGTATCTACAAGGGAGTGAACCAGAGCGTGTGCAAAATTCCCTCGCAAAAGTTAGTTCCCTTAGTGCGCGGACGGAGAGACGGACAGACGGACGGACGGACGCACGCACACACTCATGGACTAAACAAAAACAATAGTTTCCATAGGGAACTGAAAGAGACACGATCGAGTAGCTTTTAATGAAAAAAATTCCCCACAACTAGAGCGTTAAGACGCTAGACCACCAGCCGCGCTGGAGCATTTTCGGATCCAGTAACCTTGACCTTTGACCTATGACCTTGATTTTCGAACTTGGTCCAGATATCCTTAGTACCTATCCGAAAGCAAAAATGTGAGTGTCCTAGGTCCCTGCGTTCAAACGTTATCGTGCCAGGTGCTCGGCAGCATTTTTGGCGCCAATGACCCTGACCTTGACATATGACCTTCATTTTTGAACTTGGCCTATATATCTTTAGTACCTATCCGCATGCAAAATTTGAGCGCCCTAGGTCCCTCCGTTCAATCGTTATTGTGCCAGGTGCTCGGCAGCATTTTCGGCTCCAGTGACCTTGACCTTTGACCTATGACCTTCATTTTTGAACTTGGCCTAGATATCTTTAGTACCTACCCGCATGCAAAATTGTAGCGTCTTATGTCCCTCCATTATCGTGCCAGGTGTTCGGCAGCATTTTCGGCTCCAGTGACCTTGACCTTTGATCTATGACCTTCATTTTTGAACCTGGCCTAGATATTCTTAGTACCTATCCACAAAGCAAAATTGGAGCGTCCATGGTCCCTCCGTTCAAACGTCATCGTGTTCACATAGATGAATATATAGTCAGTCGGCTTCAGAATCCACTGAAGACATTACCAGCTTCGCTCACTACGTTCGCGGCTGGTAATCACAGGGGAAAGTCTGCAAATAGCAGGACATCGAGGTAATACCACAGTCCGTTGTTTCAAAAACAGGAGAAACCCGCACCCACACGATGCAAAAACCAAAATTATGTTATTATTGGAAAAAGATCCCCAATGAAGAAACGGAGGGTAGTTGTCCAAATGTTAGCGTCTTACTACCCGGGAAAGGTTAAAATGTGTGAGTGCGTGTGCGCGCGTGTGTGTGAGAGACAATTTTACAACAATTTCACAAATTGAGTGGCTTATTGCGTCATGCTTACGAGAGAGAGAGAGAGAGAGAGAGAGAGAGAGAGAGAGAGAGAGAGAGAGAGAGAGAGAGAGAGAGAGAGAGAGAGAGAGAGAGAGAGAGAGAGAATGTACATTAGCAGCGCGGTTGTGTGTGTATACGGGTGCACGCGTGCGTGCGGACATGTGTGTGTGTGTGTGTGTGTGTGTGTGTGTGTGTGTGTGTGAGAGAGAGAGAGAGAGAGAGAGAGAGAGAGAGAGAGAGAGAGAGAGAGAGAGAGAGAGAGAGAGAGAGAGAGAGAGAGAGAGAGTCTAATAATGTGGGTTTTTTGTGTGTATGTGGGCACACACGCACGTACGCGCACGCAAGCACGCACGCACCGTGTTGTGAGTTAGTTAACCAGGAGTCGTTTGCTTGATTTATTTATTAACCGTATGTGGGAACTCTTTTGTTTGCTTCGTTCTCAAGTTGTTGTTGATCGTCAGCCAGGTGATTTATGATCTTAATGCAAATGATAGCGAGCATGAATACGTCTCAGTAGGCATACCCGCATAGAAGGTTCGGTTTTTTTACAGAGAGAGAGAGAGAGAGAGAGAGAGAGAGAGGGAGAGAGAGAGAGAGAGAGAGAGAGAGAGAGAGAGAGAGAGAGAGAGAGAGAGAGAGAGAGAGAGAGAGATTGATTCAGAGAGAAAGAGAGGGGGGGGGAGAGAGAGAGAGAGAGAGAGGAGATGGGGGGAGAGAGAGAGAGATTGATTCAGAGAGAGAGAGAGGGGGAGAGAGAGAGAGAGAGGAGAGAGAGAGAGGGGAGAGAGAGAGAGAGAGAGGGAGAGAGAGAGAGAGAGAGAGAGAGAGAGAGAGAGAGAGAGAGAGAGAGAGAGAGAGAGAGAGAGAGAGTGATTCAGAGAGAGGGGAGAGAGAGACACACACACACATACACACAGACAGAGTAACTAGTCTGTGTCACGTACTATTTAATAGTAATTTGGCTGCGTGCAAGCATGAAGCTAGAAGATTAAAAACCCCCCACGTATTTGGTTATTAATTCTACTAATAATTATAATATAAACTAATAGACCATTTTCGGAAAGAACTAGGGGAGAGCACTTCGTGAAAAGTAGAGTTGTTTACCTCCATTACTCGGTCAAATACCATAGGAACAATGCAACAATGGCGTCGAAGCTTGAAACCGCAGGATGCGAGTCAGCGACTTACAAACATTTTTTAAAATACAAAAATCAGGGGTGACCAGTGGCCACAAACTGATAAAACTTGCAAAATGTGACGTAACAATATAAATGACATACATTTTTAGAATGACGCACGGTGTTCCAAGAGCTGTATGTCTGCTCAAACACACGAGTCGATAGGCTACGAGAGCTGATGGTAGAGTGACTTCCCCTGTTTGACCGACTGAATTAGGCAAGATCACTCCCACACACCATGAAATTACTCCCCTTAATTATTTCCGAACAATTCCTATTCCCAAGGCTGATACACGGAGTGCCAATGCAAACGCCTCTAGTATGAGATAAGGGGTTCTTTTTCTCATGCGCAAAAGACTGAGCAGTAAATGGGCTTTCCATCCATGGTTGTAGAACATCACACAGCTCTCACTCTTATAGTTCCTTTTGGATAAAAACTGAGGCTAACAGAGGTAGATGTCTTATCTATGTCTACTGCAAATAAACCCATTATGCTGCTCAAAATGTGCTAAGGATATTATCTTAAACATGTAAAATTATCAAAGATAAACATAAAGCCATTGATTTGTTTCCTTGTTTAGTTCAATTAACATTTCATCGTCACATTCCAATGAAAAACGAGGCCCGAGAATAATTTGAATGGCTTACCTAAAGGAACGTTTGTGAAACCCCATAAAAATGCATAAAGCAAACAAATGGAGCGAAATTTCACTTTCCGATTTGTTGTTGTTGTTTTTTTGCGGCCAGAAAAGCAATGGATAAGCATGTGCGAGATCCCCTCACTGCAGTTCCAGCTTGGAAACGCCATTTTTGAGTTCTGGACGAGCTTTTGAAGCTCCTGCTGATCCAGGGTGTTCCACTCCTCTAACGAGCATTGTTCTGTGTCCTGTAGACTTCTGAGCTGCTATGAACGGCTGCTATAACGACTGCCTGGAGCATGTTTCAACATTGTTCTATCAGACTGAGGTCTCTGGATCGGGCAACCTACCTCATAATGAACGATGATCTCTTGCAGCATGTACACGTAAACAATCCTTGCTCGATTAAAAGATGCATTATCATCCATTAAGATGTCATAATCTCGTGTCGTACCACCAGAAAGTTGAACGTGGACATCGATGAACTCATACCTGCAGTGAACAGCTATGAGGGATTCCTTTTGAAGAATTTGTGACACTGTTTTCCCGACCATGCTGATACAGACGCAAACCGTCAAAGACCCCCCCCCCCCCCCAATCTGACACACACTATGACTCACGTTTCATGGTAATGCTTTCCTGAGAACCTCCACACCCTGGCAAGACCATTCGTGAAATTAAGACAGACCCTGAACTCGTTGGTGAAGAGAATTCATGTTCAGTCCCACAATGTCGAGATGACGTGGTTCTGGGCTCTCAAAGGACAGCACTGCTCATGAGCTGGAAGGACCAGTATGCCCAAAAATGCAAAGGCAGCATGTGAAGGCAGCATCATGGAGTCCGTTCCTTACAGTATGGGTGGAAATGTTCCATGAGGCATTCAGCAAATCAAAAAGCTGCGAGATAGCGATTTGGGCAGCCCTGAAAAAAGCGGAAAACGGCCATTTTTATTACCACTCGCCCAGATTCTGTCACAGTCACGACATGTATCAGCAGTACCAACCTCATGGCAGTGAATACAAGCTTTGGAAGCGACGCATTGTGATATTCCAAACACAAATGACTCAAAGAGTCTGTGTACAACTGTTCTCCAGCATGTCAACACAGAAGGACAACTCTTTGCGTGTCAAATCACGTCATTGTCTCACTTCGGCCATGAAACTTTGTCTCTTGCACGACATTTGCGATGTGAGCATGAAATGTAATTGATTCTGACAATTTTAATTCACTTTTATGTTTTCACCCCATTTCAGTCAAATGACACTTTCGTGGGTGGCACTCGAAATTCACGCGATGCACGTAGACAGGAAGTTGGATAAAACAAGTTTGAGTGAGCTTGTGTTCACGGATGAATGCTCTTTCCGGTCATGTATTTTGTATTGCTTACAAGTACACCACCTGTTAGTAATCCAGGTTATAAAAGTCCATCCTTAGCAAATGTTGAGAAGTGTATGCTTTTCAGCTCTCGTTTTAACAAGTGGCCCCAATTCAGGCCGATGTCATAGATTTTTTTATATTGGAGATGCCTTGCCCAGGGTACATCCTCACTCTCTCGGCCAAAGGGAATCGGGAACAGCTGGCGTTGGGGAAGGTCCCGAAAAGCCAACCAATTCTTTGGTTGCAGAACTAAAGCCGGTGCCAAGGCCCCCTCGTTTGAGAGTCGTACTCTCAGTCTCAGCTTCCACAAAAGAATACACTGTACCAATGACTTCCCATTTCTGTCGAAAATATATTGTACAGCGCTCGTGTAACTGTTGGCCCCATACAACACGGGCTAATGATAAAAACAATAATATAAGAGCCCTTTGAGTAAAGCAGACAGCACACAGACAAAGAAAGAGTAGTCGTGTTTTATGTTATTTCATCATTTTGAGGACAGCACACACAAAAACAGAGGACCGAATATTCGACTTTTCATGAAAGAGTAGAAATCATCTACAACAATGATTGCATTGCCCCTACCCCCCCCCCCCCCCCCCCACCCCCCCCCCCCCCTACCCCCCACCCCCCACCCCCCCCCCCCCACCCCCGAGGTCAAGGTCGCGCACAGACAGACGGACAGACGAACACACACCATACGCACGGGCTGACGGGCCACGGACGAAACAACAACAATAGTTACTGATGCTTCGCTCGGGAACTAACAAGGTTGAACCCGAGAGGATGGGAAATTCCTTGCATTGCGTACAGACGCACGCACGCACGCACGGACGGACAGACGCACACATGCACGGTCGGACGCCTCACGGACCAAAAAACTAAAACAAGGCTGAGCAAACAAGCGGGAGCAAAGTTCCCTCGCGGTCAAGGTCGCGCACGGACAGACGGACACACGCATGCACGGACAGATACATGGGCGAAACAACACCGCTTCGCTCGGGAACTTATAATAATTATCCGAAGCTTCGCTCGGGGAACTAACACAAGAATTGCAGTTTCAGATCCAATGTCCTCAGTCTGCCAGTTGTCGAAGTGATTGATGCAGGTAAAATGCGTAGACAGTGTTAGACTGGAGGATGAACTCCATACTATAATTCCTGTAGATATTACAAGGGTACCTGACAATTAAATACTAACTATAGTTTTCTTCAGTCTGGTATTGTGGAGAAAAAAAAGTCAGCTTCAAAAGAAGGTGTTTTTTTTCCTCCACGATTCTATTTCACGTAATAAGCATCGATTTGCCGAATCTGTGCAAAGAGTGTTTTTTCTTGCCAATTTCATGGAATGGGCAGCCGATTACGCGGATTCGGAAATTTTGCCTATTCCGCGAAATAGGCAAGTTTTAAATCAGCCAGAAATCTCATCTCAGGGAGAAGACCGAGAAGAGGGACGCCGCCCGGAGTTCCTCAGGAGGAGGCAGAAGCCAGGACAGGAGCCAGGGTGTGGCCGCCTGGGGGGAAACCTGGAGTTGGATCCCTGCCCTATCGTCTAAATATAAATTGTTCGGAAATCATTAAGGGGAGTAATTTCATGGTGTGTGGGAGTGATCTTGCCTAATTCAATCGGTCAAACAGGGGAAGTTACTCTACCATCAGCTCTCGCCTCGTGTGTTTGAGCAGACATACATCACTTAGAACACCACGCGTCATTCTAAAATTGATGTAATTTATATTTTTACGGTTACATGTTGCAAGCTTTATCAGTTTGTGGACACTGGCCCCCCCCCTAATTGTTCTAAAATAAATGTTTGCAAGTCGCTGACTCGCATCCTGCGGTTTCAAGCTTCGACGCCATTGTTGCATTGTTGCTATGGTATTTGACCGAGTAATGGAGGTAAGCAACTCTAATTTTCACAAAAGGCTCTCCCCTAGTTGTTTTTTTCCCTCCGAAAATCGTCTATTGTGGCACAGGGTTTGCGGAGTCCAGACCACATCTTGCAGGACTGCCCGACTTTCGACAACCTGAGACACGAAATATGGCCCAGGGCTGTGACACTCTGGGACACTATGGGATCCTTACACCAAGCAGGACGTCGACAGGCTGGAGCGCACCCAAAGACAGGCAGCCCGCTTCATCACCAATGACTATAAGTCACGGAATCCGGGCTGCGTGACTAAGATGCTCCAGGACTTGAAACTGCCAACACTGGAGGAGCGCCGTAAAGACCAACGCCTCAGCCTCCTACACAAGATCTCTGAGGCTCAGATCCCAGCCTTACCACCAGAGGATTTTTTAACTCCAGTCGACACAAATCGTCGTAGGATCAGGCCCACAAGATACGCTGACTGCACAACAGACAACATTGTTCAGAGACAAGCTGTGCAAAATTCAAGAGGCTTCATAGTTCCACCAAGCAGCACAGCTCAGTACAGCAACTCCTTCTTTGTAAGAACAGTGATGGAGTGGAATCAACTGACCAACGAAGCCATCATAGCAGTAGTCTGGTGGTGTTGACAGCTTTTTAAGAGTTGACCATAGGCCTTTTTGCAGTATCCGGGCTGGACCAATCCGGCTAGCGTAGCGCTCACCGGGGACGAACCCGACCGGCACAGCTCCTGCCCTTCATTTACCACTACTTTGACCTATGGCCCCTGATTCCCTATTTTAATCTTTAGTTGGAGCAGGCCCCGAGCCTGGCACTGATGGTGCTGCGCTGGCGGGGCCTGCTGCGATGGCTTCGTCGGTCAGTTGATTCCACTCCATCACTGTTCTTTCAAAGAAGGAGTTGCTGTACTGAGCTGTGCTGCTTGGTGGAATTATAAAGCCTCTTGAATTTTGCAAGAACTTTCCTCCGAAAAAAGTAATACTTGCAATAAATTAATTTTAAAAAAGCAGAAAAAAAGAAACAGAAACGAGGCAGAAAGCAGAAACAGACCATTCAGATTCAGATTCACTTTATTATCCCATAACTGAGAAATTGCAGCCAGGTGCATATAAGAATCATCACAATAAACACATTTATGAACAACAAAGAATTGATATGAACTAAGAACACTGCATTTTCATAATTAGAAACAACAACAGACAAAATATGAACAAGCAATTCTGGTAAAAGCAAAACGCATTTTAAATACATTAAAATATAGACATAATCAGCTGAAAACGTGTCAAGAACAACATTAAAATACAGCAATAATAGTACCCACACTCTCTCCACACAAACAATTCAGACAACGACATACACAGCAGCAATCTTTTCCAGAACAAAAGGACTACAAATAGTATTGCACATAATACAATCCAAAGGAGATGGACAAGATGCTCCACAAAAGGACTACACATAGTATTGCACATAATACAATCCAAAGGAGATGGACAAGATGCTCCACAAAAGGACTACACATAGTATTGCACATAATACAATCCAAAGGAGATGGACAAGATGCTCCACAAAAGGACTACACATAGTATTGCACATAATACAATCCAAAGGAGATGGACAAGATGCTCCACAAAAGGACTACACATAGTATTGCACATAATACAATCCAAAGGAGATGGACAAGATGCTCCACAAAAGGACTACACATAGTATTGCACATAATACAATCCAAAGGAGATGGACAAGATGCTCCGCAAAACAATTACTCGGTGGAGTACAGTAAGAGTTCAAAAGATGGATGGACCTTGGAATGAAAGTTTTCTGTGCTCTTATTTTAAGTTTTACAGTTCTGTATTGACGGCCTGATGGTAACAGTTCGTTGTACCACCCTGGACCGCAATCTATCATCCACGCCATCTCAGCGCGCTACGTCTGGCCTGGGCTCAAGAAAGACGTGAAGAACATGGCCCGGGCCTGTCATGCATTTCAGACTAGCAAAATTGGTCGTTATGCACACCAAAGCCCCTTTGTCCCCCTTCGACGCTCCTGACAGACGCTTTGGTGACATACACGTGGACCTGGTGGGACCCCTCCCTCCATCAGAAGGGTGCAACTATCTGCTCACGGTTGTAGACAGATTCACAAGATGGCCGGAAGCCATTCCCCTCCCCAATGCAGAAGCGGTCACCTGTGCCAAGGCCCTGTTACACACTTGGATCACGCGTTTCGGAGTTCCAGACACCATCACTTCAGACCAAGGCCGTCAGTTTGTCAGTGCACTGTGGCTTGAACTTCACATGGTGCTGGGTGTTAAACCCCAAAACACCACCACCCACCACCCCTAAGCCAATGGAATGGTGGAACGGTTCCATCGCAGTTTGAAAGCAGCTCTCAAGGCTCGCCTCCACGGACCATGCTGGATGGATGAACTGCCGCTGGTGATGATCGGCATCAGGACAACCTGGAAAGAAGACCTGGATGCAGCCCCTGTTCTTCTCACCTACGGCACGAATGTCAATGTGCCCGGTGATTTCCTCCCTGCCCCACGAGCAGATAAAGTGACTCCACCAGTAAATGTGTGCAAGATCTTCAAGAGACACTTAGAAAGCTTCCCCCTCCAACCCCTGCCCATCATGGATCTATAGCTGGATATATTCCCAAGGACTTGCAATTTGCTGACAAATTCTACGTTCGCCATGATTCACACAAAGGACCTTTAGTGAAGCCCTATGATGGACCTTTCCCGGTGCTTGCCCGTGCAGAGAAACATTTTGACATCATGAAAGAAGATGACAAAGCGATCCGTGTTTCCAAACCCGCCTACTTCCCCAACTCCCAAACTGTTCTTGCAGTAACAAGGCCATCCGACGCCCTCCAGCGTTCTTGCGTCCAGCAACCAAACGGTGTTCCAGATCCTGCTCAACGATCCAGTATTCCTGTCCCTGCTCAACGATCCTGCGTTCCTGACCATGCTCAACGTTCCAGTGTTCCTGACCGTGCTCTATGTCCCAGTGCTGTTCCTGCTCAACGTTCCAGTGTTCCTGAACCAATGGACACTCACAACGCTCCGCAGACTGAGCGCACTGTTCCCGCTGGACCAGACGGCACCAAAGACACCGCAAAGGCTTCAGCAGAGGGCCAGCAAGAAGAGTATCCTTTGTTGCCCGATGCTTCTGCACCACCAGTTAGGACATGTACAGGCAGACTGGGGCAGAAGCCTGTTAAGTACAGAACAATTTACAGACTAAATCGGTTTTAAATCCATGCATACCTGTTGTGTTGATAGGTCTTTTCGGATAGGACATTTAATATTCATATTGACAAACCGATCAGCAAAGACACTGATTATCATTACTGATGATATGCCTTTTACGTTGGCTCATTAGCCACTATGTAATTACTAATTGTATCGTTTTCCATTACATTATAAGGCATTGCTTACAATAACCTATTTAATTTCTTTTTCACTCATTGCGCCGTTCTGGGGGTAGTCCTGTAGCATTGCTATAATTGTGATATAACGTCGCATACGTTTAGTTTAGTTTTGGGTATTCAGTTTATTATTGTTTCCATTCGGAAGTGTTTGATTGTTTTGCAGTTTGGATGACCGTTGCTTCTACGATGATGCTTCATCATTAAAAGAGTTTATATACTTTATTCCGTGCCTTGTGTGTTGCTTCAATATGTTTAACTTTATTAGAAAGATGGAGTGTTTTTCTTGTAATTACTGCGATTTGTGTAATACAGCGGTTTGAGCTGACTGTTTATAAAACTTCACGGTGTTCATAAACATCTATTGTGTACAACCTTGTTAAAAAGAAAAGTTGCACATCTGAGTTTAAATATGTATTCCAGAAAGAGCAAGCCCATGTCCCAGTACACCAGATTACCGAAAATAGTCTCCGGTATAACGACCACCTCACAATCGCGGACAGTTTTGGCAAGCCAGCTAGGTGGTCGGGATACTGAGGTTCTGCCGTACGTATCCACTGTAATCATTCTGACACAGGATGTTTGTTTAAAACTCAGCACAGCAGTATCACCAAAGGCTCACGAAAGATAAACTACTAATCATAGTAACAAAGCCCTACCTATGTTCAAGAAAACACTTGAAAGAATAGTAAATCACTTCCCAATATTACCATAGGTTTTGTGTTCTAAACCCAACAAAGATATGCGGAAGAGAAAACGTGAACTGAAGTTATGCCAGCCGCTCTGCAACACCTTCTATTCTAGCTGGTGACTGCATCATGTCTAGGGTTGAACGGAATTAACTCTACCTAGAGCACCCATACGGGGACACCGATGAAACACGCATTTCCTGTCCATTTACATTCACATATTTGTGAAGTAAATAATTTATCTTAGCATACCAAATAAACACGAGCCAAAAATTAAGCAACCCCTCTTGGAAATCCACAACAAAACGTTTGATAACTAATAAAACGAGAGTGAATTCAAAGAATCACTTCATTCTTTCTAAGTTACACTAAGACGAGTCTCGGGTATGTACTGAATATACAAAGTACCCAAAATATCAAATCAAAGTAACCAGTTTTGTTCTGCAAAGATGGTGAGTGATTTTTACCATTTCACTTCCTCTGAAAAAAGTTTGACTTTTGAAGCCCACAGAGAATAAAATACAGATGTGTTGCCATTGATTTTCACTGAGAATAAGTAAAGCAATCTCTTCTCTTTCAGTTTTGCACAGATTGTGTCACTGAAGTTGCGCTATGTGCTGTCACGAATGAACGTAACTTCCCCATAACTAAATCGCCTTTTGGCGCCATTTTACATGCGGCAAAATAATATACTTTTATTGCTCCAAATTACCCCATCCTTCTTGTACAGCATTTGTGAGCTACACCACTTTGTTTGGAGTGGTTATTTCACCAGGGTGGCTCTCTACAACACGTCCCTTAAATGTGCAGTCATTTGAGACCTGTAGATCATGCCGGCTAGTCTTTACGGACATTAATGCTTACGTTTTTGAAAGCCAGTTATACACTTGCGATTGTAATGGACTGTTGAGCATTTGAAAGAGCCTGTCTCACACAATGTTATTGAGTGACTTTCTTGCGTTGTCGTTCAAAAACGAGCAGTGATAGCTGACCATAACTGCCTTGCCTGAACACAACCCATTCTGCCACCTCTGTATAATCTTTTCCTGGTTCTGGTATGTCTGATGTGATGAGAGAGCAGCCTTGGACATGTAAATCAAACTTGAATTTGTACAAAGGGTACCCTAAGATTGGTGTGGGCGTTACCCACAACGTAATTTGCATGTAAACAACGTGAAAGTATGCATGCAGGTCGGTAAGTCAATATGCTACATTGTACTGATTTACAAAATATGTGCCAGTCACCCAGAAAAATAGGTCATCTTGTTTTGCAAAAGGTTGGTTAACTTTTTGGCTCATGTTTAGATAATAAAAATCGGTTGATCACTTTGAGAGATCCATCTCTGTGGTAGTGGTCAAACTTGAAGCCGCCGTTTGAAAAAACAACAACAGCAAAAAAACAACAACAAATAGAACAAAACATCCAGGCTTTCTCACCACATAAGTGGTAATGACAAGTAACAAATAGTATTAGCACACTCAGAACTGGTGAGTTTATGTCCCTTTGTTCTGTCTGGGACTGGCCATTTGATTGGGTCCGTTACAAAATCACAACTAATACGTTATGAAGAGTTTGAGACCGATATTTTCAGAAACTGTGTACAACTCCATGCATAAATTGATCGTAAAACAATTATGAGATTTCATAGCCTTCATCGTTATGTGTCTTCTGTTGTCTTCCGTTTCAGCTTGGACACAGAATGAAGGCTTTGTGGATAGCTTGAACTTTCCACCCACACTGTGACGAGGTAATGGGTTAAAAGGCTAAGTCTCTAGGGAAGACTTTAGAAAATTTGCCTTTAGCCCACTTCTCTAGGGTATGGGAGATGAGCAACTTTCCCGGCCCCTTTTAATCTAATAAATTTATATTTGTGCCCGGGTTCTGGCTCGTCAGATGGTTGTAAGAAATACAAGTGGTTGAATTGCTCTAAATGGCAGACAGAGAGAAGTAGGGTTTTACATGAAATTACAAGACTCCCACTCTCATCAGTCTGACCAAAGGGTTCAGGATTATTTGACACTTGTATTTTATTTACTCCCAAAATCTGCATAAGATTATGCAACAATAATAATAAAGCAGCTCAATGGCGCCAAAACAAAATATGGATAAAAACACAATGAAATCCGAAAGGATTCACAAGACTTTTGTCTTTCTATAAGGTTCGCCCCATGCCGGAAGGGTTACTAATTATATTCGGTGTCCGTAGGAAAGTTCAAATGATTGGCGCAGTCAGGTAGACTTAGCTGTTTGAAGTTCTGGGCTTGCTCGTCAGGTGAGAGTAGCTCCCAGTCGTTCCTATTACGGCTTCGCGGGATGGCACGGTTCAGGCGTGGTCTCCTCGCGGATTCTGGGTGCGGGTCGTCTTGGCGGCGATCCCGTCTTGGTGCTTGGTGGAGTCCGGGGTAAGCATCCGGCCCACGATGCCCTGCTGATAATCACAGGAGAAGGTGGATGTAGATCTCTATGGCTTAGAGACAAGGGGCTTCAGACGGCAGGGAATTAGTGAATCCCAACCGGCTTGAAGGCTTCCCTTGTACAATAGCACTACATGTAGTTAATAAATAAACTGAATTTCAGTTAACAAACTGAGATCAGTAAAACATAAAAGGTGATCAAGACAACATCATTCTCCATCCAACACCTGGAAAGGAAGGGTATCATAAAGTGCAAGATTGCGGCCCATAGGTTTCCTACTAAAAATAGTGCAAGATTGCGGCCCATAGGTTTCCTACTAAAAATAGACAAAAGGGTTAGTAGGCATAAACTCCGGTTCTGGTACCAAAAGTGTTCAAGTCAAAAACACACACACACAAATAATCAGTGCACATAAATAGAATAGAATGTTTACCACTTCTTTTCTATAACATATCTATCTACTCCTTATTCATCATTGAACATAGGATCTAGATCAAAACTAGAGTCAAACAAACAAGATCTCAATCACCTGCCATCAATAATACTTACTAGTGGGCTTATGATGACTGGTTGTGAGTGTTGCTCTAGCTACGTTTCAGCATCTTGTGTGACAACTTTTTCTCACCACTCCAATTATAGCCTTCACTTTCAAACAATGAAAGCCTGCTATTGGTGTATTACAGTCCACACGTCACAAGATTGCTGTTCTAAATGTACCGAACAATCACGCGCCTATTCCATCCTTATCACATTCCTGACATTCCTAACCTTGTGATTCAAAAGGAAAAACCGTGTTCAAAGGGAGATAACCGTGGTTGTCACTTTCTTGTGATGAGACGGTAGAAAAGGGGGGGGGGGGTGTGAAGGGAGATAACCTCGGTAGGGGTTGCATGCCGACCGGGGAGAAAGAGATAACGCCCTTCCGCGGCGTTCGTTTGAAGCAGCCGGGCAATTAACGTGGCGGCTGGACAGAGAAATGAAAAGGCGAGGGGGGGGAGGGGAGAAGGGGGGGGGGGGGTGTAGATAAGAAATAAAGAAAGTGGGTCGCGCGGGACACTTACGTCACACACACTATCCACCAACACACAAGAACAACCTGATGTAAATAGTTGTGATGGTGCATGGGAAAAACCGACATAAATCGCTCAGAATAATTTTGAACAAAAGTTAAAGGTATTCAACAACCCCCCAAAATAAAATAAATCTATTTTAGGCATATTTATGTTTATTGTTTATGTACTCTACCAGTAGCCACAACTTGAAAGACAAATTTGAATGATTTGTTTGTATTTTTGATTGTTTTTTAAATCAAGTCAATAGAAACAAAAAGGCAAAATTCTGTCTTCTATGTCCGATTTCTGCAAATGATATATCTGGAATGTGAAACTTCAAATCGCTATAAAATCAAAACTAGACAAGATAACTCTATTCTGTTTCCTGCGTATTGACTATGAATCGTTGCTTCATCTTGTAAAAACAAAATCTCAATTTATGCCAACATTCCATTATGTCTGGTTTTCCCTGCGCTGTCACAATTGATTGCTTTAAACTGGCGAAAGGTCGGTGAAAACAAAAATTAGATAATAATAACACCACTCTGTATAGCTGGTTACATGCCAACAAATCTGAAACTCTCGCGACCCTGATCTGGCTCATTCGTCCCGAGTGAGTTAACTTGATTTTATGCAGTAGGTTTCTTCTCGAATGACTCACTCCATACCTCCCCTCCCTCCTCACCTACTTCCTTCCCACTCCTCTTTTTCCCACGATCACACCCTCCACCGCCCTATCGCATTTGCCGTGTCCACTTCTCTACGGCCTTCGCTATTACCCCATTATTTAGGGACAGTTTCTACTTCTGTGGATGGGGTCCTTGGATTCTGAATGCCATGGTATGCTTACAAAATGGCCAAGACAGTGCACATGGCTGTTAATAAGCATAGCAGAGTCAAACAACACTGATAACGCTGGTTGTCCATCACTGATGCCTGGTTTTGTTGTTGCTGGATTGTGTGTTTGTGCAAAAAACAAAAATGATTTCCCTTGTACACTGATGCATTGGCTACTTAAAGAATCTTGATCTTGATCTTGATCTAAGGCTACTAGCTATAGGAGCCTTCGATCTTTGCGAACCACATCTCTCGTTCAGAAGCAATGATTGGCGTGTAACAACTGGACGTGCACCGTGGACATCGTGGTGCCCAACGGACAAAGTTACTTGCAGTTTTGGACAGTTATAACTTATATTCATCCCAGCATAGCAATAGTAGATGACAGAAAGAAAAGGAAAAGGCGAGTCAAAGAGAATGACAGATTGTGAGGAAGTTGCTGGCACTGGACTTTCACAAGGCAGGATAACTATTTGTACTGAGAGTCGTTCTGGTGAGCATGAATGTGTGCATACATGTGTGCTTGTGTGTGTTTTGGTTTTGTGGGTTGTGTGTGCACGCATGTGTGTGTGTGTGTGTCTGTGTTTGTGTGCGTGTCTGTGTGTCTGTCTGCGTGCATACGTTTTTGTGTGAGTGTGTATGTGTGTTGGTGTATGTGATCAGTCCATGCGGCTCGGTTGCTGTGGCTTACCGAATGGGGTATGAACGAGTTGGCTTCGATAAATGTGTGTGTTTATGTGTGTGCGTGTGCGTGTGTGTGTGTGTGTGTGTGTGTGTTAGAGAGAGAGAGAGAGTTGCTTTGTATATGCGCTGTTGCTGGTTGGTGTCACTCTTGAATGCTGTTTTTGTTGTCTGTTGATGAATCATTGATTGTAAAGCGCTTTGGGCTCATCTGAGGCAAAGCGCTATATAAATGTACAATTATTATTATTATTATTATTATTCTCAAAATGGATTTGTTCTCAACATGTCTGCGCATGTGCGAAATCGATCATGACGTACCATCAAATTTTATCTTTTGTGTATTCGACACTAAATTGACCCTAAGCCTATCCCTATCCCTATTCCTAACCCTAACCCTATCCCTAACCCTAACCTGAAACCGTCAAATACACAAAAAATAATTTCGCGCATGCGCAGACATGTTGAGAACAAATCCATTTTGAGAACGCCACACCGGTATCCCCAGCGGTGTGGGGGTGGGTGGTGATAATATCCAATGATGTCGAGGATGTGTGCAAGACTAAAATATCTATGATTGCAAACTCTGAGTTCATATATATTGCATGTTGGCCACTGCAACTAGGGTTGCAACGTACGTGAGTTTGTGCAGAAATACCTGAAGAGTGCACACAATTTTCTTGGTTTCATAACTCTTTTGTGAAGGCACGATTTTCAGTTGTGTGCCATTAATATTAATATCACTTGTTTTTTTTCCATTCAAAAGCTTTTTAGCATTTTGCAGGTGTACCTAAAGCTACATTTGTAATGATTTTCCTCACGCGGAGTGATATGTCTAAGAAGGGGACAGAAGAAAGAAAAGACTAGTGAAGGAAGAACACGAATGAACGAGTAATCAATAAAGTCATATGACTAAATTCAAACATTCAACAGTTCACATTCAAGTCAGGGATCTTTTTGTGAACTGTACAACGGAGAGAAGACAGCAATGGAGGTAACAGATATTCCTTTCTCTACTGCACAGACAACTGATAAACTATTGGATAGAATGGGATGGGAATCTTATGACCAGCTGGGAGACTACTTTGACATAGCTGAATTAATTGAAGACATTAGTGGTGTTCTTGTCATCGCTTTCGGAATGTTTGGAAACTTCATGGTCATTCTGATCATGCACCGCCTTCCTGCATCCATGTTTAACGTTTTCTTCCACATTCTGGCCTGGTCCGACCAGTTGATAGTGATAATACTTCCTCTGCATTTCTTCATCAGCATACAATTTGATCTGACATTTTTCAACATGGCCGGTTCCTGGCAGTGTAAACTGTTTATGGTAATGATGTATACTGTTTCAACTCTATCTCCGTGGATACTAGCATCACTCACCATTCTCAGAGCAGCCTCTGTGTTGTTTCCACTCCGTGTGAACAGTGTGTGGACCATCGGAAAGTCACGAGCTGCTGCTGCTGTGTTGGTGGCTGTGGCCTTTCTGATCAACTGCCACGCTATCTACGGATTTGATGTCGGAGATTGTCCTGGGTTTGTATGCTGCGCTAACATTGTATCGCAGTCATACAGGTGGTTTTATATTAACATTTTCCCATGGATAGAATTCTCTCATTCTTCGCTTGCACCTTTTCTGCTATTGGTATTCAGCAACAGCGTTCTCATCTGGACATTGGTCGGGTCTGTCAGAACAGGCAAGCGTCTCTCTGTGCAGCAAGGCACCCAGGATTCCAGAGAACGGAAAGTGTCTTCTTTGACGGTCACCTTGGTTGTGGCCAGTTTGTCATTTTTCTTTTTGACGACACCGACTTCTTTACATTTCATCGTAGACCAGTATATTGACAAGAGTGACCGAATTCAGTTTGGGAATTACATTATCATCAAAGCAGTGTGCAATTATCTCCTGTACGCCAACAGTGGCATCAACTTTTACCTGTACTGTCTGACAGGGGCCAAGTTCAGAGCAGAGTTTAAAAAGATGATGCTTCAAATCCGGGACCTGGTGTACAGAAGGAAAGGTGGCAGCTCACAGCACAGACCCTCACACTGAAAAGTAAAAGTAATAAATGTCGGCGTAGCAAGTCGAGGTGTGTGTGTGTGTGTGTGTGTGTGTGTGTGTGTGTGTGTGTGTGTGTGTGTGTGTGTGTGTGTGTGTGTGTGTGTGTGTGTGTGTGTGTGTGTGTGTGTGTGTGTGTGTGTGTGTGTGTGTGTGTGTGTGTGTGTGTGTGTGTGTGTGTGTGTGTGTGTGTGTGTGTGTGTGTGTGTGTGTGTGTGTGTGTGTGTGTGTGTGTGTGTGTGTGTGTGTGTGTGTGTGTGTGTGTGTGTGTGTGTGTGTGTGTGTGTGTGTGTGTGTGTGTGTGTGTGTGTGTGTGTGTGTGTGTGTGTGTGTGTGTGTGTGTGTGTGTGTGTGTGTGTGTGTGTGTGTGTGTGTGTGTGTGTGTGTGTGTGTGTGTGTGTGTGTGTGTGTGTGTGTGTGTGTGTGTGTGTGTGTGTGTGTGTGTGTGGTGTGTGTGTGTGTGTGTGTGTGTGTGTGTGTGTGTGTGTGTGTGTGTGTGTGTGTGTGTGTGTGTGTGTGTGTGTGTGTGTGTGTGTGTGTGTGTGTGTGTGTGTGTGTGTGTGTGTGTGTGTGTGTGTGTGTGTGTGTGTGTGTGTGTGTGTGTGTGTGTGTGTGTGGTGTGTGTGTGTGTGTGTGTGTGTGTGTGTGTGTGTGTGTGTGTGTGTGTGTGTGTGTGTGTGTGTGTGTGTGTGTGTGTGTGTGTGTGTGTGTGTGTGTGTGTGTGTGTGTGTGTGTGTGTGTGTGTGTGTGTGTGTGTGTGTGTGTGTGTGTGTGTGTGTGGTGTGTGTGTGTGTGTGTGTGTGTGTGTGTGTGTGTGTGTGTGTGTGTGTGTGTGTGTGTGTGTGTGTGTGTGTGTGTGTGTGTGTGTGTGTGTGTGTGTGTGTGTGTGTGTGTGTGTGGTGTGTGTGTGTGTGTGTGTGTGTGTGTGTGTGTGTGTGTGTGTGTGTGTGTGTGTGTGTGTGTGTGTGTGTGTGTGTGTGTGTGTGTGTGTGTGTGTGTGTGTGTGGTGTGTGTGTGTGTGTGTGTGTGTGTGTGTGTGTGTGTGTGTGTGTGTGTGTGTGTGTGTGTGTGTGTGTGTGTGTGTGTGTGGTGTGTGTGTGTGTGTGTGTGTGTGTGTGTGTGTGTGTGTGTGTGTGTGTGTGTGTGTGTGTGTGTGTGTGTGTGTGTGTGTGTGTGTGTGTGTGTGTGTGTGTGTGTGTGTGTGTGTGTGTGTGTGTGTGTGTGTGTGTGTGTGTGTGTGTGTGTGTGTGTGTGTGTGTGTGTGTGTGTGTGTGTGTGTGTGTGTGTGTGTGTGGTGTGTGTGTGTGTGTGTGTGTGTGTGTGGGTGGGGTGTGGGTGAGGGGGTTGAGGGTGGAGGGTACCAATTGACTAAGGACTAAAGTATATAGATCTATGTCTCGGTTTACATGGGCCTGATCATTTGTTTCTTTACAACAACCATCAGATGATATTGGTTACAATTTGCGAGTGGCAATGGTTTTATTTTAGTCTACATTCTCTGCAAAATATGGCAATCTGTTCAACAGCTAAAAGTAAATTAAAAAAACCCAATATACACAACTGTCTCAATGCAGCTGAAAAAGGTAGCCCCGATGTTCTGCATCAATGCACAGTTTCAGTCCATGATTGATTGTATCACAGAAATAATACTATATGTCATCCATTCACTACGGTCATTGTTAGCTTGTTGTCTTCATTCACCTTGACAAGTGATTTTTAAGACGAAAATGTTTAATTTTACTTAATTTATTTGTTCATCTTCATCTCTCCGTTAATGTGTAGCGTTTTGGTGTTTTTGGTTTTTAGTTCAATTACACAGAACAAATGGAATAAAAATCGAAATATTTACGGCTTTTAAGTGTGGTCGTTGAGGTAGTTTGCCTTTTATGAATGCACAATTTCTGAGCAGAGTTTGAGTAAACATAAAAGCTTTGCGACATCCAAATCACCCACTTCCAACAGCATTGACAGTGATAAGTTTGATAATTTTGTTGTTGTTGTTAACAGACTTCTCCGAATTGGGCTCTGTCTAGAAAGGGCAGTCTGTTGACAAACTGAGTAAAAAAGGGGTAGAATAGATGATGAGATGTTTTGAGACTAAAGGCATGCGCCACACAAATAATCATATAGCTAAATGTATTATATAGGCGTTATAAGCCAGTATTAGAGATTTGACGTAATCCAAAGCTGTCACAGTGGTTTGTTTCCCAGTGTTACACTGACGTCATCAAATCATATGGTGTTGCTCACCAGTGTTAGAGAGTTTACGTCATCAAAAGCTGTTTGCCCGTGCTAAGTTCGCTGTCGACATTTACAGCAGTCAACAGTGTGCTTGCACGGTGCACTCAGAGAAACAGTCAGTCAACAGTGTGCTTGTATAATTTACACAGAGAAACATAATCAGTTGACAATGTGCTTGCATAATTTACACAGAGAAACATAATCAGTTGACAATGTGGTTGCATAATTTACACAGAGAAACATAATCAGTTGACAATGTGGTTGCATAATTTACACAGAGAAACATAATCAGTTGACAATGTGGTTGCATAATTTACACAGAGAAACATAATCAGTTGACAATGTGCTTGCATAATTTACACAGAGAAACATAATCAGTTGACAATGTGCTTGCATAATTTACACAAAGAAACATAATCAGTTGACAATGTGGTTGTATAATTTACACAGAGAAACATAATCAGTTGACAATGTGTTTGCATAATTTACACAGAGAAACATAATCAATCAACAATGTACTTGCATAATTTACACAGAGAAACATAATCAGTTGACAATGTGCTTGCATAATTTACACAGAGAAACATAATCAGTTGACAATGTGGTTGTATAATTTACACAGAGAAACATAATCAGTTGACAATGTGGTTGTATAATATACACAGAGAAACATAATCAGTTGACAATGTGCTTGCATAATTTACACAAAGAAACATAATCAGTTGACAATGTGGTTGTATAATATACACAGAGAAAGATGATCAGTTGACAATGTGGTTGCATAATTTACACAGAGAAACATAATCAGTTGACAATGTGGTTGCATAATTTACACAGAGAAACATAATCAGTTGACAATGTGCTTGCATAATTTACACAAAGAAACATAATCAGTTGACAATGTGGTTGTATAATATACACAGAGAAAGATGATCAGTTGACAATGTGGTTGCATAATATACACAGAGAAAGATGATCAGTTGACAATGTGCTTGCATAATATACACAGAGAAAGATGATCAGTTGACTATGTGCTTGCATAATATACACAGAGAAAGATGATCAGTTGACCATGTGGTTGCATAATTTACACAGAGAAAGATGATCAGTTGACAATGTGCTTGCATAATATACACAGAGAAAGATGATCAGTTGACTATGTGCTTGCATAATATACACAGAGAAAGATGATCAGTTGACCATGTGGTTGCATAATTTACACAGAGAAACATAATCAGTTGACCATGTGGTTGCATAATATACACAAACGGAATCACAGTGGAGAGTTTTGCCCCACAACTTAGATGTTCTGCCTGTTCATATGCACCCTCAGGAAGTGATGTCTTGGAGGGGTTACAAAGTACAAGAATAAAAAAGACCTTGAGTTTTTAGACTGGTGATAAAGCTATAAAAAAACCACTTTAAGAATTTTTGTTGGCATACTAACTGCATAAAAGCAGAACAAAATAGGCTTGTATGAAATCGACATCAGTAGGAGAACATGGCTGATGCTTGGAAGGGACTAAAATTTGTAACTACACAAATTATCCAAACAGCCAAGCACTGGTCATACTAGGGAAAGAGAAGAACATGGTTGCGAGAAAAGAAATGTTGATTTTATAATAAATATTTTGTAATAAGACCTTGGTCCTGCAACAAACCATGAACGCTAATGAAGGCGCCAACAATGTGGACGAGAACCGGGATGGATACATAACCTAATGGAAGTCAAAATGTTTGTCCCTTATTTTGAAAATGAACCTTAAATCTGCTGGTCCAAATAACCACCATTAAGCATCATTTTAAAATAATAATTATGTTGCTGTCATGTGCACTATGTGTAGTGTTTCTTCCCATACCCTCCCACCCCCTCCCTTTTCGTGGTTCCAAGGGGATTGTTGTAGGCCTACTTTGGAACACGACATGCAAGTGCTCGACCTGTGTTACCAATCCGATCTAGGCCTAAAGCAATGCTTTCCTTCTGAACAGCTATTAGTGCAGGTTGCTATGTAGTGAAAGTAGGGGTTGGCTCAATATGTTTGCTAAAATTGATTTTTTGGTTTTGGTTGCATTGGTTATGGTACCCCAAACCCAAAAAACATAAGGTTCAATTTTTCCGAGACCCCTGCCCTCTTTGGGGGAGGGGGGAAATCCGGCGTATGAAAACCTTATACCGGACGGAATCAATTTTAAGTTTTCCGTAATCTTGCCTATCTTTTGCAACAAATAGGTCAGTTTTTATATTTGTTTTGAATCCGTGTATACTATGACATCTACTAATTGTTCCAAAACTTAGTTTTGACGATTTATACTATTTAAGGACCTATATTCAAATGTGTCAAGAAAATAGCTATGGTACAATGCAATTGCTAAAAGAATGTTTGATTACTTTTGTATACCTTCAATTAAATTAAAATACATGGCCTAATACTAACATATGAATCTACATATTGTCATTCTATGATGAGTAATGTAGGGGGGGGGGGGGGGGTGGGTGCTGGGGGGGGGGGGGGGGGTTCCTTGTGACGCTGTCCCTGCAGAATCGAGAGTATCAACTTGTCTTGCAAGTTGTTTTTTCTCAGTGACTTCAAACTTTTAAATAGACATTTTTCCATGGTGTAGATTTGGTTGTAAATATTTCCAACTGAATTAAAGGACCTTCTATGAACAATTGTCACAAAAATACACAACGTTTAACTGTACAAAAGGTCAGCCCGAAGGGTTCTCAAGGAACAGGCACTGATCAATTTGTGATGTTTAAGACAGCTACTGCATCAACTTGACACTCGTTTTCATTCATCAAACAGGTAAAGTTCTCAAGGAACAGGCACTGATCAATTTGTGATGTTTAAGACAGCTACTGCATCAACTTGACACTCGTTTTCATTCATCAAACAGGTAAAGTCAAGTCTTAAACCCCAAAAGAGCAGTAAGCTATTAGTTCCCCACACATTAAAGCTGTATTTTTGTATGTTTACCAGCACGTGTGAATGTTTCATTGTTCATATTTCCAGCCAGAATATTCTTCATGTTCATGATAATGATTTTTCGTGACAAAAGGAAACTTCGGCTACTATTTACCATACATTCCTGATATGAATTGTCAAAAACAGTTGATTAGTATACCCTGATTGACTATTATAAACACTTTAATGTCCCGTTCGCATTATATTAGGTCTCATACTATGACTGCAGTATTCTGCATAGCATAATATACACTAATTGTTGATGCCATGGCTTCTGTGCGTGACGTAATCACGGTCAGTGAGCACAGTCTCAGATCTGCACCAGGCTTTCATCAAAATGACTATGATGTGATTCTGGTTTGCATTGAAAGTCACGTTATTCGATCTCTGGAAGAATTGCCTATTAAGAATAAAACTCGAGAGAAGCCAGTTACCACAGCAACAGTTAATCAAATCAAATCAAAATATGTTTATTATCTCTAAAAAGAGAAATTGGATTCAGGTGCCCACAGAACATAGATACTGACATTAAGCACACAATAAAGTAAATGCATTGTATGATCAATAAACAACATAGAGATGTAAGTATATAAGTATATAAAACACACAATTAACACACAATAACATACATTGTGTGCATGTATGTGTGTGCGTGTATGTGTGCGTGCGTGTGTGCGTGTGCGCGTGTGCGTGTATATATGTGTGTGTGCGTGCGTGCGTGTGCATGTGTGTGTGTGTATATGAGTGTGTGTGTGCGTGTGTGTGTATGTGTGTGTGTGTGCGTATATATATATAGACACACAAATGGAGATTGAAAAAAGAAAAACAAACACAACCGATTTTCCCAATATTTCGATGTTTAATTACATCTTCCTCGGGAGACACTTTTCTTAAAATGAACCAGGAGTGGTGTAGTGAACAACAATGATTGAAACTCACTCACATAATCATTTTGATTTCATTCCCCACGCAGTGCCCTTCATCTCACATCCCTGCCCTACATTTGTAACGGGTTAACTCCACTCATCCGTAACCTATTTCTTATCGCTAACCTCTCCCATTTCTAGTTTTGAATTCACGTGAAGAATTAACTTATTTTTCCCTAAATGTAAACATTCAATTCACCTCTATCTGACAGTGGACTTTAACCTAATAAGTAAATAAGCAACGAGAATAAGAAAAGAACTACTACATCTAAACAAAGTTTCGTATATAAATCATATTAAAACAAGTTTACAAATAAAAATGCATAAAAAGTCATAAAAATTAAAGTAGCAGGCTCCAACCTGACTGTACATGCTGTGGTAAGAACAGCCCGTACCTCACCTCACTTAGGTTTTATTGTTATAGTGATGCACCACATCACACACACGCGCGCGTGCACATAGGTCTACACACGAAAGAGAGGGAGAGAGAGGGGGGGGGGGGTGTTGTAGGGGGAGAAGGAGGAGGAAGGTGAGGATGAGGAAGCAGAAGAAGACAGACGCGAAGACAGAGAGGAGTGAGAGGGTGAAGAGATAGAGAGATATTTAAAGGGAGGTAACAAGAAGAAGGAAAAAAAAGGGGGGGGGGGGAACCAAAACAAGAAAACGAGAATTAAGGAAGGAGAAACAGGGAGGAAGACACAGAGGAGACACATATATTGTAAGTAGAAAGTAAATCCCCTGCTTTGGGTGGCACCACATCACTTGTTTGTTCTGGTAAAAGCCAGTAATAGTGTAAAATAATCAATTAAAACAAGGAGCGGAAGTTTTGGAAATTGTCTTTTTATTTTCCTCCGAAGTTTTCGCGGACTATGCGTCCGCTTCCTCATGGAGTAGTTTACTGCAACAACAATGACATTTTGACCAAAATTAATCATATTACTTACACACATATTACTTACTTCACATATATATATATATATATGATATAGTTTGCTTTGATAAAGCTTTTCTGTGTCCAATGTCTTTATTTGTGAACCTCAGAAACAAAAACCAGTTAATGTTAACTTTGAGTAATGTTCGTGTTCAAAAAAATAAAATTAAAAATTAAAAAAATTTAAAAAATTTAAAAAAATTAAAAAGTTATATAAATTGTGCTGATCTACTTTTTTCTCCCAATGGGGGAGGGACAGTGCCTTATGCAAAGACAGCTGTTTCGATCTTGAGAAGATCTCATCAGTTTGCATGATTGGCCTGCAAATTGACTGTCCAGTGGATGGCCAACCTGAGCAAAAAAAGACATTCTACAAGAGAATGGTGTCTTCTCTGCATCAAATCGAAAATCCACAATAAAAGCAAACCAGCACAAAGTTAAACCAGAAATAGTAAAAAAAAATCTTATGAAAATCTTATGTAAAATGAACAAAATAATAATGTTCTGAAATTTTAATTTCAAAACCTAATAGACATGACTAGGGAGGGCTAACTACTGAGATGGTATCCAAATTAAGGATAAAGATAGCATGAAAGAAAAATCTCAGTGAATAGCCTAGGGGTCTTAGTGCTTCGCACCTTCGATGAATTAGCCCCCACCCCTGATGGACTGAATGTTTGGTTGACAACAAGTTATTAACTAGATCAAGCAGTCGCGCGACAACATTTTTGGCGCCAGTGACCTTGATCTTTGACCCATGACCTTCATGTTCGACCTAGGCCTAGATATTGTAAGTAGCCATCCGCACGCAGAATGTCAGCTACCTGCGTGCCTCCGTTCGTGAAACGCTGTCGTGGTTATAACGGACAGTCAGGAACAAACTGACAACATTGGGGTGAAGCCATTAAGCAGCATTCGCTTCACGGCTGCTTGGTAATTGTAAAAACATGATGGATTAGAGCAGACCAGACCAGGGGGCCGTTTCACAAGAGCTAACGTTACGTAGCGTAAGCGCAAATCGGCAAAAACGGTCTAAGAAACACTTTTCGTTTGCCGATTGTTTGCGTGACGTTTCTTGTTCTTGATTGGTCCATTAAAGTTTGGTTAAAATAATATTGTTTTTTTGACCAATCAGACAAGAGCTTGTAATATTCTTCCGCAAACGTTTTCTAAAGTGTTTCTTAGGCCCCGTTTGGCGCAAGCGTTATTCGCGCGGCGACCGTTATCTAGAGAAACTCGACCCTGGTATGCTTAACGGTCGTGCATGACTCAAACATATATCATTTTTTGCATGCATCATATGGGGCCCGAGCGTCGCGCATGACTTACTCCTTCTTCTGTCTTGCATCTCACTAAAAATTTACTCCACCCTCCCCCCCCCCCCCCCCCCCCCCCCCCCCCCCCCCCCCGACACCCATTTCAAAGCAAGCGTACAAAATACTCAGCCAAGTTCATCTTTTCATATCTTTTATATCATCTTAAAACAACAAATGATTATCTAATATTTAATACCTATCTGAACTTATAAAATAAAATACCCAACCAAATTACTCTCTTACATATGCTGTCAATATCATTGTAAACAACAAACGCTTTTCTATTACATAATTAGGAACCCCAGCACGAAATAGTGGGACAAATATAGGGGAAGACGGGGTAAAAAGCGCATGGGCGGGTAAGAAGCCCACCCCAATTATCTCATGAAATGAAGCAAATTTCAGTCCCATTTTGCCCCATGAGACGAGCGTTAATGTCTAGCATTCGTCTCATGGGCAAATTTGACTGAAATTTTCTTTATTTCATGAGATAATTGGGGTGGGCTTCTTACCCGCCCATGCGCTTTTTACCCCGTCTTCCCCTATACACTTGTGTGTTTTTTTTCAAATCGGCTATTATTCTACCTAATTAGTAATATATTTTTCAAATCCTATCTCATCCCGTGCTGCGCATCTTCGTCTCTGAACCCCTGTAGATGTCAATAATTGCCGATAAACGGCAGGTGGATATTACTGGAAGAAGAAGAAGAAGACAGTTCCGTAGAAAAAAAATAAAAAAAAAAAAACTATACAAAACAAACGTAGAGACAGTCGTGCGTGTCCGTTTGTTTACTCAGAGTCATTGGTAACCCAGATACAAAGATCTCGTATTAAATACGTCATACGAGATTACATGTGTAATGGAGGTTACTCTACAGTAACGTGATACAGGAAGAAAGCATATAATCTGCCCGTTTTAATTAATCAAAGGCACGTCTCTCCGATCGAAGCTAATCACAGCACCAAATGGAATTTGTATGATATTTTTTCCTTAAAAAAAAAATACAGTGTAACATACAACACGCAAACAGGAACACAACCAGTGTCAAGTGACGTTGTTTTATTCACAAAAGACGACACAACAAAACAACTGGATATTTCGTCGAATGTGCCTTTCTGTTATCAACATAGACACACAAGATAACAGTAACATTCACAAATTGGACTGCAGAGGGGAAGCATTACTTTTTTCTTCTTATTTTTCCTCCTTTTGCTATATTTGCTGTTTGCCTTTTTGTTGCGCGTCATTGCTGACACAGGCGCATTCGCCGACATATCCAGTTGTTTTGTTGTGTGACTCTTGTGAATAAAATAACGTCACTTTACACTTGGTTTAAGCAAAGTTTATTCGAGCTAAAATGGTGTTTTACGTCCTCTTGGTCTGAATCAGACACATATGGGACATTTGTAAATACAAATATGGTGGGAACAATACTGGAGGCAATGCCCGGAGGCAGTACGAAACCAGTAAAGTCCCGATTTAAAAAAATTAATACAGATAGCTGAAGCGGTGACCACACCTCATCGGCTATGGCACCGCCACAAGTGTAAAATATATATAGCAAAGTTTATTAACATAATACATTGCAGTGTACACAAATTATTGTATGAGCACAACAAGCTGTAAGCTTATAAGCGCACTCAAAAACGTTTACACCTATTGTTGTGTTTTTTTTGTTTTGTTTTTTGTATGTTCCAGCGACGTTGCAGTCTGTTTCAGTTGTTGAATTTTTAATTTTTGTTATCTTACAATACAACGGGCGTAAAATCACTCAATAGACAAATTTCGGGGAAAAAACTAGGGGAGAGCACTTCGTAAAAATTAGAGTTGATTACCTCAATTTACTCGGTCAATACTATAGC
>CM065687.1:13092950-13117950 GCA_017654935.2 Phymorhynchus buccinoides
GGTGTATATTAACCAGTTCCCTTTAGCAGGAACCATGTCCAAGCCTTGACCCCTATACCATGTGAAGTCATGAAATGGATGCCTGTTTTTGACCTGTTTTCTCCACCACCAGGATTCCAAAGCTGGCCAGGGCGCTCAGAGAGAACATGGCGAAAGACGTCCAGCGACGACCAAGTCTGGCAACAGAACATGAGACGAAGTTCTCTTTAGTCGATGGCGTGCAATGGCCAACTTAGGACGGTAATTCGACCGCCAGGGGGCAGTCAAACCGGTAGGGGCTTAGCGCGTGATATTCTTAGTTGGGCGTAGTGAGAGAGAGAGAGAGAGAGAGAGAGAGAGAGAGAGAGAGAGAGAGAGAGAGAGAGAGAGAGAGAGAGGGCTCATCTCATAACCCTAACCCTAACCCTAAGGGAGGGGCTCTCATCTCTCCCCTCCCCCCCCTCTCTCTCTCTCTCTCTCTCTCTCTCTCTCTCTCTCTCTCTCTCTCTCTCTCTCTCTCTCTCTCTCTCTCTCTCTCTCTCTGTCTCTCTCTCTCTCTCTCACTCTCTCCTACGCCCAAATACGAATATCACGCGCTAAGCCCCTACCGGTTTGACTGCCCCCTGGCGGTCAAATTATCATCCTAAGTTGCCCATTCAAATGTCTTGTATCACTGGTTGACATTAGCCTGTGGAAAGGGCCAATAGTAAATGAGAGCTGTACTATAAATGATATTCTACAGTATTGGAATATCATGGTACAGCTTAGTCTTTCGTGGAAGACTATGACTCTCGAACGAGGGGGGGGCCCTTGCACCGGCTCTGGTGCTGCAGCCAAAGGGATGGGGTTGGCCTTTGGGGACCTTCATTAACACCAACTCTCGTCCTCAAATCCCATTACAAATCATGAGGAAATTGACGGGGATGTCTACAAGGCTCAACTAAAAAGATAACAGCACCACCCCATCACCGCCCCCCCCCCCCTACGCACACATCATCGCTCCCCTCACAGACAGCTCCCAAGACCCCCCCCCCCCCACACACACACACACATACACACTAACCTGTCAGCCACAAAATCAGGAGAAACTTGACAAAGGATGCCCACAAGGTTCAACTAAAATATAACATAACCACCCCCACCCCATCACTCTCCCACCATCCCACACACGCTCTCTCCCCTCACATGTAGTTCCCAAGACCCCCCCCCCCCCCCCAGACACACTAACCCGTCAGCCACAAAATCAGGAGGAACTTGACAAGGGATGTCCACAAGCTCAACTAAAAAGATAAACCAACACCCCCATCACTATCCCCTACACATACACCTTCTCTCCCTTCACACATAGCTCCCAAGACCCCCCCCCCCCACCACCCCCACTCCGCCGCCCCACAACACTCACACACACATATACACACCCACAAACCTGTCAGCCACGAAATCATGAGGAAACTGACGGGGATGTCTAGAAGGTTCACCCCCCCCCCCACACTTTCCTCCACTCTCTCTCTCCCCTCACACATAGCTCCCAAGACACACCCACACCCACCACCCACACACACCTACACACATAACACACACACATATACACACACAAACCTGTCAGCCCACGAAAATCATGAGGAAATTGACGGGGATGTCCAGAAGGTTCAACCACCCAACCACCACCACCACTACCTTCTCCCCACTCTCTCCCTTCACACATAGCTCCCAAGACACAGACACCCACACCCACACCCCACACCACACCCACACCCACACCCACCCACGCCGTATATACACACACAAACCTGTCAGCCACGAAAATCATGAGGAAACTGACGGGGGATGTCTAGAAGGTTCAAACACCCAACCACCCCCACCCCCACCTCCACCTTCCCCCCACTCTCTCTCTCCCCTCACACATAGCTCCCAAGACACACACACACCCACACACACTCACCCACACACACACCCACACATATACACACAAACCTGTCAGCCGCGAAAACCATGAGGAAATTGACGGGGATGGCTAGAAGGTTCATCAGACAGATGTTGAGGTAGAAGTTTCCACTGAGAGCGCTCACCCCGAATGAGATGCCGTAATAAGACAGGGTCAGCGAACACCTGCATCATCACCACCATCATCACCATCACCATCATCACCATCACCATAATCGCCATCACCATCATCGTCGTCGTCGTCGTCGTTGTCGTTATCATCATCATTCTTACCAACATCATCGTTATCATCGTCGTCATAATCATCATCATCATCGTTGTCATCATTCTTACCAACATCATCTTTATCATAGTCGTCATCATCATAATCATCATCATCATCATCATCATCATCATCGTCGTTATCGTCATCATTCTTACCAACATCATCGTTATCATCGTCGTCCGTCATCATCATCATCATCATCATCATCATCATCATCATCATCATCATCATCATCATCATCATCATCCCCATCATCATCGTTGTCGATGCGTACAGCTGACACATTCCGATTTCGGAGGAGCTCAAAGGAGAAACATTATTTGGAAGATTGGTTTTTAAAAAAGAGGCAGGAGAATGGGCCAATAAGTCAGAAAGATAGTAGATGACAGAAAGCAAAGGGAAAAGGCAGAGTCAAAGAGAGTGGCAGATTAGAGGAAGTTACAAGCACAGAACTTCAGAAAGGTGGGGGAACTATTTTTATGAAAGACCCCCCCCCCCCGGTATCCCCACGGGGAGAGACTCGTGGAGGGGGCCGGGTCGTCCAGCTCCCCGTTTGGAGGCACGAGGCAACCACCCACTGCCCCTCTTCTGTTCAACGTTCATTTATTGAACAATTATCGCAGCTCTCCCCGTGGGGATACCAGGGGGTCTCTTTTTGTAAAAAAATAGTTCCCCCACCTTCTGGAAGTTCTGTGCTTGTAACTTCCTCTAATCTGCCACTCTCTTTGACTCTGCCTTTTCCCTTTGCTTTCCGTCATCTACTATCTTTCCGACTTATTGGCCCATTCTCCTGCCTTTTTTTCAAAAAAATCTTCCAAATAATGTTTCTCCTTTGAGTTCCTCCGAAATCGGAATGTGTCGGCTGTACGCAGCGGGGAGACCAGTGAAAACTGAAAACCGGACACATATATGTACCTTACCCATTATGGCCATATAGCCTGGGAACGCAGAAGAAGAAGAAGAAGAAGAAGAAGAAGAAGAACACAATCATGCTAAAACATAGTCCACTTTGCGTTCTAATTCTCTTTTTTTTTCCACAGCAGACAGACAGACAGACAATGGAGTCAACCAAATTATTTTTATAACATTACTGTTGCATTCTTGGTGTTAAAATATAGAGGAGTTATGTAGGAGATTAAAACAAGGACTGCCTAATCTGTAGACAATGCACTCTGCCTAGTCGACAGACTAGGATGCCTATTCTACATATTAGGCTGCCTAGTCTGTAGATTAGGCACGTCTGAAAAGTTAGTTTACAAGTTAGGCAGTCCGAGTGCCTAGTTCACAAACTAGGCAAAGTGGTTGCCTAATCTACAGACTAGGCAATTCTGCGAGTTAGGACACGACACATACATAAACGCATGCACACACACACAACGCAAACAGCGCGCACGCACATGTAGGGGGTAAGACGGGGTAAAAAGCCCATGGGCGGGTAAGAAGCCCATGCCAATTATCTCATGAAATGACAAATGTCAGTCACATTTTGCCCATGAGACGAGTGGGCGGGTAAGAAGCCCATGCCAATTATCTCATGAAATGAAGCAAATGTCAGTCACATTTTGCCCATGAGACGAGCGTTAATGTTTAGCGTTCGTCTCATGGGCAACATTTGACTGAAATTTGCTTCATTTCATGAGATAATTGGCATGGGCTTCTTACCCGCCCATGGGCTTTTTACCCCGTCTTCATCAATAATAATAATTATGAATAATAATTAATAACACAACACACACACACACACACACACACACACACACACACACACACACACACACACACACACACACACGTCGCGCACAGTTCCACACTGACCATAAAAACGAGCAGACGAACGTGGTCAAGGCCATCCTCCAGCCCCTCACAATGTCCAGGTAGGTGTAGCGTCTCCTTCGCCCTTGACCTTGACCTTGACCTTGCTCTTGCCCTTGGCCTTGGCCTTGACCTTGGCCTTGGCCCGCTTCCGTCTCCTGGAGCGCCACGCGCTTCAGCGTGCTCAGCGTGTCACGCGGCGTGCACGTGCCGTTGAGGTGCGCCACCTTCTCCATCACGCGCTCGGCCTCCTGAAGTCTTCCCTTGGTGGCCAGCCAGCGGGCACTCTCTGGTACAAAGCTGGTAGGAAAGCACGCTGAGAATGAACAAAGATGTGTGTGTGTGTGCTTCTTTATTGAATTTAATCGGGTTTTTTTTTGTTTTGTTTTTTTCAATGTCAGTACAGCTTTTATAGTTAATCTGACAATAAATTGATTCCAGTCCAGTGTGCGTGCGTGTGCGTGTGCGTGCGTGTGCTTGCGTTGTTTGTGTGTGTGTGTGTGTGTGTGTGTGGTGTGTGTGTGTGTGTGTGTGTGTGTGTGTGTGTGTGAGTGTGCGTGTGTGTGTGCGTGTGTGCGTGCGTGCGTGTGTGTGTGTGTGTGTGTGTGTGTGTGTGTTTTTGCTTGAGTAACGGCACCAACTGATGTTCTCTGCTGTATTTTCGTTACGTTTAGAGCACAGTTGCCCATCTTCCTTTTTGCTGTTTCCAGAAACACAAGAGTGTCAGCAAAACGAGGATTATCTGCTCCTGTGCAGGAGTGGGAAATCTCTATTTAGTTTTCGAGATTGGTAATACATGGTTTAATTTTGGCCTTCTTGCTGAAATGGTGTTACTACATCACGAGCGTAAGCCCGTTACATAACGGTCATGTAAGATACCATCCCGTTTATGCAATGTGTACATTATTGTTTATTGATATGCTGCTGTCTTATTACTATAGTCTTTCTTTGCTGAATTATGCTATGTTCCTTGGGAAAAAAAAGAAAAAGAAAAAAAAGAAAGATACCATCCCATATTATAGTTAGTGATTAAGTCACTAAAGTCACAGCAACAATAGCAACAGCAACAACAACTAGAGGGCTTACGTCTGCCTTTCAGAGCAAACATGGGAGGATTCACCTCTCCAACCTCCCTCACCCTGCCTTCCTGTGTTGTGCTAATTATGGATGGTACTTTAACTGATTTTATGCTTGAACAGCCTTGCAAAATTAATGTGAAGCTTATACAAGAAGCATAAACATTGTCTACTCTGCAACGTAGTTCTAAGAAAATAGTTAATTTGAGTGGGGTCAAAGATCCCCCGTGTGCATTATGTGTACATATATTTTGGCATGGTCAGTCTATTTTTATTTCCTATATCACTGATACCATTGCATCTTCTCCGCTACTCATCTCGGGGCAGCACAGATGGACTGACGCACAGAATCATGGAGAGATGGAGCAAACATAAACTATGACAATAACAACAGTTATTATAACTAATGATGATGCATCACATGTATGAGTGACCAAACATGCATGTACAATCATACACACACACATTGACACACGTATGCACACACAAGTTGTGGGTCGTATTTACATACCATATTCCATTTATCTGTGATGTTCCTTACTGGCACCCTGTAAACTAATCAATAATGTTTTTCAACATGAGGGCTTTGTGGGTCAATGCTATGTGTTTTATATGTGTTATTTTCCATTTAAGGGGGGGGGGAGGGTGAATTCTAGTGATCTGTCTCATTTATGTTTTCGCTTTACACCTGAGTGGTTTTTCGGGTTCTCTCTGCATTAATTTTGTAAGTTAGATTTTTTGCACGTCCGCGATCTCTCTCTCTCTCTCTCTCTCTCTCTCTCTCTCTCTCTCTCTCTCTCTCCCTCTCTCCTCTCTCTCTCTCTCTCTCTCTCTTCGCCTCTCTCTCTCTCTCTCTCTCTCTCTCTCTCTCTCTCTCTCTCTCTCTCTCTCTCTCTCTCTTCTCTCTCTCTCTCTCTCTCTCTCTCTCTCTCTCTCTCTCTCTCTCTCTCTCTCTCTCTCTCTCTCTCTCTCTCTCTCTCTCTCTCTCTCTCTCTCGTGGTGTCTCTCTCTCATACACACTCTATCAGGCTCCAAATTTCTTCTTTACGATGTCTCTATCAGCGTCTATGTCTCAATCTTTTTTTCTTGTCCCACCTCTTGCTCTCTCCCTTTCAAAGTATGATTGTATTTCTATTTATATTTTGTACATAATGTATTTGCTAGTCATGATTTATATATGTTTTGTTTTTGATATTTGTTCATTGTGCTTTGGTTCCGTATGCCAAGTTTCATTGTTGATCGTTACATTTTATTGATTCAGTATGTTTTTTCTTTTCATGACGACAGGATGAAAAAAAGCTTGTAGCTTACTCTTTTATCGTCATTAAAGATAATTTTGACTTGACTTGACTTGACTTGACAAGTGCATGTACGCGTGCACACGCAGGCACACACACACATACAGATATAACTGAGTGGACAATGAAATAGCAGTAGGTAGCAAACGTAAAGACAGTTGATGTCATCTTACTGTTCGCGAACATTACATCAGAGCGTGGGGTGGAGTAAAGATTTTGTTTTTGTAGCTATTGTAGTTGAAACCAATAACATCTTTCTTTGTCTCTTCCTCAAGTGTACAACTTGAATGTATTGTGAAAAGCCGTTTATGAGTTTAACAACTGAAATTCAGTCTACTTTCCGGTTGGTACTTCCGGCTTAGTTTTATACTGGAAGTACTAACAATTCACTCTGTAATATTTACTGAAATATGAACGCATTACAGTCAGACGTTTTCAAGTTATTAAAGATGAAAAATTGGCCAAATTTGGTCATTTTGGGCCATATTTTAGACACAGTTTGGCCAATCCGTTTCCTATTCAAAATGTGGCATTACAATAGTGTCGTTCAATTTTACAGCAGATCTTAGTGAAATCGGAAGAAAAAAATAAAATCCCTTATATGAAAATCAGTGAAAGTGTCGCAACGCAATTTACATAAATTTGAATAACTTCATAACTATTTAACATTTCATCAACAAACTGCTTTCAGACCTGGGCCAATCGTAAGGGCTCTAATATCCAATAGGTAGTTTTGTGACGACACTTCCGGTTTGGGCTATTCCTTGAACACAAGTTTACCTGCAGGTTCCTAGCCAGGGCACTTCTGGTCGGTACTTCCGGTTCGAGTTTATACCGGAAGTGTGGGGAATTTAGGTTTTAATAAATACAGAAAATTCGAATCCGTTCGCTCAAACTGTCTTTGAGGTATTCAAGATTGAAATTACGCCGATTTTGCGGGTTTTCGGCCGTATTTTTCGACGAAATCATTTATTATTTCAAGTTTTGCACATGTGGTCCTGCAACTTTCCTGAAAATGTCAGTCAAATCGGACCAAAACAAAGGGGAAGAAAAGAAAAAGAAGAAAAAAAGTAGAATTTGAACCAACAAAAATAGAATTTGAACAAAAACAATAGGATTCTCCTCTCTGTAAGAGGCGAATCCTAGCGACAAACAAGATCTCCTCACTGTTGTTTTCGTTAATGTTGTTTTTGTTGTTGTCTCTTTCAATATTTGTCTAAGAGGAAAATTAAAAAAAAGGCTACGAAAAGCCTACCTACACCAGAGCCTTAGCTTGTATCATATATCAAATATATATCATATCAATATTGCCCGTTCCTAGCCCCAGCCCCAGGTGAACCCACAAGCAGGTGAAGAGGACGGGCAGGGTAAGGATGGCCACAGCGATCTGCAGGTGACTCCAGTCTGGCATCAGCCAGGCTCCCAGGGCGAACACCCCGATCCCCACGTTCCATCCCGGCACGAATACCACCAGCTGCAATGGGAGATGCCCGCTAAGTCACAGGCCTGCTAAGGCGAGGTATGACCCTGTAAGTCACAGGCTCCGCTCTCTCTCTTTCTATCTCTCACTGTAATTGTCTCTGGCTCTCTCTCTCTCTCTCTCTCTCTCTCTCTCTCTCTCTCTCTCTCTCTCTCTCTCTCTCTCTCTCTCTCTCTCTCTCTCTCTCTCTCTCTCTCTCTCTCTCTCTCTCTCTCTCTCTCTCTCTCGTCTCTCTCTCTCTCTCTCTCTCAGAGGCAGAAACTGAGACACAGATAAAGAGACAGAGACATAGAGAGAGACAGAGAGAGATAAAGAGATAGACAGACAGAGATAGAGAGAGAAAGACAGAGAGACGAAGATAGACAGAGACATAGACACAAAGAGAGACATAGACACAAAGAGAGAGAGAGAGAGAGAGAGAGAGAGAGAGAGAGAGAGAGAGAGAGAGAGAGAGAGAGAGAGAGAGAGAGAGAGAGAGAGAGAGAGAGAGAGAGAGAGAGAGAGAGAGAGAGAGAAAGACAGAGAGACGAAGATAGACAGAGACATAGAGACAAAGAGAGACATAGACACAAAGACATAGAGAGAGAGAGAGAGAGAGAGAGAGAGAGAGAGAGAGAGAGAGAGAGAGAGAGGAGAGAGAGAGAGAGAGAGAGAGAGAGAGAGAGAGAGAGAGAGAGAGAGAGAGAGAGAGAGAGAGATGGCGGACCAAAGATCTTTGCATCAAAGAGACAAAGCTGTGACTTTAGTGGGCCTGTGTCTTTAGCGGGCCTGTAGCTTAGCGGGCCTGTGACTTAGCAGTATGGACCAGCTGCAACAACGTCACAATGAGCGTGGGTGAGCACATCATAAGTCATAGTGTGAACCGAAAAGTTGCAAAAATTATCTGGTATGCAACATTTCAAAGAACTCAGGTTCCCGAAAACACCCCCCCCCCCCCCCACCCCCACCCCCAAATTCCAGTCTGTTATGAAAGTCACCAGCTGCAACAACGTTACAATGAATGTTGCAAATCGTCGGTGAAATAAAAAACCACCTCGTATCTCAATGTTTTGGGGTTTTGAGTTAGATACATAGTCAGCTTTCTAATTTTCCCCGCCACCTTCCACCAAAAGCTCGCATCTCTAAATCCTTTCTATCTGGGGTAAATGAGGTTGTGAAAATAGACGAAAAACTCGTAAGTCCCAAATTTAGATCTAGTTAAGGACAGAAACCTCGAATCTTCGTTCTTTTCAAGTGCCAAAAAAAAGTAATTTTAGCAAAATGCAGGACAAAACTCGCAATGTTTTGAACAACATATTCATCATAGTTAATCAATCGTGGTCAATGCGGTTAATTTTTAAAACAGTTTATTTCATTTTTCTCAAGACTACCAACATTGAGATTGAGAGTTTTTTTTGTTTTTGTTTGTTTGTTTTTGCTGTCCCATCTTCTGGGCCGTACAGTGGCGTTGCTCCCACGCCGCTCGTTCCGAATCCCAATTCGCAGCTACACCCGGGTTTGTTCAAGTCGCAGAAACCGAGACCAGCAGTCCAAGGGGAGCGAATCTATGTTAGACCGTCAGGAGGCAACCAACCGAGGAGACACTGCACTTCTGCTGAGTCACTTCGGTGGAGTTCAGTGGAGCCTGTTCAGGACACCACCTACTAAGCCCCCTACTGACGACACTATTCTCTTAGTCGCGGAGCCAGCGTGAGTGAGGTCCTCCTCCGAGGGCGCCACCACGACCGTCCACCGACAGCTCCCCAGAACACACTGATCCCCATGACTTTGACCCGAACGCACCAAGGCATAGACTGGATTGGAAACCGAAACTGAGGTCACCATGAGAGCAGGGCATGCAAAGCCACAGAATTTGAGACATTTTTTAATTTTATGATTGATGGAAAATGAGGCCGATGATAACGATGATGATGATGCTGTGGAGCTCCGAATCGGTCTGAGACTGCATGGCAGGGCTGTATTCTACACTTCCTTTCATAATGATATCCCGGCGTTAACCAGGCCCGAGAACTACAGACACCTGCAGTGTTGGTCTTGCAATTAGAGCAACACTCTCAGAATCGCATCCGTTAAGCGGATGAAACTCGACTGTGTGGTTTCAGTCTTCCCATTGAGCCCATAGCCACTCACTCTGGGTAGGAGTCGGTCCAGGACCGAAAAAAACCCTCGCCTCTGATGGGATTCGAACCCAAGACCTCCCAGCCAGTAATCCGCGACGCTAACCACTACACCACGGCGGCTGGTGATTGAGAGGTTTTTGAACTTCACCGAAAAAATCATGAATCATTGTGTGAAACAAAATGTCTATTGGGCCTGGTTTTCTCCAAAGAGTAGTCAAAACTCTTTTTAAAAACAACAACAACAACAACAACGACACAACAAAATATTATTTGGCGACGGCTCTATGAACATCTAACTTTGTTCTTATGCACGGAACTGATCAATTGTTCCAAAATATTTATGGTTGTAGTAGGAATTTGCAAGACGATGCAACCTAGGAGCCCAGTGGCAGCGCAAAATGTTACAACGCGTCAAAATGTTACAGGTGTAACATTTTGACGCCTTGTAAATTTTGCGCAGAAAGTCCTGCGGCAAAATGTTACAATTGTAACATTTTGCCGCGTTGTAACATTTTGCACGGAAAGCCTGCAGCAAAATGTTACAATTTTGTTAGAATTGTAACATTTTGCGCGAGGCGCCCACCTTTGATTGAAAGCTTTCAATTGTAACATTTTGACGCGCTGTAACATTTTGCCCGGGGCGCCTCGCGCAAAATGTTACAATTCTAACAAAATCGTAACATTTTGCCGCAGGCTTTCCGTGCAAAATGTTACAACGCGTCAAAATGTTACAATTGTAACATTTTGCGCGAGGAGCCCCGGGCACCTCACGCAATTTGTTACAATTGTAACATTTTGCCGCGTTGTAACATTTTGCGCTGCCACAAGCCCCATTATGGCTCACCTGCCTACGGTTGGCGTTGACGAACTCCAAGCTGAAGGGAAAGG
Source organism: Phymorhynchus buccinoides (assembly GCA_017654935.2). Lineage (NCBI taxonomy): Eukaryota > Metazoa > Mollusca > Gastropoda > Neogastropoda > Raphitomidae > Phymorhynchus > Phymorhynchus buccinoides. The sequence continues at coordinate 13,103,813 of CM065687.1, forward strand.
CGGCCACGAAGTAAGCCCCGATGGAGATGCCGATCAATCCTCGCATGGCCATGAACATCTGCCAATCAATCAATCAATCAATCGATTAAATCAATCAATCAATCGATTAATCAATCAGTCAGTCAATCAATCGATCGATCGATCAATCAATCCATCAATCAATCAATCGATTGATCAATCAATCAATCAATCAATCAATCAATCAATCAATCAATCAATCAATCCATCCATCCATCCATCCATCCATCCATCCATCCATCCATCCATCCATCCATCCATCCATCCATCAATCAATGGATCAATGAATGAATGAATGAATGAATGAATCAATCAATCGATGATCAATCAATCAATCAATCGACCAATCAGCCAATCAATCAACCGATCGATTAGTCAATCAATCAATCAATCAATCAATCAATCAATCAATACATCATTCAATCAATCATTCAATCAATCATTCGATCGATCAATCGATCAATCAATCAATCGATCGATCAATGAATGAATCAATGAATCACGCAACCAATAACTCACTCACTCACTCACTCACTCAATTAATTAGGTGAACAACACTCACATGATGCAAGTTCTTGACGCTTGGTAAGAATAGGGCCAAGCCAAACTAGTCGACCAAAGCGTACTCTCGGTACAGCCAAACTAAACAAAAAGCGAAGAAAACAACAACAACAACAACAACAACAACAACAACAACAACAACAATAATCTCCCCACCCGCACCCTCACAGATAAAAAAAAAAGAAGAACGAATCTATGCTTTTTACTTGTCCATTATTTGGGGCGGAGGACAAAAAATGGTGGCAGCTCTCTTTCTAAACGGCGAAATGGGGGTAAGGTCAACAATCAGCAGATCCTCATCGATCCGCTAGCCAATAGCAAAAACATGGAGTTGCTTTTGTCATAATTTATGACTGTTGATGAATAAAGCTGCTTAATTAAGCCAACAGTAACAGCACCCATCAAGGAGAGGTGACAACTATTCTTGTAAGGTTGGGCTGGAATTTTTTTATTTTAAGGAGAGAAACATCAGACAGATTACCTGCCAGTTTACGGAGAAACCTGATGCTCAGATTACCTGCCAGTTTACGGAGAAACCTGAGGCTCAGATTACCTGCCAGTTTACGGAGAAACCTGAGTGACACACATTACCTGCCAGTTTACGGAGAAACCTCAGAAGCACAGATTACCTGCCAGTTTGCGGAGAAACCTGAGACACAGATTACCAACCAGCTTAGGGAGAAATCTGAGTGACACACATTACCTGCCTGTTTACGGAGAAACCTCAGAGGCACAGATTACCTGCCAGTTTATGGATAAACCTGACTGACACACATTACCTGCCAGTTAACGGAGAAACCTGAGTGACACACATTACCTGCCAGTTTAAGGAGGAACCTCAGAGGCATACATTACCAACCAGTTTACGGAGAAACCTGAGACACATTACCTGCCAGTTTACGGAGAAACCTGAGTGACACAGATTATTACCTGCCAGTTTAAGGAGGAACCTCAGAGGCATACATTACCAACCAGTTTACGGAGAAACCTGAGACACATTACCTGCCAGTTTACGGAGAAACCTGAGTGACACAGATTACCTGCCAGTTGACGGAGAAACCTGAGTGACACAGATTACCTTTTCAGACAAAACGAAATAAAATCATCAACACCGTGCTAAAAGAGCGATATTTCGATTTATTATAAAATCTTTGTCCAGCTAAAACGTTGGCCAACTGAACGTTTGAAGCAACGAATCATCCCATGTCATCCAAAATATGTGGCACACATTACCTGCCAGTTGACGGAGAAACCTCAGAGGCACACATATTACCTGCCAGTTTACGGAGAAACCTCTGAGAGACACAGATTACCTGCCAGTTTACGGAGAAACCTCTGAGGCACACAGATTACCTGCCAGTTTACGGAGAAACCTCTGAGGAGACACAGATTACCTGCCAGTTTACGGAGAAACCTCTGAGGCACACAGATTACCTGCCAGTTTACGGAGAAACCTCTGAGGCACACATGTTACCTGCCAGTTTATGGAGAAACCTCTGAGGCACACAGATTACCTGCCAGTTGACGGAGAAGCCTCTGAGAGACACAGATTACCTGCCAGTTGACGGAGAAGCCTCTGAGAGACACAGATTACCTGCCAGATGACGGAGAAGCGTCTGAGAGACACAGATTACCTGCCAGATGACGGAGAACTCTCTGAGAGACACAGATTACCTGCCAGTTGACGGAGAAGCCTCTGAGAGACACAGATTACCTGCCAGTTTACGGAGAAGCCTCTGAGAGACACAGATTACCTGCCAGTTGACGGATAAACCTCAGAGGCACACAGATTACCTGCCAGTTGACGGAGAAGCCGGCAATCAGGGCGGTGACCAGATGCCACAGCAGTGCCCCGTAGCAGGTCAGTCGACGACCCACAGTGTCCGACAGCTGTCCGGCCAGGAAGGCCCCCACTAGGACCCCGCCCATCTGAACCGAGGTCATCGTGGCCTTCAGGTGCTTGCGCTCACACACCAGGGACCACTGGAGAGACACAGAGAGAGAGAGAGAGAGAGAGAGAGAGAGAGAGAGAGAGAGAGAGAGAGAGAGAGAGAGAGAGAGAGAGAGAGAGAGAGAGAGAGAGAGAGAGAGAGAGAAGACAAACAAGACGGCTGAGCCATATAAACTTTACTCCCAGTTCACGGTAGAGACTAGTTTTGTAAGACCGTTTTGGATATACATTGAAAACTTCATCTGCTCAAAGATCGGCTTGAAAGTAACTTTACTAGTAACTGACGTACTGTTTGGGTTTGAAAGGAAAAACACATTAAATAACTACTGTTGGATTAACAATGTCATTCTTGTAGGCAAAATGTGTATTAGCAAAATTAAAAAGACAAAGTCTATATTACCCTACGAATTTGTATCTAAGCAAGAGGCACAGATACGAAAGTCGCTCTATAAAAAAGAGTGCAGACAGTCCTGGGGCAGCTGTTCATGCTCAGTAATGTTCAACAAAAAGAGAGTGAGAGAACAGTTGTACCATGTGTTTTGTGTAGAAGTAAAGAGAGAGAACAGAGGAAAAAATAATAAACGTGGAGATGACTGTGTTATGTATTGTGTAGTATGAAAGTAAAGGTATGTCAAGTGGAGATTACTGTGTTATGTGTTGTGTAGTATGAAAGTAAAGGTATGTAGAGTGGAGATTACTGTGTTATGTGTTGTGTAGTATGAAAGTAAAGGTATGTAGAGTGGAGATTACTGTGTTATGTATTGTGTAGTATGAAAGTAAAGGTATGTCAAGTGGAGATTACTGTGTTATGTATTGTGTAGTATGAAAGTAAAGGTATGTCAAGTGGAGATTACTGTGTTATGTATTGTGTAGTATGAAAGTAAAGGTATGTCAAGTGGAGATTACTGTGTTATGTATTGTGTAGTATGAAAGTAAAGGTATGTAGAGTGGAGATTACTGTGTTATGTATTGTGTAGTATGAAAGTAAAGGTATGTCAAGTGGAGATTACTGTGTTAGGTGTTGTGTAGTATGAAAGTAAAGGTATGTCAAGTGGAGATTACTGTGTTAGGTGTTGTGTAGTATGAAAGTAAAGGTATGTCAAGTGGAGATTACTGTGTTATGTATTGTGTAGTATGAAAGTAAAGGTATGTAAAGTGGAGATTACTGTGTTATGTATTGTGTAGTATGAAAGTAAAGGTATGTCAAGTGGAGATTACTGTGTTATGTATTGTGTAGTATGAAAGTAAAGGTATGTAGAGTGGAGATTACTGTGTTATGTATTGTGTAGTATGAAAGTAAAGGTATGTAAAGTGGAGATTACTGTGTTATGTATTGTGTAGTATGAAAGTAAAGGTATGTAGAGTGGAGATTACTGTGTTATGTATTGTGTAGTATGAAAGTAAAGGTATGTCAAGTGGAGATTACTGTGTTATGTATTGTGTAGTATGAAAGTAAAGGTATGTAGAGTGGAGATTACGGTGTTATGTATTGTGTAGTATGAAAGTAAAGGTATGTAAGTGGAGATTACTGTGTTATGTGTTGTGTAGTATGAAAGTAAAGGTATGTTAAGTGGAGATTACTGTGTTATGCATTGTGTAGTATGAAAGTAAAGGTATGTAAAGTGGAGATTACTGTGTTATGCATTGTGTAGTATGAAAGTAAAGGTAAGCAAAGTGGAGAAAAAAAGACAAGAAAAAAGACGTTCAATTCAATAATAAAATCTTTATCATCCATTAAAAAAGAGAGTTTATAATGGAACATTTTCTTCCACAAAATGTGCAGCTGAAACTGACCTCATTCCCAATAGAGGGATTTTCTTGAGATGTTTAATTGACACGTGAAGGATGGAGTCTTTAGAGCAAACAGATTTTGTTGACCAGCTTTTGTGTTTCCCTGATATAATCATAATATGGACAATAGATTTGAATAAGTGCGTAGCTGAGGAAACATACTTGAGTCTATGTTTGCTCTAAGTGTGTGGGCTGTGTGTGTGTGTGTGTGTGTGTGTGTGTGTGTGTGTGTGTGTGTGTGTGTGTGTGTGTGTGTGTGTGTGTGTGTGTGTGTGTGTGTGTGTGTGTGTGTGTGTGTGTGTGTGTGTGTGTGTTTGTGACTCTATGTGACTCTGTGTGTGTGTGTTCGTTTGTTTGTGTGTGTATGATTTTGTGATTGTGTGTGATTGACAGCTGTTTCGATCTGTGAAGATATCAGTTATGTCTGTGTGTGTGTGTGTGTGTGTGTGTGTGTGTGTGTGTGTGTGTGCGCGTGTGCGTGCGTGTGCGTGTGCGTGCGTGCGTGTGTGTGTGCGTGTGCGTGCGTGCGCGCGCGCGTGTGTGTGTGTGTGTGTGTGTGTGTGTGTGTGTGTGTGTGTGTGTGTGTGTGTGTGTGTGTGTGTGTGTGTGTGTGTGTGTGTATGTGTGTGTTTGTGTGTGTGCGTGCGTGTGCGTGTGCGTGCGTGCGTGCGTGCGTGCGTGCGTTGCGTCCGTGGTCCAATCTACAAACTTTACCATTGGCATTTTCTCGGGAAATAGAAGGTGTGCATTGTTCAAACTTTGCATACACATAGATGTTTATGCAAGCTTTCAAGCAATAATTATTTGAATAATGAAATACTTAAAACAACACTGTAAACAGGTAACAAACACAGATAACATTTTAGATTAGTGGGTTAGAGAGTATTCAACAGGCAACATGAGTTAAGAGAGTCATCAACAGTGAAAGCCTCGATAGCTCATTGCGTAGAGCGTCTGTCTCTCATGCCAATGGTTCCAGGGTTCGATTCTCGGCAAAGGCACTTTTTTTTTATTTTTTAGTTGTATCCATTAACGATAGTTTCATTTGTACTTTAAACACCCCCCTCATGTTTACGACCCTCCATCTCAAAGTCATTATTTTTTTTGCACCCCCCCCCACCCCCACCCCGAGTGACCCTTGAAGCCGTTGCCTCTTGTTGGTTTAATGCTGTCATTTTGGACTTCATAGGTATAACGTTAGCATCTAACCAGACAAAACTCCACTCCACCCATTAATGTTGCGTTAGTTTGCAGTGTAAGTGTTCTTTACCATGCTAACTAATAAGTGCACGCTCAAATATTGACAATTTACTATATAATTATAAGCAAAGGAACCTATTTTTTTCCAGTGAAATCTCAGGTTACAATCTAAGCATTCCTTTATGAATAAAGACAGGTTGATTGATAGGGGTCTGATTCTGTGTGTACATTTCGTGGTTCGGACTAAAGTGTCTCTAAATAAGCCTAACAATATTGATTTGCTAAACAGAGAGGCAGAATTGTTATGCAAATTCTCTTCTAAATGTTAAGTCAACGAGAATGCTGGCACATTCTTAATTAAATACAGTAAACAAAGCCATACCGAAACATCTGTATCGTTAAAAATTCGGGACTTTCCTGGAGTTGCACTGCCTCCGGGCATTGCCTCCAGGATCGTTCCCACCATCTTTATATCTCCTGTACTAATGTCCCATAATTATGTGTCTGTTTCAGACCGGAGGACGTTAAAGGGATTTTTACTGACTCACATAATCATTAGTGTTGAGAGAGTTTAAGATGCACAGTGGTTCACTAGCATACCCACAAAGGCGCGTAGGCGTGTGTGTGCGCGCGCGTGTGTATGTGCGTATGCAAGAGAGGGATAGAGAGCAAGAGAGAGGATGGAGAGATAAAGAGAGAGAGAGAGAGAGAGAGAGAGAGAGAGAGAGAGAGAGAGAGAGAGAGAGAGAGAGAGAGAGAGAGAGGAGAGAGAGAGAGAGAGAGAGAGAGAGAGAGAGAGAGAAACTGACTGACAGTGATATTCAATTCAATACAGTTCAATTCACACAATTTTAATGAATAGGCCTTCTGCCCGTATCATAGGGAGGCTGGGGGAGGGGGTTATAATGACACATAACATTTGCATCAAAAACTAGAAAACAACACCAATTCCTGAGGATTTAAACAGTTAAGCAAAAATAAATAAATTAGTAAGTAAATAAATAAACAGATATATTAAATAGATGGGTAAATTAACGAGAGAAAACAACAATAAATAAATTGTTGACTGACAGAGAGAGAGATAGAGAGAGAGAGAGAGAGAGAGAGAGAGAGAGAGAGAGAGAGAGAGAGAGAGAGAGAGAGAGAGAGAGAGAGAGAGAGAGAGAGAGAGAGAGAGATATGAATGAATGAACGAATGAATATGAATGTGTTATTGAGGGTAAAAAGGATAGGCTACAGTTGGCTTCTTTGCACCATGCCCTCTCACTCACACGAACCCACCTCCGTGACGACGGTCGAAACCGACTCATCGAAAACGATATGACCCAAACAACTCTCCCCCTCCTCGCTACCGGGTATCACGCACGCCTGGTACGTCACGTTGTCACGTGACCAGTTCCCTGGCTTCCCGTTGGTAGAGGAGGAGTCGGGCCCGGGCGGCAGGCACCACCAGTCTGGCACGATTCCGCTGAAGGCCATGGTGAGCATGCTCCAGGCTATCGGAACCGTCCCCAGTTTCAGGGATAGCACCAGCATCCACTGGAAGCGACCGCAGCCTCCCACGGAGCGAATAAGGTCCTCCATGGCCTGGGCGGGGTCTGTGCTGGTGGTGGTGGTGGATGCTGATGATGCTGTCGTGGGGCTTTCTGCATTACCTGTCATCTGTCAAAACAAATAGCTGAAGGTTCAAGAGTTAAGGAAATGCTGCTGCTGCTGCTGCTGCTGCTGCTGCTGGTACTGCTGCTGCTGCTGATGACGATGATAATGATGATGCTACTGCTTTGTGTCTTTCTACATTGCCTGTCATCTGTCCAAACAAATAGCTGAAGGTTGAAGATTTTAAAATAAAACGCGACTGCTGCTTCGTCTTCTTCTGCTACCGCTGCTGCTGCTGCTGCTGATGCCGTGTGGCTTCCTACATTGCCTGACATCTGCACACACACAAAATAGCTGAAGGTTCAGGATATAAATCCTGCTGCTGCTGCTGCTGATGATGATGCTGCTGCTGCTGCTGCTGCCTTGTGGCTTTCTACATTGCCTGTAATCTGTCAAAAGAAATAGCTGAAGGTTCAAGATTGTTTTCATAAAATGCTACAGTTGCTTCTGCTATTGTTGCTGCTGCTGATGTTTTTGTTTGTTAACATTGCCTGACATCTGCACACACACAAATAGCTCAAGGTTCAAGAGTTAAATGCTGCCGGTGCTGTGTTTTTTTTACATTGCCTGATGAACGTTCAAGATTTGAATCCTGCTGCTGCTGCTGCTGCTGCTGATGATGATGATGCCGTGTGGTTTTCTACATTGCCTGACATCTACACACACACAAAAATAGCTGAAGGTTCAAGATTTAAATCCTGCCGCTGCTGGTTTTTTTTTTTACATTGCCTGATGAACGTTCAAGAGTTAAATGCTGGTGCTGCTGCGTTGTGACTTTCTACATTGCCTGGAATCTGTACAAAAAATAGCCGAAGGTTTAAGGCTTAGCTAAAAGCTGCTTCTGCCGCTGCCGCCTAGTTTTGTATTAGTTCTGATTTGTTTCACATCTGGAGAAAAAAGCACCGTTTTACCTTATGGCATGCGCATATATTTACAAAAATATCCACATAGGAAACTCATTCTTAATCCGCCTAAAAGAAAAAAAAAACAACAACATCGAAGCCAAAACGCCTAAATGTTGCAAAGAGTGATTACTTCGCAGCCTACCAAGCTTGCAAAGAATGAAGCCAACTTTCTCACTTCCCACCTGGAAGGTGAAAAGGTGGAAGGAGGGAAGCGCTAGTGGTGCTGTAGGCAGTGATCAGTGAGTTCATAATGACCCCCCACCTAGATGAAAGGGTGGGAGTAAAAAACAAAAAACAACCCGGCTTCAGTCAGCTGCGGAGTGCGACCCCTTTGTATATCCAGGCTTTTTGATCGAGGTAAGAGATAGGAAGGAGCGTGCACATTACTGCAGAAACTCATCCGCACATCCCATCAAATTATGCTTTTTTTCTTATACAACGGAACCTCCCTTATAAGACCCTGAAACAAAATAATCCCAAACAAGGTCTTAATTGGGAGGGAGTTGATATAGGGAGGTCATTTTATCACTTACAATGAAGGGCAATGTCTCAGAGAAGTAGGTCTTAAGTGGGAGGGAGTTGATATAGGGAGGTAATTTTATCACTTACAATGAAGGACAGTGTCTCGGAGAAGTAGGTCTTAAGTGGGAGGGAGTCTTTAAGGGAGGGTCTTTTTGTATAAGTGTATGATGTTTCCATGTATACGGAACATGCGGATTGTGGATCTAACGTACACTGCTACAAGTCTTTAGGATGTAAGGTTGAAACGTGCCTGCTACTACTGTTACTTCTGCTTAAGGAGCATAGCCTATGTATTCTCGGACATTTTAATAAAATTGGTTCAAAGGTCAATGGTTGAAATGCTGTTTTCATTCTGCTTCTGTTTCTGCTCCTGTTGCCGCTGCTGGTGTGTGTGTGTGTGTGTGTGTGTGTGTGTGTGTGTGTGTGTGTGTGTGTGTGTGTGTGTGTGTGTGTGTGTGTGTGTGTGTGTGTGTGTGTGTGTGTGTGTGTGTGTGTGTTACTCAATTTAACGTCCTTCCACTAAAAGTGATTCAGACAAAATTATATTGTGTTGTGATGTTGGTGTGGTGAGTGTATGTGCATGTGCCTGTGAGTGTGTGTATGCATTAAAGTAAGTAACAGGATATCTATGCAGGCTTAATCATAACTCTCTCCACCTCCGACCTCATTAAAATGTTAAACGTACACTTAAAGAAGATAACCGAACAATGAACAATGTTAAAGATACGTACTAAGTGAACTACTTAATAAACATTTACAAACAGAATCAAGAATAGAATAATTGTTTAGAATACTGGGTAGAGACAATGGTGTCGATCCATCAGTAAAACCGTCAACACCCGAATTCTGGAAAAGTTCTCTTGCTTTAGGACAATGAATCAGTAAATGACTGACACTCAAGGATTCACCACACATACATTTAACATTATTGCAATATTTGGTTTTGAATGAATTCAACCGAAGTCTATGGATTAGACTTTCAATCTCCCTGGACGAGAAAGTAACGCGTTTTTGTAATGTTTTCCCGTTGCATCTATCATTACATTTAATACAGTTATTATAATAGTGAACGTCTGAGTTCATCAATAAAGTTTTGACATTTTCTTGAGATGTTTTGTTTATAATTGAGAAACATTCTGTCAGAAAAGATGTGCCACCCCCCATGCATTTCTCGGTTAATTGTATTTTTCCGTTTTTGCCTTTCTTACCAAACATAAAGCTGTATTTTAGGAACATTTTTAGCTAATTACCTTTTTGGAATACTAACCCTAACCCTAACCCTACCCCTAAAACCTAACCCTACCCCCCACTATGTACTGCAGTACACCGCTATTTGTCACAGTTGTGGTTCGTTGCGTTTTTCCGTCTTATACGGTGGGGGGTAGGGTTAGGGTTAGGGCTAGGGTTAGGGTTAGGGTTAGTATTCCAAAAAGGTTATTAGCTAAAAATGTTCCTAAAATACAGCTTTATGTATGGTAAGAAAGGCAATAACGGAAAAATACAATGAACCGAGATAGGTAGGGGGGGGTGGCACATCTTGACCTTTACCAGAACATTTATTGATACAGCGTCATTAATATTTTGAGCTGCCTTTTTTTGCAGCTTGGTCTACCCGTTCATTTGCTGATATTCCACAGTGAGAAGGCACCCAACAAAAAGTAACAATAATGCCTTTCAAAGAAAGAAGGTGTATTATATGATTAATTTCGAATACCATGTCAAGTCGTATACATGAATTGGGAGACTTAATAGCATACATTGCAGCTTTAGAATCAGCACATATTAAGATTTGACTGTTATTTATAGGAAAGCTTAGAATGAAATCCAAAGATTGAAGTATAGCAAGCAATTCAGCGCTAAATATAGACAACTTTTTACCAAGATAGAATAACTTTTCTACTTTTAAGCTGGGAATAACGAAAGCTGCTCCCGTGTTAGTATTGTCTAACACTGAACCATCTGTGAAATTTTTTAAATGATGATTGTAATTGTTTTCTAAATGCGTGTACACAGACGTTCTTAAAATATTGGGAGAATCCTTCTTAGATAAATGAGTGTGATCAATATCAAAGATAGCTTTAGATTGCTCCCATTTCGGAATAGGAAAAAATGTGGGTTTTTTAGCAATGTTATTTGTTTCTATTTTTGTATCACGTAGAAGATCGGAGTGTGTGTGTGTGTGTGTGTGTATGTGTGTGTGTGTGTGTGTGTGTGTGTGTGTGTGTGTGTGTGTGTGTGTGTGTGTGTTTGTGTGTGTGTGCGCGTGCGCGTGCGTGTGCGTGTGTGTGTGTGCGTGTGCGTGTGTGCGCGCGTGCATATGTGTGTGACGTGTTTGTGTGTGTGCGTGTGTGTGCGCGCGTGCATGTGTATGTGACGGTGACGTATATATATATATATATATATATGTGAGACTTAATAGCATACATTGCAGCTTTAGAATCAGCACATATTAAGATTTGACTGTTATTTATAGGAAAGCTTAGAATGAAATCCAAAGATTGAAGTATAGCAAGCAATTCAGCGCTAAATATAGACAACTTTTTACCAAGATAGAATAACTTTTCTACTTTTAAGCTGGGAATAACGAAAGCTGCTCCCGTGTTAGTATTGTCTAACACTGAACCATCTGTGAACATTTTTAAATGATGATTGTAATTGTTTTCTAAATGCGTGTACACAGACGTTCTTAAAATATTGGGAGAATCCTTCTTAGATAAATGAGTGTGATCAAGATCAAAGAGAGCTTTAGATTGCTCCCATTTCGGAATAGGAGAAAATGTGGGTTTTTTAGCAATGTTATTTGTTTCTATTTTTATATCACGTAGAAGATCGGAGTGTGTGTGTGTGTGTGTGTGTGTATGTGTGTGTGTGTGTGTGTGTGTGTGTGTGTGTGTGTGTGTGGTGTGTGTGTGTGTGTGTGTGTGTGTGTGTGTGTGTGTGTGTGTGTGTGTGTGTGTGCGTGTGCGCGTGCGTGTGTGTGCGTGTGTGTGTGTGCGTGCGCGTGTGTGCGCGCGTGCATATGTGTGTGACGTGTTTGTGTGTGTGTGCGTGTGTGCGCGCGTGCATGTGTGTGTGACGGTGACGTATATATATATATATATATATATATATATATATATATATATATATATGTGTGTGTGTGTGTGTGTGTGTGTGTGTGTGTGTGTGTGTGTGTGTGTGTGTGTGTGTGTGTGTGTGTGTGTGTGTGTGTGTGTGTGTGTGTGACGTATGTGTGTGTGTGTGTGTGTGTGTGTGTGTGTGTGTCCGTGCGTGCGTATGTGCGCGTGTGTGCGCGCGTGCGTGTGTCTGTGCGTGTGTGTGCATGCGTGCGTGTGCGTGTGTGTGTGTGCGTGTGCGTGCGTGTTTGCGCGCGCGAACTTGTGTGTGTTTCATGGTGCATGCTGTCCTGGGTTCTTTGTTCAATATCTGGCCTGTTGTTCTGCTTACATATAATTTAATTGTACGATTGTTAGCTTTGCACCTTAGGACCTCACGAAAAGAAGCTTTCAGAAGTTTCACTCGTTACTGTGCCTTTTCTGTTGTTTCATTTTTTTAAAAATCCCAGGGACGGTATTCACGTTGAGATAGCATGAGACTTAGCATGATGCTAACTTAGAAGCTCTTCCAATGTCCTATAGGATTTAATAGGACTTTTGGAAGAGCTTCTAAGTTAGCATGATGCTAAGTCTCATGCAATCTCGACATGAATACCGTCCCAGGTTGTGTTCGAGTTATGATTTTTGCCTCTCTGTGTTTCTCTGTCTTTTGTTTTCTCTCTTATCCCCCCCCCCCCCCACCCCCCTCTTTGCTGAAAGTCAACATGCTAAAACGGGCCGTTGCGAAATACAGTGTCAACAACTAGGATGAAAGGGAACGACAATAATTAACGTCTTCTCGTGTCACCGCTGTTAATAAATCATAGCTTATGTGAGCTGTGTGAGGGCAGGATGAAAAAAAGCTTTGTTAGCTTATTCTTTAACCCTCAATAAAGATGATTTTGACTTGACTTGACTTGACTTGACTTGTGTGCCTATGTCCTCCACGACAGAAAGCGGGCACAAAACATAATTATTCTGGGTTCAAGACATGAACATAATTATGGGTTAATAAATTTTTTGGTTAAAAGTGCTTTTTTGGGGGGGGGGGGGGGGGGGGGGGGGGTGTGAGAAACGGATTCCCTGATAAGGAAAACGAGTAAAGGTCAAGATGTGCCACCCCCCCTGCATTTCTCGGTTAATTGTATTTTTCCGTTTTTGCCTTTCTTACCATACATAAAGCTGTATTTTAGGAACATTTTCAGCTAATTCTCTTTTTGGAATACTAACCCTAACCCTAACCCTAGCCCTAAACCTAACCCTACCCCCCACTATGTACTGCAGTACACCGCGATTTGTCACAATCGTGGTTCGTTGCGTTTTCCCCTCTTATAGGGTGGGGGGTAGGGTTAGGGTTAGGGCTAGGGTTAGTATTCCAAAAAGGTTATTAGCTAAAAAGGTTCCTAAAATACAGCTTTATGCATGGTAAGAAAGGCAAAAACGGAAAAAATACAATTAACCGAGAAATGTAGGGGTGGGGGGTGGGGGGTGGCACATCTTGACCTTTCCTGGAAAACGCGTCAACTGTAGTGCAGCGGCATCCTCTGAAGTGTGCGTCGTTTGTGTGCATGTGTGCGGTAATAGTATGTTTAGTTGTGAGTCTAAGGCCGGGTTCACATTAGAAGCGTAGGGCCTAAGTTCCGTACGGAAAACCCTAAATAAGTGGAAAAAAGAAGGATACAAGTTTACGCATATAGGGGAAATTCGGACACGTGCGCAAATCTTTTCCCTTCTTTGTTTCACTTATTTATGGATTGCGCACGGGTTTCCGCATGGAATATCCGCTTATGTGTGTACACGGCCTAAGAGTGTGTATGTGTGTGAGTGTGCGTGCGTGCGTGCGTGCGTGAATATGTGTGTGTGAGGGTATGTGTGTGTGTGTGTGTTTGTTGTGTGTGTGTTTGTGTGTGCGCGTTGTGTGTGTGTGTGTGTGTCTTTCATTTAACGTCTCACGTTGTGTGTATGTGTGTATGTGTGTGTGTGTGCGTGCGCGCACGTGTGTGTGCATGTGTGTGCATGCGTGCGTGCGAGCGTGAATATGTGTATGCGTATGTGCGTGTGTGCGTGCGTGCGTGATTAATTTGGTTGGACACTAGCTCTATTGCACAATTGTGGCGCACACTGGTTTTAAAATAAAATAAAATAACGACACTCATTGCCTTTTAAACACCCCCTGAATAGAACAACAAGAAGGCAAGCAGACAACAATAACTACTGCTGCTACTACTACTGCTGCTGCTGCAGCTGTTACTGCTGCTACAGCTACTACTGCTGCTGCTGCTGCTGCTGCTGCTGCTACTACTACTACTACTACTACTACTACTGCTGCTGCTGCTGCTGCTACTACTACTACTACTACTACTACTACTACTACTACTACTACTACTACTACTGCTACTGCTACTGCTACTACTACTACTACTACTACTACTACTGCTG
>CM065687.1:13127950-13134532 GCA_017654935.2 Phymorhynchus buccinoides
AACATTGGCTATTGAAGGGGCCATGGATGTTCCCATGGCCGTTCCCTGTATCTGTTTGAACAATTCATCGTTGAATGTGAACACATTGTTCTTAAGCACGTGGTCCACGATTTGTAGTAGGAGGGAGATGGGCGAGGCGTTGGGTAACAGGTCTTGTTTTCTGCTCAACACCTCTCGCAGGGAAGTGGTCACGTCCTCGTGAGGAATGCTTGTGTACAAGGCTACCACATCAATGGTCACAATCAGTGTGTGGTCAGGGATGGTGCCAAGGGAATTCTTCCATTGCTCAAGGGTCTGAAGGAGATGGGTGGAGTCCTTGAGATATGACGGCAAGCTTTGCACGACAGGTTGGAGCCAATGGTCGACCAGTTTGCACAGCTTTTCTGTAGGCCCCCCTACCCCTGACACGATGGGGCGACCTGGGGGCTTCGTCTTGTTTTTGTGCACTTTTGGCAGATGGTACAACACCTGAGTCCTGACACTTTTAGTGTCTGTCAGTCCCCACCCGAGGCATTTCTGGTCAATGATCTCCCTGTCATGGAGTTGTCTGAGGAGAGTGTTGGAAGACTGGGCAATGTCCATGGTGGGGTCAGAGGTCAGGCGTTCGTAATGCTCCATGTTATTGAGTTGTCGAAGCGCTTCATCCTGGTACTGCTGGAAGTCTTGCACTACAATGGATCCCCCTTTGTCTGCAGGGGATATCCTGAGGATTTTACTTTGTACTATCTGGCGCAAGATGGCTACTGCTTCACGCTCCTTTCTGCTGAGGTTGTGGTTCTTAGGAGCCTCAGGTGTGTGGGCCGTGACCTGGGAAAGAATGGTCGAGCTGCATGCTTCCAACGCTTCATCCCTTCCCTTGGGTGGTTCCCAGAACAGAAGTGTTTGAATAAAAGGGTTGGAATGCGTGGTATTTGGAGAGGGGGCCTCTTCGTCGTAAAAGAATTCCTTCAGCCGAATGCGGCGTAGTCACTCTTTAGTGTCGTCAACCAGCTGAGCTTCGTTGTACGTGGATGGGGTGGGGCAGAATTTTGGGCCTTAAGACAGAATCCGAATTTGCTCCTCGGATAGGTCTGTAGAGGAGATGTTGATGACTTGATTGGGCTCTACTTCTGTCCTGTGTTCTTTTCTTTTGAGGCGTCTGTTCTTTTTCCTATTCGTTTGGGTCTGGTTCGCCTGTTGTGTCCCAGCATTGTCACTTCTCTCTGGTGCTTTGTCTTTGAGGTGACAAGCTTGTCCATTTTCCTCCTTTTTGTCTTTCTGCACGCATTTCTAGGTTGTTGTTGTTGTTTGTTTAGTTGTGCCTTAAAGTTCTCAAACTCAGTGTCAGTTTTCAGTCTTTGCATAGTGTTCACCATCGCCTCCAAAGATTGTCTAAGTTTGAAAGTAGAGTCCTGGTAGAAATCTCTACAGAAGTGTATAATCGATTTCTCCGCAGTTGAGAGAATTTGTTGAATCCTCTGGAAAAGGGCGGGGGTTGGGGGAAGGGCAGACAGTGGGAAGGACAGTCGCATGCCCTTTGGGACCAAGTTTTTCTGGGAGCAAGTTTTCAAAAAGAGGGAATGGGAATGGTGGCGCTGTGCTTTCTCTGCCAGATTATAAGCTGATGTCATCTTCCATCTGTGATGTTTGGGCCAGCGATCCAAAATGTGGATACAGTGAGGTCTTGTAGTCTTGTCTTGTCCAGAATTATACTTACACACATACCATCACATAATTGTGACCTCAGCACCACGAAAGGGGCATTCAAGTGTCAAACTGACCATTCTGAGACAAGTATACAATTACTAACTTCAGACGATTCTCTTTCTAATGATAAGAAGAACTCATTCTTGCATCTTTTTCCGTCTGCCAAAGTTATGAGCATTTTAAGTTAGTATTAGGGTTAGCGTCGGCCATTTTGAGAAAACACAGTACAAATTCTAGCCTAGCTGAAGAAAAATGCATCGACCTACTCGTTTCAAAACACATGTAAAACCATTTTAGAGACCACATTAAAGATCATCCTTTATACAAATATGAAAGATACGATGTTAGAGAACACAAAGATACCCATCATATCAATCAATATAGTAAAAAGCCAACTGTCCGTCGGTGTGTGTGTGTGTGTGTGTAGTGAGTGTGTGTGTGTATGTGTTGTGTGTCGTGCGTGTGTGTCGTGTGTGTGTGTATGCATGTGTGTGATTGCGCGTGTGTGTGTGTGTGTGTGCGTATGTGTGTCTGTGTGTGTGTGTGTGTCTGAAAACACAAACGGGCCTTTATAACTCCGCCGTTTTTGACCGATTCGCTTCAAATTTGCTGTGAGCCTAACGGGGCGATGGCAACGGCAAACGAGGCGACCGTGTCATTTACGCGGTTCGGCAAATACGCGAAACGCGCATCCACCGGCCTCTAGGCGCCCGTATCTCCAGCGTTTCTGGACCGATTGCCTTCAAATTTTGCAGAAAGATGACTGGGGCTGGGGACTATCTGTGTGCCAAACAGAAGCGAATCATTCAGAAATGCGGAAGATACGGGCGCCGACATGCGCTTCACGTTTCACAAACCGCGGCGTAAACCAGACCGGACATTGAATCGAGATTTGGAACATGTGTGACCAGGGATAGGACGATCGTTGTGCAAAATATCAACACCATCCTCATAAACACGCGCTATAAAACGATTATTTGCAGGACGCAATTTAACCAACACTTACACATAACAAAGACTCTAAAAAGGGGAAGATGGACTACCTTAAGAGTTACGGCGAGCCGGCTGATAGAGTTATCGGTAGTGGGTATTCACAATGGCGGCTATGAAAAGGATCAGATTGGGAATTGAAACGGAGAATCAACTGGCCATGACGTGTTATGTCTAAAGATGTGTAAAAAGGGGACACAACCAGTGTTCTGTCCTCACACTGATGATTAAGGAAAAGGGACCAGATGTTAGTCTTTTTCTTTTCAATGTCTTTGGCTCTTTGCTGCCTCCTCTTAGCCGCCTGCAGCTATTTTATACAGGACAGTGGAGAGAGAGAGAGACGCAGAGAGCAGAGATCAGGAGATTAGACGATGCAGAGAGAGACTGACTGGGGTGTGGGTGTGGGATGAGGGGTGGGTGTGCGGGATTCGTCGTAATTGAAGAAATTTCTTCGCCTTTTTTCACAAATACTTTGCACCAGATTTCCTCGACCGAAGGTCAGACCTGCTGGGCTAATTATTCTTAATTAGCGCGCATACAGCAGCATGAGCATTACGTTCTAATTGACAGATACCGATTCGGTTAGGCGGTTCGGGATATATCTTTGGGACAGACAGAAAAGAAGAAACAAACAAACCAAAAAAGGAAACAAAGGGTCACGGGGAAACAACCCTGAACTGAAAAACATTACACCTTTTTACTCTTTTTTCTTTTTGATCGTAGATCGCGGCACACAGGACTAAAAAGAAAAACGAACTGAAAGAAAAACGAACTGAAAGCCTACTTAGTTAAACTAGAGAGGTTCTTAATCTGTGGTCCAACCATTGATTTATTTAGCTCGGTGTTAAGAAATCCTAAAACAAAAAAAGAAAGGTATGCCAAGGGGAGGGCCGGAGTCATTGCAGGTTGCGCTCGGCCAGGAGATGAACTACCCCCCACATCGTACCCCGAGGCCCCCAATGCTTGATGTCCCAAATTTCGAGAGTGCAAACATCCTCCGTCCCCACACCTTTGGTTGAACCCAGCCAGATTACGTCAGGAAACACCCCCTCCCACCCAACACCCACCCACTATCCAACCACCCATTCCCCCCATCAGAACCCCTCCCCTCCCCTCAAGCCCCCCTCCCCCAATTCAGACCCCAATGTCCCCCCACTCACCATGCCCCCACGACCGCCACCCTGCCCCGCCCCTCGTCACTCCCTTCCAGGAGAAGCAGGACAGACGGCAGACAGACAGCACCCTCAAGAGACGAATCGATGAGAGAGAGAGACGACGAACGACGCGATTCGATGAGACGAGACGGACGAGAGCAGAGTCCCGACAAGACCCGAGAGTTACAGAACAAAACAGCATGACACTCGAGAAACGTGTACGAGAACAGACCGAGAGAGTAACATAAGACATACTGCTGACCTGCGCCCCCCAGGAGAGGAAGGCCAGACCGCCATACAGCACGAGCGAGAGGACTAGAGAAGAGAGGAGAGAGAAGAGAGAGCAAAGAGAGAAAGCGAGAGCGAGAGAAGAGACGAGAGCATGAGTCGAAGAATGTAGTCCTCCTAACTGGAGCATCCGTAGGAGCGAGACCGAGCCGAAGACGCAGAGAGCACAGAGAACCAGCCACACAGGCGACGCCCGCGGCGCACCGCCCCCCCCCCCCCCCTGAAATGGGGGAGTATAGGGGGAGCGTCGGAGCCACCTATTTGCAATTCGAGAAAGGTGTGCCTATCGCAGAAAGAGTGTTTCATAATAATTTGTAAATACAAAGATTGTGGGAAAAATACTGGGTGCAATGCCCGGAGGCAGTACGAAACCAGTAAAGTCCCGATTCTTTTAAATGAATACAGATAGCTGTAGTCTCATCCCGTTGAATCGCACTAAACTAGACCCTATCGAATGACCACTAACCCCCCCCCCACACACCGCCCCCACCCCCCCCCCCCTACCTACCACCCCCCCCCAATCACCCCACGCCACTCCCCCCACCCCCACCGGTTTGGCACAGGGATCGTCACGCGTCTCCCCGTCATCCTACCTTCCAAATTGCGAGGAAGAAGTACCTAGCGAGACAGGCAGACAGAAAGACAGACAAAGAGCAAAGAGGACAACTGCTGTTGCGGTTGGATGAGTGAACATTTGTTTAACATCCTCCGCCCGCAGAGCAGGCACAGAGACAGACACAGAAAGGAGAGACAGAATGATTACCGAGAAATGTAGGGGGTTTTGGCACATATCTTGACCTAGTTACCAGAAATGTTTCAATCAATAATGATTTAAAAATTTGACCGCAGCGCACTACACAACACAGCACCCCTATATCCCCCTGCTAACATCACTGGTTTTTTTTGACTCAGGCTATAGAGAGATAGAGTGTAGTTTCTTTCTTTTTCTTCTTCGTTATTCTCTTTCTTTTGGGTCGTTCAGGAGCAGCAGGATGCATGTTCCTGTCAATTATGACGTAGATGCATCAATGCTGCTGTTATGGTGTATGTGATGCGCCTAAGTAAGAATAATTAGGCCCAACATGTCTGACTTCGACTAGAGGAAATCTTTTTGAAAGTATTTCTCGAAAAAAGGCAGGAAAAGAATGGCCCGGAACAGTCGGTCCAGAACGATAGTAGATAACATCATGCAAAGGGAAAAGGCAGAATCAAAGAGGCTGACAGATTAGAGGTAGCTATAAGCACAGAACTTCCAGAAGGTGGATGGAAAACATTGTACGGAAGACATCCCCCTACCTGTATCCATAGGGGGGGGGGGGGGGGGGTCTACCACCCATATATTCGCTCTATGCCGCTTCAACAACAACAAAATTAAAAAGCAGAGATTCAACCACAAAACAAATAATCGATCACACACAGGCTAATAGCTTACCACATACACACACCACCCCCACCCACGCAGGCACGCACATATACTATACACACACACACACTCACTCGCACACGCACGCACGCACGCACGGCACGCAAACGCACGCACACAAGACACACACACACACACACACACACACACACACACACACACCACATATCTCCTCCCTACACCCTACCCTCCCCATCATTTACTTGCTCGGGGGGAGTATCTGCACTCGGCGACACACTTGTTTTGCTATTGTGGCTTTACAGACAAGCCAGTATCCAAACACACGAAAGTAGTGAAACTTTCGGTTTACATTTCCACTAGAAGAGGCAGCATTTTCAATTCCAAGAAAATGGCATCACAAATGTGTAGGTCTGTCTTTTCAGGCCTATCGCAGAACGAGTGTGCAATATTTAGACTTTGACCTCGCGCGCGCAGAGAGAGAGGAAGAGAGAGAGAGAGAGAGAGAGAGTAGTACTTCTTTCTTCTTCTTCGTCTCAAGTTTTATTTCGGCGTTCAGGCAGTTTCTGTCAATACGAAAGTAGATGATCATGCTGCTGTTATGCGCCTAAGTAGAATAATTAGGCCCAGCATGTCTGACTTTGGGTAGAGAACTCTTTTTGCAAAAGTATTTGTTGAAAAAAGCAGAGGAATTTCTGTCAATTACGAAAGTAGATGCATCATTGATGCTGGTTATCACTAAAGTATAATAATTAGCGCCAGCATGTCGAATTTTGGCTAGAGGAAATCTTTTGGAAAGTATTTCTTGAAAAAGGCAGGAGAATGGACCGGAAAGCAGAACGATGAGATAAAGCAGCAAAGGAAAGGCAGAATGAAAGAGACATGACAGATTAGAGGTAGTTATAAGCAAATAACTTCCAGAAGTGGTGGGAACTATTTGATACGGAAGACCCCCCCCCCCTCCCAGTATCCCTAGGGGGGAAGCTCGCTGTGTTCTACTCCCACCCCCACCCCACCCACACCCCAGTCAGTTTCTTCTCTCTCTCTCTCTCTTCTCTCTCTCTCTCTCTCGCTCTCTCTCTC
>CM065687.1:13135032-13160032 GCA_017654935.2 Phymorhynchus buccinoides
TGTTGAGTTTGTCTTTTTTTTTTTTTTTTTTTTTTTTTTTTTTTTTCTCGTGTGTTATCTTTTGCACATCTCACAGGTTGGAATGTCGGACGCTTTATTACAAGAGAAACAAACATCCTATGTTTATTTTGAACTGTGGAGGAATATGCATTTGTTGGGGACACCCGCTATCGATACGTATCGATAACACTACCAAGATAAAAGTACGGCTATCACCACGTATCGATAACCACTACAAGATAAATCAGTACCCTGCTATCGCCACGTATCGATAACACTACAAGATAAATCAGTACGGCTACACCAGTATCGATAACACTACCAAGATAAATCAGTACGGCTTAACGCCACGTATCGATAACCACTACCAAGATAAATCAGTACGGCTATCGCTACGTATCGAAACACTACCAAAGATATAATCAGTACGGCTATCACCATGTATCGATAACACTACCAAGATAATCCAGTTACGGCTATTCGCCACATATCGAACACACTACCAAGATAAATCAGTACGGCTATCACCCAGAGTATCGATAACATTAGCCAAGATAATCAGTACGGCTTATCACCACGTATCGATAACACTACCAAGATAAAATCAGTAACGGCTATCGCCACGTATCGATAACCACTACAAGATAAATCAGTACGGCTATCACCACGATCGATAACACTACCAAGATAAATTCAGTACGGCTATCACCAAGTATCGATAACACTACCAAGAAAATCAGTACGGCATCACCACGTATTTTCCCCCCCGATAACACTACCAATATAAATCAGTAGGCTATCACAACGTAAGGATAACATCGACCAAGATAAAATCAGTACGGCTATCACACGTATCGAACACTACCAAGATAAATCAGTTACGGCTATCGCACGTATCGATAAACACTACCAAGATAAATCAGTACGCCATCGCCACGTATCGATAAACATACCAAGATAAATCAGTACGGCTATCACAGTATCGATAACACTACCAAGATAAATCAGTTAACGGGCTATCACCAGATCGATAACACTACCAAGATAAAATCGTACGGACTATCACCACGTAGCGATTAACAATCCAAGAAAATTACAGTACGCTATCACCACGTATCGATAACACTACCAGATAAATCAGTACGGCTATCGCTACGTATCGATAAACTCTACCAAGATAAAGCAGTACGGCTATCACACGTATCGATAACCCTATCCAAAAGATAAACAAAAAAAAATCAGTACGGCTATCACCACGTATCACACGATAACACTACCAAGATAAATCAGTACGCTATCAACACGTATCGATAACACTACCAGATAAAATCAGTACGGTATCACCACGTAACGATAAACTACGGGCGAAATCACTACGGAACTTAGGGTTAGGGTTAAAATAGGGTTAAATTAGGTAAGGAATAGGTTAGGTACGAAAAGGGTTCGGGTAGTCTGTCGGAATTCAAACTACATTGGCACAGTCACATTAATTGTTCTCTATGGGTAAGTAGTGGTAGCAACGGGTAGTCTTTCGATACGCAGAGATAGCGCTATGCACCCATTTTGCTTGGTGCAAACTTTGCACATTAACACTTTGGCGCCAGCCCTTTTTCAGCAAAAAAATGCCATTAAACTTACCCTGGGTAGAGAAAAAATATGTCGTAATATTGGGGGATTATCTGTGAGATATTAAAAAAGGCCTATCCTTACCTCCCAGAATTAAGAGGAATAGGTCTTTGGAGAACAGGCCCTGAGTGGTGCCTTTGAGTGCATGGGTGTGGTGCAAAAATGCGACGTTGGCGGTGGAAGGGAATGTATTTAATTGTAATCAAGACATGGCTTCCTTCGTGCTGCCTTTGCTTTTCCTGCTGTCTCTATTTGGCTGCTTGGTGCACCGTCGAGATACCGACCTGTAAGATCGGTGACTGTAAAGTCCCGAGTTTGAACTGCTGATACGCTTTATGCATTACATTGGCAGGCTTTTTTTGTACTAACACATCTCATTGAACTCTCTGGTCAAGATATATCAGTACATATTCTTGGACTTGTTGAAGATGATTCGCATCAATATGAGCGGCTTTCACTTTGATTTTTACGTACCTTTTTTTTTTTTCAAATTAATTATTTAGTTTTGAAAGAAGGTTTCCCGAGCGTGATGGACCGGATAATTTTTAACACTGGAACTGAACTGTTCGTTCAACTTATGAAATCCTAAGAACTTTGGTTAATGTATGCGCCTGAACCTGGCGAGTGGTAATGTATGCGCTTGACCTACCCACCAGTACCATTGATTGGTTGCTGCTTTGTGAAATGACACAGAATTGCCGGCCCATGATAGATAAGCCAAGTGTAGATGAACGTGTACGCAAAGGGACCATTCCAGTTCATACAGTATTAATGTATGAATCATGTAACAGGAAAATACTGTTTCGCATATATATATTATTGCAATAGATTGAATGATAAAATCAACAAGATTGCTATGTTATTGAAATCATGATTGATGTTGTTATGTTGCATGTTGTTTGTTTTTAGATATATAGAAATAGATAATGACATCATAAATCAGAGAGGCTATTTTTGTATCACAGTATGCACATTGTTAATGTAAGTTTTTACTACACAAAGTTAAAACATGAAAATCAGAATTGATACATAATTTGCATATACAATTTTTGCTTGCCTGCCAGAGTTTTTTTTAATGAAAAATGTGGCTGGTGTGGATACATAAATATAGGGAGTTATTTTTAACTTTAGTTAAATGTTTTATTTTTAAGCGTGAAAATATTGTTTCTAGGAATAGTATTAAATTCTTATTATTTTATCTTGTCTCTCTTTGATTTCTGTGTGCGTGTATGTGTAAATTGTTGCGACGTGGAAAGCTTAAATATTCTCGTTAATGTTTTGTCTCGTTAACTAATTTTATCTGTAAATAAAATTTAGTTATTCCAAATGGCAATCGTTTCTGTGGGTTTTTTTTAAACATAGTTCTTTGACGATGTACACATCATAAGAACCTGACAAAATACACTTTGACAAATACCAATCACTAGGCTCGACACGTGCGTCTGATTCAATAAGATCTAGACAGCATTCATTATCACTTGTATAGATCTCATACAATGTTTCGGCTGACTTGTATGGAACACATTTTTTTCTATTCACCACTTACATATCAGACTGATCTGTATCTCCCAGGACATGCACACTTATGAACCATTTTCACCGCCAAGGTCGCATGTATGGCACACCACAATGATTTAACACCACATGTTCACGAAAACAGGGTATCTCGTAGCAGTTGGGAGAGAATAGACTCATTTTCAAGGCCCATGAAAGTTTGGTGTAAAAATGAAAAACCAAGAGTAGGTGTCTTTTGAAAGTTTGTGAATTGAGTACTGTCAAATATTATCAACACTGCCCCCAAAATTCGCCCAGGACCACTATTATTTTGAATCGATCGTGCCAATTATAATTAAGAAATAACAATTAATATTTGATGCATACTTATCCGGTGCGACTTACTTTCGATTTTTAACCGGAATTGTACGCGAGTGCTTCACTTTAAAAGACATCGGGTGTTTAGGCGTACGCGACAAAATGCGGGCAAAATGTGTTTCCAGTGAGCTTGCGCTTGAAAATTCTGCAATGTAAACGTATGGCTGAAAGGATGCAAACAAAACAGCGCTTCTAGATATTGGCAGCTTGCGAAAAACATCGATGTGAGGATCAAGGGTGAAGAGGGAGTCATCAGCCAATAGTAAAGTGGGTTTGAAAACCTTAAAGTTTGGGCTTTGAAAGTTGGGAAAATTAGGCTGCTGTTTGGCTATGAATCCCTGGAAAAAGGTATCAATAGGACATAATGTTATCTGAAACCCTATTTTCTTAATTTTTTGTCGACGCGTAAGGTAGCCGTAATTGTTTACGCATTTCACCAAGAAATTTCAAAATACTGCAGATAATTTTTGTTTTTCACTCCTCGCTTATGTTTAATATTTTTGAGAATAAAAATGAGCTGGCGCGTGAACAGGGTTAAACAAGTGACATTAATGTTTCTTCAGTTATGTTGTATTTCTGTCATATTTTGCACCTAACCTGAATTCTCTTTGGAATTCAAATATAACTTGAAATCAGCAGCATCTTTCATCCATATAAGAATGGCAAACACACAAAATTTTTATACAAAATATTAACCACATCAATTGTTTCATATACATAGGTAAACATGGTAAATTCCAAAACATGCACCACACTTGAAAATCTCAGCACAAACATTTGAAATATTTTCCACAAATTTGAACTACTGTCACTGACGACCAATGCAGGCGACACAAGCGCACTAAAGGGCTTCGCACACTAGCATCAGTGTCAATTGTTATCAGAGCAACGCCTTGACGCGTGAGCCTGCATCACAGCACACATTGTCGCGAGCAGTGGGGTTCTCACACACGACTCGTGTGTCACGCTCGAACTTCCTTATTTGGAAAGCAAGGAAAGATTACTCTAGCTTCCAAAACCTCCTCTAGAAACAACAGTATTTTATTTTCTTCAATCCGGAGTTTGGGTCTTCTCGTCCGTTGTGATTATGTGCTAGTTCACGATCTCTGCGATCCTTGAGCACAAAATTAGAAGCCGCATCTAGTTCTCGAGCACACAAAAATCGCGCAGCTACGCATCAAAATCCTACTGCGCCGCGAATCTCACACACAAGCGGCGCATCAAACTAGCGCCTTGCAGCCAAAAAATCGCGCGTATCTCGAGTTCTTGACGGCTATGTGCCGAAAAGCCCTTAAGGAAACCAAATAAATCGCTCCAAAAAAGGAAGAACAAAGATCAGCGAAAGTAACGTCATTACCGGGCCAGTGACGGAAGTGAAGACCTACACTATATAACTATACTTTAAGCAATGTGAGTGAATGTTGTCTCGGTTTGTTGTGGAAGCTAACAGAGCATGGTTGAGTTGTTCATTTCAACTCTCGACCCCTTACTTTTTTTCTGATTTAGTAGTGATAGAACAAGGGCGCATGCGCCGGAGTGGGTAGGCGGTCAAAGTTCGAGTAAAATAAGTTGACGCCTAATAGCCGTAAAAATTACCCCCCCCCCAGGGGGGGGCACACTCCACGGCTAGTCTCCCCCACTCCCCGTAAACGGTTAGCATTATTTTTCATTTTTCGAGTCATTTTATTAATTGTTCTGCTTATTTTTTTCTTTTTAGATTTTTAGAGTTCTTAGCTTCTAGTTAGACTTTCTTTTTGGTCCCTTATCAGAGATTTCTATTATTTTAGTTTATTTTTTATTGTTAGATTATTTTCTTTTTTTTTGTCTTTTCTTTTTTATGTTTACGTGTTTCTATTTTGTTTTCATTTTTTGTTTTTTAGTAGCATTTTTGTTTGTCTCCTTTAGCTTTATAGTTTGAGTTTTCTTTTTTACGTTCTTAGTTCTTTACTTGTCTTTTGCTTTTCTTCATCACCTCTTTGCTTTTTCCTTTTTGTTTGTTTTCTTTAGTATCTTTAGTTATTTTGTTTTTCTTGTATTAGTTTAGTTTGCTATTTTCTAGTTTGTATTCATTGTTTTTTTTTTTTTTGTTCTTGTAGTTTTTTACCTATATATTTTAGTTTTTTAGCTTTGTTTAGATTCTTGTCCTTTTCTCTATCTTTTTTTTTTATACTTTGTCTTTCCTTCTTTTGGTAGTTGCTTTGCCTTTTCTTAGTTTGGTCTTTTTTGTGCATCTTTAGGTAAATTGTTTTTTTCTTTTTCCTTTTGTTTAGTTTTTTTCTTTCTTCTTCGTCTCTTTATTATCTTTTGGTGTGTTTGCTTTGTGTTCTCCCCCTACCCCTCCCCCTAGTTTTTCTTCTGTATTTTAGTTTAGTTATTTTTTTGAGATAGATTTTTTTTTTATTTATTTTTTTAGATATTTTAAAAACCACATCCATTAGCACTGGTTAGAAATTCCCTCTGTACATACAGTACAAAGTAGCTTTTAAATTAATTGTGTGTAATACATACATGTTGTATATACAGGAACATTCATCAAATACCATTAGTGATTTAATATATAGGCACTGCAGTGAATTCTTAACCAAATCTCTATAGAAGGATTTTTCTCGGGCCTGAAAGAATGTAAATTTGTGCCTCGAAGTTTTTTGGGGGAACCCCCGCCCCCCCACTCCAACACAAACTTCCGATGTCAGGTGAAAATCAAGTAGAAGATTCTCGGACGAAATATCTTTCCTCTTTTTTAGACTTCATCCAATTTCATGCCTGAACTAGAAAGATTAGTAAGAACAAAAAAATCATGGGTATAAAAGTTACATGCAACCACTCTTAGCCCACTATTACCCCTAGAGGGGGTCAGCAGTGTCTTGTTACAATGAAAACATAATGATCCCCTATAGCACCCAATCCATGACGGGGTTACACTCATCTCTGATCAAAGTGCAGAGAAATGTTCAGCTCATCAATACTAGTGGTTTAGCCATAATTCTATAATCAATTTTCCATTCTGACATTCACAAAACAATGGTTCTCTGGGTAATTTGAAATAAAATATGTAGCTTACTGATTTCCTCCCTGCCTTGCTAGACTGCATATGTATTTTGCCTCCTTACGCTACTTTTCTCTTATCCCTGAGAGGAGAGTAAACGGTTGTCACTCGATGGCTAGCACATCAAGGGACAGTAATTTAGTTAGTTTACTAAACAAGTGTATTGAAGAAGTATGCTCCCTTTATACTTTCACTACAAACGAAAGTTTTACTGTCACCCCCAGTAGGGTACAAGGGTGGAAATGGGTTTTAATCCATATCAATACAATTAAAGAAAAATAGCATTTATGACATACATTTATAACACGAATGGTACCCAAAAAGTGAATGCAATCCATTGCACCAGTACATTACAACCAACAACAAAGAAAAATCAACAAACACACCACAGAGTAAATAAATCAATCCAGACAAACTATTTTCACATCACGGGGTGCCGTTAAAATGGTAATTGCTTTTGCAGAGGATCCATTCGTGAGTAGAACATACTTTCCCCATCCTTCCACCAAGCCCCTCCCCTATTTCCACTTCCCTCCCCAAAACTTACCATTCAAATTCCTTCAAACAACTTGCAATTCAGGGTTGTTTTGTTTTCCATATTGGTTCAGAGAAAGAACCATGTAGATCAGCATGACGAAGGCTGCATCGAGTCTGGAGTAGTTAGGAGCATTGAACAATGTAAACACGTCAAACCCAGCATCCAACCAAATGCACAAAAAAAGTTGTCATTTGTGATCAAAATAGACCCCCCCTTCCTCCTCTATCACAGTCACAAAATCGCATGCAAAGAAAAAGAAAAAAAGGTGGCGCGCCTTGGTTGCAATGTGCTTCTCAGGTGGGATGTCAACCCAAGTTCACGAGGTCTTTCTTGTCTTTTTTTGGACTAATAAAAGTTACACAAATGCAAAAATGAGCATTGAAACAAAACTGATAAAAACCACATCATAAATGATAGTCCAAAACAGATTAATGACACATTATAAGGCTCGCAGTTTATGAGTTAACAAAGTGCAAAATTCTGATTTCGGCTCCATTTAATGTAACAGAAGTGTATAACCCACATAAAACAAATCTAGCCCAGCCGCCGGGAATAGCATCTGCCTCCTCTGCTCATCTGGCAAGTCATGGCCCGGAAAACGACTGACGGCATACAATTACAACAGAAGTTAATAAACAAAATGCAGTTGTGTGAAACAGCATGACATACAAATCATCTATGGTTAGTAAAATTTCTGACTTTTGCCCCTGACAAATCTTACATGTATAGAAGGCCAAAACGAAATGAAAAAAAAAAAAAAAAAAAAAAAACAAAAAAAAAAAAAAAAAAAAAATTTTGTGTTTTACGTCCTCTCGGTCTGGAAACAGACACACATTATTGGACATTTGTAGAATACAAAGCTGGTGGGAACAATTACTGGAGGCAATGCCCGGAGGCAGTGCAACACCAGTAAAGTCCCAAATTTTTTAACATATACAGATATGGGTAGCAGTAATCACAACGTAGAGTGTAGGGTTAAAATCATCGCTATGGATAACTATGACTATAGAAGGCAGATCTATACATCTTAATATCAAAATTGCTGTATGACGAATCAGTAAAATTGTAAAGATTGTAACAGAAAGCAGATCCTATTTAACAGAAATGCAGCGCCTGTCATCAAATCAGCACAAACCTACAGCAGTTGTGAACACAAGTTAAATTATTCATAGAATGCCGATCAGCCCAAACATAATGCAGTTCGTTTAATCATGGAAAGTATAGATTGAACAAGGCACTTCATATTTGAACAAAGGGAGAAAAACTCTATTTTTAATAACTCCCTACACAAAGTGATGACTCGATACTAATTCACCCTAGCAATGAGTTGATCAGAGCCAAAAGGCAAGCAAACAAAGCATCATTCTCCAAAAAAAAAGTATGTGCCAAGTTCGCCTTTATGACCTTTCACTAAACATCAAACAATGGTACGGAGAGGACGAATAAACAAAATCAACATTTAGTCAAGAGCTCGTATAGTAATCAACGTTAGTGTAAGCGGAGTAAGAAAAAAGAGAGTTTCTCCCCCTTTGTTCAATTCGTGTCTCCTCTTTCGTAGCCTCACACTATTGTCATCTTTGAGAAGGCACTTCTAAGTCATGAGGAAATGCAGTCACCGGAATCAGCACGACATACTAGTGCCATCAAC
Organism: Phymorhynchus buccinoides; assembly: GCA_017654935.2. NCBI lineage: Eukaryota > Metazoa > Mollusca > Gastropoda > Neogastropoda > Raphitomidae > Phymorhynchus > Phymorhynchus buccinoides. Next base: position 13,143,763 of record CM065687.1, read on the forward strand.
TGTACAGGCTAGAGAGACGGGTAGCGGTAACCCGTGTGCCTATCACAAAGCGTACAGAAAAACAACACCAACAAGATTATATTACATATTTTACGAGACTACAAGTACAGTGGAATCCCGCTTAATCGCGGACATTTGGGACCAGGAAATAATATGGCCCGGATAAGCGAATCGACGATAAAACGAACATCGAGATACGTATGAGCAATTAGCAAGTCAAATAGCAATGATGCAAATAAAATTAAAATGTTGCCAGTCAAATTCAAATCTTTCCTTTTTTGGATGTGTGGTGTGTGTGCTTTATTAATCCTACAACTGACAGAAGCACGAGTAAAAGACAATGATTTTGTTTTTTGAGTGATTTTAACGGCCATGCAGGTCTTTCATGACAACGCCTCACCTTCCAACTTCACAATCAACCATGTAAAAGTTCAAAGCGTGTGGTCAGTGTCGGCCTCTGTGTTCTCCCTCTCAAAAAAGGGGTAAAGAAGGGCAAATTAGATTAGAGTAAAGTGGCCAATAAGCAGAAATTGAAGATTTTCAGCGTTTGGCCATAAAAACAAAACAAATTAAACACATGCTTAAGAAGAAAAAAATTCCGGTTCCAGAGGAAAATTGGCCAATTAAGCGGTTTGGACGATTATACGATGCCAATTAAACGGATTCACTGTACATATTTATTTATTAAAGTTCATTTGTAAACTCCCATGCCTCACGCGAGTGAGCAGTAATGCAATAGTAACGCACTGTGGCATGAGGGAAAACGATGTGGCTTTCTTGGGGACCACACAGAATACATCCTGCTTTATTTGACATATCTCATCCATCATATTATGATTACGATGCATTAGAAAAGGGTGCGTGTACTAATTGAATCAGTTCCCAGGTGAGGCGAGGTGGAGAGTAAAGAAATTATTACCACAAAAATCAGGATTTGTTATTATATTTCTTGCTATTTTAGTAAGTCATATTATAAGGTCGCAGGGGTCTCAGTCTGGGAAAAGTATCGCCTTATAGTCTGAATAAATAGGCTAACACCCATACAAGAGGCGCACCTCAGATTGTCCTGTGTATAAGAGGTACGCCTAAGTAGGCGTTAAACCAACCTTATCAATTCAAATTTAAAACAAAAATCAGATTTTTTTTACTATATTATTAGTCGTATTTTAAAAGATGCAGGTGTCTCAGTCTGGGGAAAAAAAGTATCGCCGTATAGTCTGATACGGTAAATTAATATTAATTATAAAGAAATAACACAGAGAGAGCAATGTACAGGCTTAGGGTTGTTGTTTGCCATCGGCCTTTGGCCGAAAATTACAAAAAATGTCCTAAAAGTCAACCGTCCTGTCGGTCCAGTGGGCCGAAGGTTTGATTACCAGATCGGCACGAGTATGTCCGTTTTTTTTTTTATGAACAACGAAGTGTATCCGCTTTTTTTTTATGAACAACTAAGTGAAACAAAGTTTGCTTGCACCGAGTGTGACCGAGATAAAAAAGCTAACTTTGTTGTGTCATGATTTTGCTAGCACAAGGCCAATTGCCTCGTGAGAGTTGCTTCCTTTGCTGCTTATGGCGGACGTTTGCCAGACTGTAGTTTGAGTCTGTGTGATCTTGTCGTCCTTCAGCGTCAGTGTTTCACTGGTTTTTTGATTGAAATGCCTCCCAAAAAGAAGACAAAACTTATAAGCGAGAGAATCTGAGAAAAAAAAATGAAGTGATCTGACAGTTAAAAAAACAAATCAAATTCATTGTCAGTGAGTGTTTATGTTGACCGAGTGAGAGGGCCTAAAATTGTTGACATTGGCCTAAGGTTTTGTGGCTGTTTAGGCTTAATGGCCTAAAGTGAAAATTTCTAGCACCATCTCTGCAGGCTATTATAATGTCTTCAATCTTAATTTCTCATCCTTACATGCATTCACTGAATGAAATCTAGATCTTACAAAAAGTAACATTCCAAAATTTATTGTAATGCTTTGTGGCCAAAAACCTTCCATAAAGTTTTGTGAATGGGAACCTGTTCACAATCTTTGACTACCCGGTACACATTTTGAATTTGAATAATATTCACAAACCAGTGATCTCGCTAGGAATTTTGAAAACCAATCCCATTAACAACAATGCCTCCCAACAACCGGTGTCGAAAACCAGTCCCAGTGAAACAAAAACCGGTGAAAACCACAATATCACAGCCTCTGTTAAAACAATTTATCAGTCATAGCAAAAAATGTAATCAGTCCTCTGGGGACTGACAGATCCAAATTTGGTTTCGGTCAGTGGAAACCATACAGTGGAGCCTCCCCTTATAAGACCTTCAAAAATCATACAAAATGAGGTTCTTATAAGGTAGGGGTCTTTAATGGAGGTTATTTTAATACTTGCAAGGAATGGTGATGTCTCAGAGAGGTAGGTCTTTATGTGGGAGGGATTCTTATAAGGGAGTTTCCACTGTATTTGGTATTTGCAATCAGTATTTTACTGATAATTACCAGTAAACATGATCACTGTTCACAAACACATCAACCAGAAGTACCACCAACAAAGAAAAAAAGAGAGGCTAATTTCTCTATCTCAGTAAAGGTTGAAAAATTTAGTACAGTGGAGCCTCCCTTATAAGGCCTCCCATTATAAAGACTCCCTGGGAGGGAGAAAAGATAAGACTCCCCCCACATAAGACCTACTTCTCTGAAAAATTGCCCTTCTTTGCAAATATTAGAATCACCTCCCTTATAAGACCCCCTCCCTTTATAGGACCTTCATTTTGGATGATTTTTTTGAAGGTCCCCTTATAACAAGGGAGGTTCGACTGTATTGTCAAAAGTCAACACACAAACACACACACCAATAATGAACGCCCACCTTTATAGAAGATGCCAAAGATGCCCTTGGTGTCTGCCAGAAGCCACTGTTTTAGCCGGGGGACTCTTCTCACGTAGGAACTGGTGCAAATCACCAGCAGACTCAAGATCAGCAAGCCCTCAAATGAGTAGGCTGCAAGTCAAAAACTCAAGGAGTGAGTAGAAAACAAAAATATGACTCGTCAGTCCGTGAACTCTTCTTCCAACATAAAAACGGGTGCAGATCACCAATAGAATGAAGACCAGTGCGCACACACAAACGCATGCACACACACACACTACATCCCCCTCTCTACAACAAATAGATGGTAATGGATGCACACAGAAATTAAATGAACGTTCTGCACTGGATAGAAAATGAAACCACAGTACACACACAAACACATTTACATAGCCTGACACAGCGTTTTATGCAATGGATATATATATAGAGAGGGGCAGGGTGTGGTGGGAGATGAGGAGGGACGTTAGGAGTTTGAACAGGGCAGTTTTTGTGGCAATCTTAAAAGCTTCAGCTGAAGGTGAATGCCTAACACTTGCAGGAAGGCTTTTCCAGACAGTTTGTCCCTGAAAGGAAAATGCTCGCTGACCAAACGATTTTGTTCTAGCAGATGAAAACGTAAAAGACGAGTGTCAGCAGATGAGCGAAGTTGACAGGAAGGGGTGTACATACAGAGGATGTCTGAAAGATATTGTGGTCCGGGGCTTGTAGTTATGAGTGCGGCTAAGACAAGTAATCCGGGATGGAAAATGCAAATTTGTCTAAACTGCCAATCCGATTGGTGGTTTATAGACTAATTTGCATGTTTCATCCTGGATTAGTTGTCTTAGCCGCACCCATGATTACAGGCCCAGTACCAGAGAACAGAAGAGAAACAGATGGAACTGGGAAGCCAGCTTATATAATTAAATTACTAGTGAAGTCAATCCGACTCTGAACCGGGTAGCCAGTGGAGGGACTGCAACATAGGAGTGACATGTTGACGTCTAGATGTCCTGCAAGCAAGTCTGGCGGCACTGTTCTGGACCTTCTGAAGCTTTTCAAGAAGGCATTTTGGTGAATCAGCCAAGAGACTGTTGCAGTCCAGCAATGATGATAAGTCTCATACTGTCTATCTCAATGTGAATACAGGCCTCACAAGCCTTCACATAGTACAGTGGAACCTCCCCTTGTAAGACCTTCCAAAATCATCCCAAAATGAGGTCTTATAAGGGAGTGGTCTTATAAGGGAGGTAATGTGTAACGCTTACACAGAAGGGCAATGTCTCAGAGAGGTAGTTCTTATGTGTGTATGGAGTCTTATAATGGGGGGTCTTAAACGGGAGGTTCCACTGTTGGGTCTAACTTAGGCTCCAAATTCGTCTTCTTTCTTTTAACATCCTTCGTCCCAGTGCTGATGATTCTGATGCCCCCCCCCCCCCCTTTTTTAAAAATACATTATATATATAGGGTTTTCTGATCAAATATTTTGTTCTGTTGGAAGTAGATGCTGCCAGTATGATCAGCTCCATGGGAATGGCAGTGGGGGGGGGAGAGAGGAGGGTATAGAAGGGTTAGGCATGAATGAAACAAAAACCCAGCCTAAAAGGGGAGGTGGGGTGGGGGTGGAGGTGGCAAGTGACCGTTCATTTGTCAACTCGCCATGCCTCGCGCGAGGAGGCAGTGATGCAATAGTACACTGACGTGGCATGAGGGAAACGAAGGTTGGCTTTTCTTGGGGACCACACAGAACGCATGCTTATTTCCGACATCCTCCGTCATGCCGACGATTATGATGCATTACGAAAAAGGGGCTGCGGTGTAGTAATTGATTCTGGGGGAGGCCAATTTATGCTGCCCAGATGATCAGTTCCAGGGGGAAGGAGGGGCAGGGTCCAATTGGGAGCTGGGACAGGGGAGAAGGGTCGTAGGGAGGATGGGGGAGTTTAATTCTTTAAATCTGGGCATTGAAGACCTCCACCGAGGCTGATATTGCCTCAGGTGGAAGGCTGTTCTTCTTCTTCTTCTTCTTCAATTAGCATCCTACTTTCAACCATTTGAAAGATTATGATGCCTATTAACTATAAACAGGGGGCTTTCCGTAATATTGTCATCCAAATATGAACTGCTGCCCAGATGGTCAGCTAACACAGGGACAAGGGAGGGAGGGGCGGGGCGAGTGAGTTGGGAGGGGGGGGGAGCAGCAGGGAATGAGGGGTTTGGTTTTGAGCCTGTGGTAGGGGGTGATTAAAAAGGATAGTTGTTATATCCTGGCTTGTGAATTCCTTTCCACCGAGGCTGATGTTGTTGCCTCGGCTGGAAGACAGTCACTCGGAAAGAATGAAAACTTCTGGTAGTTTGTATCTTGCATGATGGTAGTAGGTAGGCTGTGGCATGCATTTGTTTTGATTGTCGGGTTGGTGGATGGGGGACTGGCCTATGAGGAGTGTTGATGGCCACCTCTCCCTGATGAAACTTAAAGAAGGTGGCCAGCCTTGCAGATCGCCGCCTGTCCTTGAGCGGGGGCCACTGCAGCTGGGACATCATGGTTCCACTCACACAGCCTTTGGATACTTCTTACTAATTTTAACACTGTATCAATTATGTGTTGTGCTTGCGCGCTGTGAGAGAGAGAGAAGAGAGAGAGAGAGAGAGAGAGAGAGAGAGAGAGAGAGAGAGAGAGAGAGAGAGAGAGAGAGAGAGGAGAGAGAAGCCGTGCAGGCTAAGACTATCGCCGTATCGGTACCTTTGTGCTGATGGTCTCCAAATAAATATGCAGCAACCCCCCCTCCCCCCGTGTTAAGGCGCTCTTCCCACTTCTGCAGATCCACAATTTCTACAGTGACAGTCACACATACACACAGTCACGACAAGTGTGACTGTGGTCACTTAGTTAGAGAGAGAGAGAGAGAGAGAGAGAGAGAGAGAGATGAGAGAGAGAGAGGAGAGAGAGAGAGAGAGAGACTCAGAGAGAGAGAGAGAGAGAGAGAGAGAGAGAGAGAGAGAGAGAGAGAGAGAGAGCTAAGGAACACGAATGAAGAGCACAAACCATTCATGATAAACAATAAATGTTTTCCCCAAGTTTCGTAAGAACTCTACCCCCGAGACGTAGCGTCGTCACCAACCGGAAGTGTTTACAAGTTGTTATTGACATCTTTAAACCCAATACCAATGAAATTTGACAAAACGAACACAAGTGCTCACTCACTACTGCTACTGTTGCGAACGTTATGCGCGCGCGTGTATGTGTGCATGACACACAAGATTGCATGCATACATATGAGCACGTGCATGTATGTAAGTCAGTCTATGTGTGCCAGTGTGTGTGTGCGCGCACATGCATGTGTTTGTCAGTTTGAGTGTGTGTGTGTGTGTGTGTGCGTGCGTGTGCGTGCGTGCGTCAGTGTGTGTGTGTGTGTGTGTGTGTGCGTGTGCGTGCGTGCGCGCGCGTGTGCGTGTGCGTGTGTGTGTGTGTGTGTGTGTGTGTGAACAAGTCTGTCTGACTATGGCCTTGAAATTGAGCGTCATAAACCCCTCTGGTCAAACGGTATATTTTACCAGCTTCGCTCGCTCTTCTCACGCGGCTGGTAACCAATATATAGGCTACCAACACCCAAAATTCAAACTGTTGAATTGTGGAGAAAAGAATGAGTCAATGAGTCAGTGCTAATTAATCACGCTTCTTGGTTTGAGAGCCATATAATTAGCCCATCACAGTCATTCACCATTTAATATATGTGCGGCGGTACCATAGCCGATGAGGTTTAACCGAGGCGTGGTTACTGCTACACCTATCTGTATTGTTAAAAAATTCTGGACTTTACTGGTGTTGCACTGCCTCCGAGCATTGCCTCCAGTATTGTTCCCACCATCTTTGTATCTACAAATGTCCCATATGTGTGTCTGTTCCAGACCGAGAGGACGTAATTAAAACACCATTTTTCGTTTCATTCACCAAAGAGTAAAGGCCTAGCCACACTGCATACGATTCGATTCACTACGATCCGATTTTGACATTTTGTGAGGCAGGATTAGTGACGTGAAATTCTACTGTCTAAATAAATCTGATGAAACCCTACTAGTTATGTAGAGGAAGAAAATAAAGAAGAGGTAGATCTGACCTGATGATCTTCATTGCTTCAGTCAGTCACCCTTTTCAACCAATCCTACTAGTTATGTTCACTAGGGGAAGACGGGGTAAAAAGCGCATGGGCGGGTAAGAAGCCCACCCCAATTATATCATGAAATGAAGCAAATTTCAGTCTCATTTTGCCCATGAGACGAGCGTTAATGTCTAGCATTCGTCTCATGGGCAAATTTGACTGAAATTTTCTTTATTTCATGAGATAATTGGGGTGGGCTTCTTACCCGCCCATGCGCTTTTTACCCCGTCTTTCCCCTATTATATTTTTTGTAGTCTCCCGTACACGGATCTGATCAAATATCTTATTTTTGTATCGGGCATTTTATTTGATTCGTGTATATGCGGTCTACATGAGTATATATTGTGAACGAAAATAGTAGGCCTAGTTATTTTTAGGCGGAAGTATTTCACGTGAATCATGACTCACATACACACACGGGCGCAACTACACAAAATGAAAAAAACTGAAAGGCCGGGGTCCATGGGTAATGTCCCCCCGCACCTGAAGCAAAAATTGATTTATGAAGGTATTTTACTTTGCTTTTCCCCACAATTTATACAAATGCTTATTTTAAAGTGTTTGAAAAATACAGTAGACACACAAAGATCTTGTTTGACAAATAAAAAAAAAAGGAACTTCCTTTTCTGTTAAAATTCAAAAACAGGAAAATCCTTGTATAGGGCCTACCAGGAAAAGTTGCACCCATGTATAGGGGAAGACGGGGTAAAAAGCGCATGGGCGGGTAAGAAGCCCACCCCAATTATCTCATGAAATGAAGCAAATTTCAGTCTCATTTTGCCCATGAGACGAGAGTTAATGTCTAGCATTCGTCTCATGGGAAAATTTGACTGAAATTTTCTTTATTTCATGATATAATTGGGGTGGGCTTCTTACCCGCCCATGCGCTTTTTTACCCCGTCTTCCCCTATACATCATATCCGGTAATGTTATGGGGTCAAATCGGCAGTGTAGCTAGGCCGCCTTAAGCTGCAAACACACGTACAGCTCATCATACACACTGATTCGCATTTTTACCACTGATGTCAGTCAATGATGACAAGACCGATTGGAATAATGGGTGTTCTTTATTACACATACAGTATAAATTAATAAGTTTAGTGTTGGCACATAATGAATCTACACATTTTCAAAGCAACAGATCATCAATGATCACCAACTGATGTGATCAAATAGTAAAGCCAGCTTCTTCGGGATTTCGATGCACCAGCAGCACTTTGAGGCTACCGCAGCACTGTCCCAAGGCTTCAGCACAAGGTCGGATGCAGGCGTTGACCCAGTGCGAGCAGATTTCCCGCACACAGTGCACCTTGACCTCCACAGCCCGTAGGCAGGGGAAGCAACACCAGATGGAGCAGCAGGAAAGCAGGGCGAAGTAGCCTCCCCAACAGATTGAAGCAGGCACAGCGCAGATGAGACTGGCGACTCGGTAGCAAGTTGTCCTCGTTTTCCGAAATACCTACAGAATCAAGCATGTAACAAAATAATTATTGATGAGTTAATTGCTTCAATTTTTGTATGTTGTCTAATATCATTATTCATGTGAATGGACATTAAATTAAAGATTCATTCGTCCTCAATCAAGTGATTCTAGGATTTTACAAATTCTATTGTGTTCCATTTAACAAAACATTCAAGAACCCGTCACATCTACATTTTACATTTTACATGAAGAATTATTACATTACACTAACTTGTGGCGGTGCCATAGCCGATGAGGTTTAACCGAGGCGTGGTCACCGCTACAGCTATCTGTATTGTTAAAAATCGGGACTTTACTGGTGTTGTACTGCCTCCGGGCATTGCTCCAGTATTGTTCCCACCATATTTGTATTTACAAATGTCCCATATGTGTCTGATTCAGACCAAGAGGACGTAAAACTCCATTTTCGTCGTCATTCAAGAACCCGTAACAATGAATTGAAAATACTAACACAATATAGCAGAACTAATATTAGAAAAAATGTTCTTCTCTAATAGAATAACAAAGTTTTAAAATAACCTTCCTGCACACATTAAACTTGCACATAATTTAACACAATTTAAAAACCTCCTTGATAATCACCCTTCAATGTTAAAACTTCAATTTGAATATGACTAGAAAGCAGCTTTGCTTATATTAACTGTCTCAGCCTTACATGAATAAAAACAACAACCGGAAAGGACACTGAAGAGGCCGCGAGGCCTAGTTGTCATCAATACCTGGCATGATCTGATCTGTTTATCTACGGTAGGCCAAACTATTGTTAGACTTCCTGTGTTTAAAAAAAATGTTTAACACTTATAGTATATATTATACATAGGTTACTTATCAAAACCAGATCCAGGTACCTGAAGTAACTGAAAAACAAAGCTGTTCCGTTGGCGTTTATACCAGAATTGGGTGTCTGCCAACGTACTTATACATGCAGATGCAGACACAACCAGAAAAGCATACCATCACTGGAAATTACTCCATGATAATAGGCCCGTGTGAGGTCTATTTGTTTTTCTTTCTGTGAAATAGCTGAAATCAGGATTGAAAAAGCTGATAGAGAGTGTGACGTAAGTGTCCCGCGCGACCCCTTTCTTTATTTCTTATCTACACCCCCCCCCCCTTCTCCCCTCCCCCCCTCGCCTTTACATTTCTCTGTCCAGCCGCCACGTTAATTGCCCCGCTGCTTCAAACGAACGCCGCGGAAGGGCGTTATCTCTTTCTCCCTGGTCAGCACGTACCACCTACCGAGGTTATCTCCCTTCACCCCCCCCCCCCCCGTCTTATCTACCGTCTCATCACAAGAAAGTGACCACCACAGTCGGCCCCTTTCAACCCCTTCCTTTCTGAGCACGAGAAGGATTTGAATGTCGGAACGTGATAAGGATGGAATAGGCGCGTGATTGTTCAGGTACATTTAGAACAGCAAATTGTGACGTGTGGACTGTAATACACCAATAGCAGGCTTTCATTGTTTGAAAGTGAAGGCTATAATTGGAGTGGTGAGAAAAAGTTGTCACACAAGATGCTGAAACGTAGCTAGAGCAACACTCACAACCAGTCATCATAAGCCCACTAGTAAGTATGATTGATGGCAGGTGATTGAGATCTTGTGTGTTTGACTCTAGTTTTGATCTAGATCCTATGTTCAATGATGAATAAGGAGTAGATAGATATGTTATAGAAAAGAAGTGGTAAACATTCTATTCTATTTATGTGCACTGATTATTTGTGTGTGTGTGTGTTTTGACTTGAACACTTTTGGTACCAGAACCGGAGTTTATGCCTACTAACCCTTTTGTCTATTTTTAGTAGGAAACCTATGGGCCGCAATCTTGCACTATTTTTAGTAGGAAACCTATGGGCCGCAATCTTGCACTTTATGATACCATTCCTTTACAGGTGTTGGATGGAGAGTGATGTTGTCTTGATCACCTTTTATGTTTTACTGATCTCAGTTTGTTAACTGAAATTCAGTTTATTTATTAACTACATGTAGTGCTATTGTACAAGGGCAGCCTTCAAGCCGGTTGGGATTCACTAATTCCCTGCCGACTGAAGCCCCTTGTCTCTAAGCCATAGAGATCTACATCCACCTTCTCCTGTGATTATCAGCAGGGCATCGTGGGCAGGAAGATAATCCCTGACTCCACCAAGCACCAAGACGGGAACACCGCCAAGACGACCCGCACCCAGAATCCGCGAGGAGACCACGCCTGAACCGTGCCATCCCGCGAAGCCGTAACCGGAACGACTGAGAGCTACTCTCACCTGACGAGCAAGCACAGAACTTCAAACAGCTAAGTCTACCAGACTGCGCCAATCATTGGAACTTTCCTACGGACACTGAAGATAATTAGTAACCCTTCAGGCATGGGGCGAACCTTATAGAAAGACAAAAGTCTTGTGAATCCTTCCGGATTTCATTGTGTTTTAACCATATTTTGTTTTGGCGCCATTGAGCTGCTTTATTATTATTGTTGCATAATCGTTATGCAGATTTTGGGAGTAAATAAAACACAAGTGTCAAATAATCCTGAACCCTTTAACTTTGGTCAGACTGATGAGAGTGGGAGTCTTGTAATTTCATGTAAAACCTTACTTCTCTATGTCTGCCATTTAGAGCAATTCAACCACTTGTATTTCTTACAACCATACGAGCCAGAACCCGGGCACAAATATAAATTTATTAGATGAAAAGGGGCCGGGAAAGTTGCTCATCTCCCATACCCTAGAGAAGTGGGCTAAAGGCAAATTACTCTAAAGTCTTCCCTAGAGGACTTAGCATTTTAACCCATTACCTCGTCACAGAGAGTCTTCAGGATTGGCCATCTTGTCATCCGGAACCACTGTCTTATAAAATGAAACATTTCTGCCAACATTTGATGGTAGATTAAAACCAAGATGATAGATACTAACCACTATCCCCACCCATCCTGCACACACACGCACACGCACACACACACGCACTCACGCACAGACACACGCACACACACACACACACGCACACACACACACACACACACACACACACACACACACACACACACACACACACACACATTATATTATTTGCTTATTCAATGTTCCATCTGGAAATAAAATTTTGACTTGACACACATTGGAAATTATTTTTAATAGTCACACTTCAGGATTGGGAAGATTCAGAGAACATTGAAACTTGTCATTTCAGGATTGAGAGAATGCTTCAACTTTCACCCATGCATGTGGCATTCTTTAGAGAGACTCAATGATATTCGACCAGACACTGCCGTATAGGCTACTGCATGGACAGGCATAAGACAGTGGCCGGACTTCATCCAACACAACGTGACGTTTTATGATATCACTTGCATGAATGCCTCTACTTTCAGTTCGCCATTATCCCAACTCGGCTCAAGACACATAGGCTGCGACAACCTGTCATCAGAGCAAGTGCAAGTGTAAGTGATCAAAACGTAGTTTGGATGTTGTCCCAGAGGGTGGATGATCGTGGTCTATGTTACGTTATTGCAAGGCTTTGGTAGGCTAGTTTCCGGTAGATTGTAGTATTAAGACTATCTCTCTCCCTCCACAGACACTACACATCCATGTGCCCTCTCATCTCTTGATCTCCCAAAGGTGTATGCTGTCACTAATTGTCTTATCTGAGATCCTTCAACTTTATTGTGAATTTGTTCAGTTATAGTTGGAGTCGCGAGGAGTAAGATGCTGCGAAGCAACTTTCTGTTGCAATTAGTGGTAGGTCCCTCTGATGTTTTATCCCCGGATTGTAGGTTATGGGCACCCACCTGATGACTGGTGTTCCACACACGGTCATAGGAATGGAGCGAGGCATGGGGCTCCGCAAATATGTCCTCAAACATCAACTGCACATCAAATATGTCATCAAACATCAACTGCACATCAAATATGTCCTCAAACATTAACTGCAAATCAAAGGTAGGATAATATGTCCTCAAACATCAACTGCACATCAAAGGTCAAATATGTCCTCAAACATCCACTGCACATCAAAGGTCAAATATGTCCTCAAACATCAACTACACATTAAATATGTTCTCAAACATCCACTGCACATCAAAGGTCAAAATGTCCTCAAACATCAACTGCACATCAAAGGTCAAATATGTCCTCAAACATCCACTGCACATCAAAAGCCAAATATGTCCTCAATCATTAACTGCATAATTATGGAAGATCAGATAAAATAATGCTCAAATATCATCTGCACATCAAAAGTCAGATAGCATGTCCCCAAAATATCATCTGCACATCAAAAGTCAGATAGCATGTCCCCAAAATATCATCTGCACATCAAAAGTCAGATAGCATGTCCACAAAATATCAACTGCACATCAAAGGTCAAATATGTCCTCAAATATCAACTGCACATCAAGCGTCTGAAACACCAACCGCACATCAAAGGTCAAGTCATCAAACTGCACATCAAATGTCATCAAACATTGCACATCAAAGGTCAAATATGTTCTCAACTCATCAAACTGCAAATATGTCAAAAGCATCACACATCAAAGGTCATCAATCAAACATCCAACCATCAAGCATCATCACATCAAAGGTCAAATGTCAAACTTCAACTGTCAAAGGTCAAACATGTCCTCAATACATCAAAGGTCAAACATGTCCTCAAACATCCACTGCACCGGTCAAACATCCTCAAACCCCAACTGCACATCAAAGGTCAAATATGTCCTCAAACATCAACTGCACATCAAAGGTCAATGTCCTCAAACCCTCAAAGTGCACATAAAAGTCAGATAACATGTATTAGTCGCAGAAAGCAAGTAACAGAAAAAAACAACCAACTAAGCGTCAAAGAAAAAGGTCGGCCGTGAATATAACTTCTCTCTCTCTTATTAAATGTCTCAATCTCTCTCTCTCTCTCTCTCCTCAGTCTTCTCTCTCTCTCTCTCAAGTCTCTCTCTACTCCTAGAAAAGGTCTCTCTCTCTCTCTCTCTCCCCCTCTCTCTCTCTCTCTCTCTCTCTCCCTCTCTCTCTCTCTCTCTCTCTTCTGTCTCTCTCTCTCTCTCTCCCCCTCTCTCTCTCTCTCTCTCGCCCCTCTCTCCTCTCTCTCTCTCTCTCTCATCTCTCTCTCTCTCTCTCTCTCCTCCCCCCTCTCTCTCTCTCTCTCTCTCCCTCTCTCAGGGTTTCTCTCTCAAGGGTTGTTGATTTATGGAGCTGTGAGTCTCTCTCCACCCCACCCCTTCTCCCTCCCTCTGTTACTGTGCATGACTTCTTTCACAATACTCGAATCTGTTGAAATCACTTAATCACCACTAAAAGCTAAATTGTATCAGACTAAATCCAATCCAGTGCTGCTAAATCCAGTATAACAGTATAAATCATAAATGTATGCACTACTATGAATACATAGGGAATGCTTGTGTACACGACTTTTACTATCTTTATGTTTGTCTAACTGTATCCATCTTCATTTTCAAAATGTTCGTCTGCTTCAACATACGTGTGCGTATAACATTAGGTTTGTTTGTATTATCTTGTTATGTATGACTGTGTTTTGCATGCTCTTTGTATTGCTTTGTTTGTTCTTTTTTAGTATATTTTAAAAGGGCTGGATGTAAAAAGAAGCATGTACTATTTTCTTATTCTGTTACCCTCTATAAATAAAATTAATTCAAAGTCAATTCAAATTCAATTCAATTCAATTTTCTCTCTCTCTCTCTCTCTCTCTCTCTCTCTCTCTCTCTCTCTCTCTCTCTCTCTCTCTCTCTCTCTCTCTCTTCTCTCTCTCTCTCTCTCTCTCTCTCTCTCTCTCTCTCTCTCTCTCTCTCACCAAAAAATTATGTTATTGCACGATTATGTATAATATCATTGTGACACCCCCATCAGGAAGGGGCATATGCCTATATCTGATTAAAACATTTCGTATTCGTATTCGTATCTCTTCACTCTCTCTCTCTCTTATCTCTCTCTCTCTCTCTCTCTCACTCTCTCCATCTCTCTCTCTCTCTCTCTCTCTCTCTCTCTCTCTCTCTCTCTCTCTCTCTACTCTCTCTCTCTCTCCCCCTCTCTAATCTCCCTCTCTCTCATATCTTCTCTCTCTCTCTCTCTCTCTCTCTCTCTCTCTCTCTCTCTCTCTCTCTCTCCGCCCCTCTCCCTCTCACTCTCATTGTGGCCTAAGGCCAATGTACAAATAAACTTCCGAGTTCCGAGTGCTCTCCCTCTGTCTCTGTCTCTCTCGGTCTCTCTCGCCTTCCCCCTTTCTTTCTCTTTCTCTCTCCCTCTATTTCTCCCTAAACCCCTCTCTGTGTCTCTCTCGTCTCCCCCCCCTTCTCTATCTCTTCTCCCCCCCCCCCCTCCCCCCACCCCCCCCCCCCCGTCTCTCTCCTCTCTCTCTCCCCCTCCCCCCCCTACTCTCTCTCTCTAGCTCTCTCTCTCTCTCCATAGCTCTATCTCTCTCAAAACCTGTTTCTTATCTAAGCATATCCGATATCCAAAGACTCGTTTCTGTCACAGCCTATCCAAACCTAGCTGCACTCTATCTACCAAGCCGATACAGTATGACCACTAACATTGAAGCGAAGAAGATCATTGTTCCGCGAGTGAGTGGCATTGCTAATGAGGACATGCGACACGCACGCGCCAAAGACACGTGAGAAGTGATGGCGCTGATAACCAGGCCCGGTAATCACGAGTACCCGCCTTAATTAATCAACTAACACGAGTAGTAGCATGCAAATAGGAATTGTTCGGAAATAATAAAGGGGAGTAATTTCATGGGTGAGTGATCTGCTTAATTCAATCCGGTCAAACAGGGGAAGTTACTCTACCATCGGCTCCTCGCCTCAGTGTGTGTTCGAGCAGACTATACAGCGCTTAGAACACCGTGCGTCATTCTAAAAATGTATGTCATTTATATTTTTACGTCACATTTTGCAAGTTTTATCAGTTTGTGGCCACTGGCCACCCCCCCTAATTTTTCTTTAAAAGAAATATGTTTGCAAGTCGCTGACTCGCACCCTGCGGTTTCAAGCTTCGACGCCATTGTTGCTATGGTATTTGACCGAGTAATGGAGGTAAGCAACTCAATTTTCACGAAGTGCTCTCTCCTAGGTTTTTTTTGCATAACGAAATCCGTTTATCCTCCGCATGAAACAGACACACGTACGGGACAGTTTCTTCTAATATAAATGATGGTGGGAACGAAATATAAGTGGAGGTTAATACCCGGAGGCAGTGCAACATAAGTAAAGTCCCGTGAAATTTTAACAATCGCATGCGTACTAAGGTGATTTTTCTTCCGAAAATCGTCTATCAGCATAAACAGTCAAACGTTATTTAAAAGTTTCTTCTAATGACATGTTAATCTACCATCGGGTTACTACCGTGGTTACTACCGCGTGTTAACTGTTTAAGGCGCACTCGTGATCACAGGCCCAGAGGACGAGAAGTCTCTAATTCTTCTCGTTGTTCTTTGCTGATAACCAATGACAGAAATAGTGAGGCAAGGAGAGAGAGGATAATAATGATCTAGTGTAAAGTAAAGAAAGGTAACTCCAAAGATCATCCTGTAATTAACTCCCTTCACCTAAAAGAGGGGTCTTTTCTTGAGTCCTTTGTCACTCTTGTTCTTCTTCATAGCCAGCCGCGAGGCGAATGCTCGTTAATGATGTTTTCAGGGAGGTTTGTTTGTAATGTTAAATATTGTTCCTGGCTGGTTGAATTGACTTCTCAGAGATTTGTGTGTGTGAATGTGTCTGTGTGTTCCTGCATGTGCCACAAGACCCCTGTGTGAATGTGTTCAGGGGCGAAT
>CM065687.1:13165032-13205032 GCA_017654935.2 Phymorhynchus buccinoides
ACACACACACACACACACACACACACACACACACAGTGGGTATAAAAAGGCACAGCCATTCGCTTTCTTTAGCAGTCCTTGGTTTTATCAATAAAGGTTTTAACAATAAACCGAAAATTTTAAATTGCCACTACCTGGGAGTTTGCCGTTCTCTTTATTCCCCACACATGCACACACGCACGCTTGCACATAGGCCTACACACACGCGCACAGACACAATCTCTCTCTCTCTCTCTCTCTCTCTCTCTCTCTCTCTCTCTCTCTCTCTCTCTCTCTCTCTCTCTCTCTCTCTCTCTCTCTCTCTCTCTCGTGCTGCTGACCTTCAGATGGGTATTTCGGTGAGTGGGATCTCTCATTTGGAGATTTGGAGATGCGTTCACATCCCTGTCAATGGTCTCCTCATGTGAGTCATGTGACATGCGGCCATCTTGTCTGTGATCTGACATTCTGCTCTCGCTATTGTAGGCCTAATATAAACACAAGAGAACAATATAGGCCTACAGTTTGTCATTTCAGCTTTAAAGTAACGTTACACAGACACGCACAAACGCGCGCGCGCATACACACACACACACGCGCGCGCGCGCGCACGCACACAGAACACACACACACACACATACGCACACACACACACACACACACACACACACACACACACACACACACACACACACACACACACACACACACTCACACACACACACACACACACACACACACACACACACACACACACACACACACACACACACACTCACACACACACACACACACACACACACACACACACACACACACACACACACACACACACACACACACACACACACACACACACACACACACACACACACACACACACACACACACACACACACACACACACACACACACACACACACACCTTTCTCTATATCTGTTTCACTCTTTCTCTGCTTCTCTGGATGCTAAAGGGTCAGCCGCACGTCCACTAAAATGGTACGAATGTACGATACGATTCGATTACGTGGCCTCCAAGATTCGCGCTTCGAGATCACGTGATTGAATCGCATCGTACAGTCGTGCGATTTTAGCCGACTTGTGGCTGACCCTTTATCTGTCGGTCTGCATGTCTTTCTGTCTGTCCGTCTCTTTCTGTTCTTTGTCTGCTTCACCTCTCGCCAATATCATCGACCAGGGCCTGTATTCACATTGAGATAGCATGAGACTTAGCATGATGCTAACTTAGAAGCTCTTCCAATGTCCTATAGGATTTAATAGGACTTTTGGAAGAGCTTCTAAGTTAGCATCATGCTAAGTCTCATGCTATCTCAGTGTGAATACAGGCCCAGTACAACATGAAACTTCACTTCTACGCAGATGACTCACAGCTCTCCCCCGTGGGGATACCGGGGGGGGGGGGGGGGGGTCTTTTGTATAAATAGTTCCCCCACCTTCTGGAAATTCTGTGCTTGTAGCTTCCTCTAATCTGTCAATCTCTTTGACTCTGCCTTTTCCCTTTGCTTACTGTCATCTACTATCTTTCTGCCTTACCGGTCCATTCTCCTGCCTTTCTTCTTCTTATTCAAGAAACACCTTCAAAAAGATTTATTCCAGTCGAAGTCGGACTTGCTGGGCATTTCTTAGGCATAACGGCAGCATGACGCATCTGCGCTCATAATTGACAGGAAACTGTCTCAGCGATCGAAGAAGAAGAAGAAGACTCACAGCACAACCCTCGAAGATCTAGATTCCCTTCTTTCCCAAATTAACAACTACTATGTATACTGATATCCATAACTGGTGAATGATTCAAAACAAACTTCAATTAAATGGCGAAAAAAACGAAGCAATGCTTGCAGTAAAAAAATAAATTAGCCTCTGTTTCCATCGAGTCAATCCAACTGGGTAACAATATCATTCCCCTCTCTGACTCTGTCAAAAAAATAATTTTACTCTGAACAATACTCTTTCAATGCAGTTTCCAGACTCAGACCTGTCAGTCATGCTACCATCAAATCCGTCGTATTAGCTCTATTCGTAAATATCTCTCCGATGAAGTCACAGCAAAGCATGTGACTTTCCTCATCCTATCTTGTCTTGACTACTGTAATGCTCTTCTTTCCGGCCTGTCAGTATCTTCTCTATCTTGTCTCCAGCGTATTCAAAACTCAGCTGCTCCTCTTGTCCTCAGGAAGAAAAATGTTTGATCATGTTAGCCCTCTTCTGCGTTCTTTGCACTGGCTTCCTGTCGCAGACAGAATTGAGTATAAACTAAACGCTCTTTGCTATAAATCTATCCATCAAGCTGCTCCATCTCACCTCTGCGATAATATTTCCATTTATACGCAGCTTGCACAGTACGTTCACTTTCCGACCCTCTATCTCTCCAGGTCCCTAGGTATAAGCTTTCAACTGTCGGTCGGCGCTCTTTTGCTGTTTTAGGACCAACCTCCTGGAACTGAAACTTCCTCTCTCCCTCCGTCAGCGACCGACCCTCTCTGCTTTCAAATCAAACCTCAAAACCCACCTGTTTTCCCGTCATTAAAGCTCATTCTCTCTTTCCCTCCTCTTTCTTGCCTTTAGGTCTATTTCTCAAACGTATACTAACTTTCACACAACAAAACATACAGACACACACACACGCACGCACACGCGCACGCACACACACACACACACACACACACACACACACACACACACATACACACACACACACACACACGCATACACACACACACACACGCGCGCGCGCGCGCGCGCGCACACACACGCACGCGCACACAAACAATTTAAAGTACACCGCACTTATAGACACTTTAGATTTATACAAAACTCTAATAATTATGCACAATCATAAAGTCTAACAAAGGTCTAACAAAAAAGCAGAACTTACATAAACACAAAAATATTGAGAAAAAAAAGCCAACAAAAACACAAAACTCTTATAAACATCCAGAAAAAATCTCTCAAACAATCGACAACTTAGAAACACATTTACCTTATCTGTTCAATCGAAAATTCTAAGCACCGAATCAGTTCCTTCTGGCCACAGACAATTCCGGCTGTCCAGCTAGTTTAGCCTAGGCCTAATTAGTAATGAGTGAAGCTAGCCCTCGCCATGGATACTACATAGATACATGCCCTCTCGTTTCATTTGTGCCAATCTGTAAAATGTTGTTGTCGCCGAGGGAAAGTCTGTTCGTTTAGCCAGAGTGCCAGAAACCTGACACCATCAGCGTTATCGGGGGTCTTTGCTCCAGCGCGAATTATCTTTCTTTCTCTCTGCATGTATGCTATTCAAAAACAGTTAAGGACTATTTGCTTCGAAAATTTCAGACACCATTTTGAGTGCTTTAAGTAACATTTATATATTTTCTGATGTTGTAATATTATAGTCCAATGTCCGGAACTCTATGCCATATAAAAATATCCTGCACAACATTACAAATGCGCTGATAGGAGACCGTTTAAGACGGTACCTTAAATGATCCAATGGGATGCATTTGCGCACTGTGCCGATAAAAAAATAAAGCATAGCAGTGTTCACACATGACCAATGAATAACACCGCAGGTGAATTTGTCTTCTCACCCTTGTCATTTGCGCGTAAAAGAAATCCAAAGACTTATTAAAACAAACCCGCACAATTTGCCCTTTGGCCTTCAGGACAATCTCTAACAGTAAACACGTAGATGTGGTGGCAGTGGATCAAAGAGATGACAGCCACCAACACAGCAGCAGCAGCTTGTGACTTTCCGATGGTCCACACACTGTTCATACGGAACAATATCAGATCACTGGATACCAGACCCTCTACTGATGCATTTTAGTGACATGGGTGTTAAATCATTGTGGTGCCAAGAGGCGACAGTGGCGATGAAAGGGTTTTCGTACCTTCAATTACTATTGGATGCAGTTGTAATATATCACAATTAGTCCCATATTTAGGATAGCCAATAGCCATTGACTTGTACATTCTAGTGTAAGAATATTTAAGAAAGCTTAGAGACCGGTAGAGAACAAAACGTGTTCAGAAAAAGAAACCTTTCTGAATCATCTGACTCAAGTCTTTTGAATCTGAACTCTCCAGACCCTAAGATTGTGGGAATACATCATGACTTCTGCATCAGGGTGCCCCTCTGCTGTGGCATGGAAATTGTTGTTGTTGTCGTCGTACCCTGGCTAAAAGACTCCAGGGATCATCCCAACAACCGAAGCACTTGTGAAAACTATGGTACAAATGCACCAGCTAGGGATGAGAAAATTACGTGTGTGACCGCATTTGATTACCCCGCCACGTGAGCAGCCACACTCCGACTTTGGAGGATTTTGGAGAATGATGATGGTTATGCTAGGAACTTGTCATGTCTAAAGACAATCCCCGCATAACTATGTCTAGCATAGCAACATTTTGATATAGCCTTGGTGTTCTAGCCTATGGCAATTGGTCTCAGTGACACAGCCTTAAGCCAAGGCGAGCATGGAAGTCAATACCTTTCTTTCCGGTTTACTGAAATGTAAATGCCTATTCACAGCTGTTTTACTCTTCATGCACTGGTGACACCAGGAGAATATGTTTACCTTAGATTACAAAAACAAAAAAACAAAAAAAACAGGTGAAAGCTACATGTGGCTATGTCACACTTTCCACCTGTCTATCTGTCTGTGTTTGTTTGTTTGCTGGTTGTCTGTCGATCTAACCATAAACGGTGTTAGTTAATAACATATATGGTCAGCCATGAAACGCACTCTCAGAAGCTGATCAGACATACCTTTTTTAAAACAATGCATATTGTCATAAAATATCGAATTGACTGGGAGTTTGTTCTTATGACTTGCCA
The DNA here is from genome assembly GCA_017654935.2 of Phymorhynchus buccinoides. NCBI lineage: Eukaryota > Metazoa > Mollusca > Gastropoda > Neogastropoda > Raphitomidae > Phymorhynchus > Phymorhynchus buccinoides. The sequence goes on from CM065687.1 coordinate 13,169,855, forward strand.
TTTGAGTGAACTGAGATATTAAGACAATCATCTGGGGCAATTCTAACCATGACCACTTCAGTACTTTAAACAATAGTGATTGGACACTCGGGTTTTCATGAAAAATCGATCTCCTAGCATTATGTCCATCTAAATTCAAACGATGTATTTTTTGACCATCTAAATTCAAACGATGTATTTTCTGACCATCTAAATTCAAACGATTTATTCACTCCTTTTCAGTCAGCTTACAGACCAGGTCACAGTACTTAAAATGCTTTAGTGAAGGTTGCTAACGATCTTCTTCTTTCTTTTGATGAAAGAAAACTCAGTTCTGACTCTTTTGGACCTTTCAGCAGCGTTTGATACCATTGGCCACAACACTCTTCTTTCTCGTTTGGAATCTGTCTTCGGCATTAGTGATGCAGCTCTCCAGTGGTTCACCTCTTATCTTTCTAACCGTACCCAGATTGTTTCCATTCCGGACAGCAACTCTGATCCATTCTCTGTTTCCTGTGGTGTGCCACATGGATCAGTCATGGGGCCTGTTCTATTTGTTCTCTGCACTTATCTTCTTTCAGACAGCATGTCTCAGCATTCAGCTATCTACCACTTATTCGCCGATGATACTCAACTGCAACAGTCTTCTAAGCCTAGTGAGATTGATGATCTAGTTTTGTCCATGCATGATATTGTTTCAGATGTCAAGTCGTGGATGACCTCCAATAAATTGAAACTATATGATGATAAGAGTGAAGCAATGATCATTTCCACTCGGAGAAGTTCCACCTCTGTTCAGGTTCTTGATTATCTTGTCATTGGCGATGCTACTGTCCTTTTCTGTCAATCAGCTAAAAACCTTGGTGTAACCCTCGATTGTCAACTAACTATGATCACTCATGTCATGACTCTGATTCGTAATGTGAACTTTGAACTCCGTCATATTAATGCCATTCGTTACAATCTCACAGTTGAAGCCACCAAGACTCTAGTATCAGCATTTGTACTGTCTCGCATCGACGATTGCAATTCCTTACTTGTAGGCTGTCCGCAAGCCCTCATCAACAAACTTAAAAAAGTTCAAAACAATGCAGCTCGGTTAATCCTTAAAGTCCCTCGTACAGACCACACCAAACCCCACCTCATGCAATACCTTACACTGGCTTCCAGTCGAGGCAAGAATAAAGTATAAAATTGCTTGCCTCTATTTCAATGCTGTCAATGCTAGTAGTTGTAAGCTATAGAGCTTACACTGTCAGGAGCCGAGTGTGTAAAAGTACTGTAGATCGCCATAAATGATAATCAGTACATTTAGAGGAAGCATGATCAGTATCATCCAAACAGGTGGAAGGTGGGGAGTGTTAAGCATGGTAACAGAGGCAGTGAGTTCGTTCACAAGGATCCCCACCTGTAGTGTAGGTGAAAGGGTGGGGGTAAAATAATGGCTTCAGTCAGCTGCGGACTGCGAACTCTTTGTATATTCAGGCTTTTTGGCATCACTTGATCAGACCAGGCCAAAACGTGGAAGAAAACATTAACGGTGGATGCTGCAAGACGATGCACGATAAGAATTACCATACAGTTTTAAAAAACACACACCCAAAGATGATTATGAGAAAGCTGCTGATATCATAGATCAGATCGGCAACAAAAAGAAACTCTCCGAGCTTGTCATATAGTCATCCCATGAAAGTTTCTCAATTGGCTTCCAACGTAGGGAAAGGTCTGTCTCATACCTCCCTTGTGAAGAAAGACACAGGCGTGAATGTGACCTGTTTAAGTTTACTATCTGTAAAGGGATTCAACCGTGTATACAATAATGAGAATAGCTCAACAACTCTGAGTATCAATTACTATGATCTGATTTGTAATCCACAGTGCGCTAATATGCTAAGTTCATAGAGATCCACTGTGAACCCACACCAACTGATGCTTTAGTAAAATTCTTAATTTCACTGAACCGTGAAAAAACCAGAATTGGTTTTGAACCACAACAGTTACCATTTGCATCACATTTTCTGCACAGATAGATTCCAATTCCAGATTCATACTGAATCTGGGTAATACGCCTGGCTTTAACAAGGCATTCTTTTCATGTTCTAGTTGAAGTCACACACATTTGGTATTCAATCTAAACCACAGAGGCCTGACCACTATTCAACATACACCCTGCCCCGAAATTGGGGATGAAAAAAACACCCACGCACAATTGTCTGCTAGAGAGGTGATCAATTACGTTACATAGCAGAATCGCTTTTATTTCGATATTTAAGACAGATAACAACGTTATTTAAAAAGTGATCAATGAAAATGTGACGCGTGTTGATAATGAATGAAATTCTGCTTAATGTCCTCCGGTCTGGAACAGACACAAATGGGACATTAATAGATATACAGATGGTGGGAACGATCCTGGAGGCAATGCCCGGAGGCAGTGCAACACCAGGAAAGCCCCGAATTATTAACAATACAGTGAATGTGTATGATAAATTGTGTTGATAATGAAGTTAACTAGTAGATTAGCACATTAAACAGCTGTTAGTACAAAAATAAAAGTGATTGATTTCAATTTTCATTTTAGCCTTTGTATTCAACATAATTTGAAGAACAAAACGCCCACTGTTGCCCTCCTCCACCTCTTTCTTGCTTTCAGGTTTTCTTTTAAAAATAAAGCACAAAAAAAGAAGCCCCCCCCCCCCCCCCGAAACAAACTCGATTTCATTCCAATTATAGTATCTAGAAGGGAGTGAACCAGAGCGTGTGCAAAATTCCCTAGCAAAAGTTAGTTCCCTTAGTGCGCGGACGGAGAGACGGACAGACGGACGGACGGACGCACGCACACACTCATGGACTAAACAAAAACAATAGTTTCCATAGGGAACTGAAAGAGACACGATCGAGTAGCTTTTAATGAAACAAATTCCCCACAACTAGAGCGTTAAGACGCTAGACCACCAGACGCGCTGGAGCATTTTCGGGTCCAGTAACCTTGACCTTTGACCTATGACCTTGATTTTCGAACTTGGTCCAGATATCCTTAGTACCTATCCGAAAGCAAAATGTGAGTGTCCTAGGTCCCTGCGTTCAAACGTTATCGTGCCAGGTGCTCGGCAGCATTTTTGGCGCCAATGACCCTGACCTTGACATATGACCTTCATTCTTGAACTTGGCCTATATATCTTTAGTACCTATCCGCATGCAAAATTTGAGCGCCCTAGGTCCCTCCGTTCAATCGTTATTGCGCCAGGTGCTCGGAAGCATTTTCTGCGCCAGTGACCTTGACCTTTGACCTATGACCTTCATTTTTGAAGATGGCCTAGATGTCTTTAGTACCTACCCGCATGCAAAATTGTAGCGTCTTATGTCCCTCCATTATCGTGCCAGGTGTTCGGCAGCATTTTCGGCTCCAGTGACCTTGACCTTTGATCTATGACCTTCATTTTTGAACCTGGCCTAGATATTCTTAGTACCTATCCACATAGCAAAATTTGAGCGTCCTTGGTCCCTCCGTTCAAACGTCATCGTGTTCACATAGATGAATATATAGTCAGTCGGCTTCAGAATCCACTGAAGACATTACCAGCTTCGCCCACTACGTTCGCGGCTGGTAATCACAGGGGAAAGTCTGCAAATAGCAGGACATCGAGGTAATACCACAGTCCGTTGTTTCAAAAACAGGAGAAACCCGCACCCACACGACGCAAAAACCAAAATTATGTTATTATTGGAAAAAGATCCCCAATGAAGAAACGGAGGGTAGTTGTCCAAATGTTAGCGTCTTACTACCCGGGAAAGGTTAAAATGTGTGAGTGCGTGTGCGCGCGTGTGTGTGAGAGACAATTTTACAACAATTTCACAAATTGAGTGGCTTATTGCGTCATGCTTACGAGAGAGAGAGAGAGAGAGAGAGAGAGAGAGAGAGAGAGAGAGAGAGAGAGAGAGAGAGAGAGAGAGAGAGAGAGAGAGAGAGAGAGAGAGAGAGAATGTACATTAGCAGCGCGGTTGTGTGTGTATACGGGTGCACGCGTGCGTGCGGACATGTGTGTGTGTGTGTGTGTGTGTGTGTGTGTGTGTGTGTGTGTGTGAGAGAGAGAGAGAGAGAGAGAGAGAGAGAGAGAGAGAGAGAGAGAGAGAGAGAGAGAGAGTCTAATAATGTGGTTTTTTGTGTGTATGTGGGCACACACGCACGTACGCACACGCAAGCACGCACACACCGTGTTGTGAGTTAGTTAACCAGGAGTCGTTTGCTTGATCTATTTATTAACCGTATGTGGGAACTCTTTTGTTTGCTTCGTTCTCAAGTTGTTGTTGATCGTCAGCCAGGTGATTTATGATCTTAATGCAAATGATAGCGAGCATGAATACGTCTCAGTAGGCATACCCGCATAGAAGGTTCGGGTTTTTTTACAGAGAGAGAGAGAGAGAGAGAGAGAGAGAGAGAGAGAGAGAGAGAGAGAGAGAGAGAGAGAGAGAGAGAGAGAGAGATTGAGAGAGAGAGACAGAGAGAGAGAGAGAGGGAGAGGAGAGAGAGAGAGAGAGAGAGAGAGAGAGAGAGAGAGAGAGAGAGAGATTGATTCAGAGAGAAAGAGAGAGGGGAGAGAGAGAGAGGGGGGAGAGAGAGAGAGGGGAGAGAGAGAGAGAGAGAGAGAGGGGGAGAGAAAGAGAGAGAGAGAGAGAGAGAGAGAGAGAGAGAGAGAGAGATTCAGAGAGAGGGGAGAGAGAGAGACACACACACACATACACACAGACAGAGTAACTAGTCTGTGTCACGTACTATTTAATAGTAATTTGGCTGCGTGCAAGCATGAAGCTAGAAGATTAAAAAAACCCCACGTATTTGGTTATTAATTCTACTAATAATTATAATCTAAACTAATAGACCATTTTCGGAAAGAACTAGGGGAGAGCACTTCGTGAAAAGTAGAGTTGTTTACCTCCATTACTCGGTCAAATACCATAGGAACAATGCAACAATGGCGTCGAAGCTTGAAACCGCAGGATGCGAGTCAGCGACTTACAAACAATTTTTTAAAATACAAAAATCAGGGGTGACCAGTGGCCACAAACTGATAAAACTTGCAAAATGTGACGTAACAATATAAATGACATACATTTTTTAGAATGACGCACGGTGTTCTAAGTGCTGTATGTCTGCTCAAACACACGAGTCGATAGGCTACGAGAGCTGATGGTAGAGTGACTTCCCCTGTTTGACCGACTGAATTAGGCAAGATCAATCCCACACACCATGAAATTACTCCCCTTAATTATTTCCGAACAATTCCTATTCCCAAGGCTGATACACGGAGTGCCAATGCAAACGCCTCTAGTATGAGATAAGGGGTTCTTTTTCTCATGCGCAAAAGACTGAGCAGTAAATGGGCTTTCCATCCATGGTTGTAGAACATCACACAGCTCTCACTCTTATAGTTCCTTTTGGATAAAAACTGAGGCTAACAGAGGTAGATGTCTTATCTATGTCTACTGCAAATAAACCCATTATGCTGCTCAAAATGTGCTAAGGATATTATCTTAAACATGTAAAATTATCAAAGATAAACATAAAGCCATTGATTTGTTTCCTTGTTTAGTTCAATTAACATTTCATCGTCACATTCCAATGAAAAACGAGGCCCGAGAATAATTTGAATGGCTTACCTAAAGGAACGTTTGTGAAACCCCATAAAAATGCATAAAGCAAACAAATGGAGCGAAATTTCACTTTCCGATTTGTTGTTGTTGTTTTTTTGCGGCCAGAAAAGCAATGGATAAGCATGTGCGAGATCCCCTCACTGCAATTCCAGCTTGGAAACGCCATTTTGTGTTCTGGAGGAGCTTTTGAAGCTCCTGCTGATCCAGGGTGTTCCACTCCTCTAACAGGCATTGTTCTGTGTCCTGTAGACTTCTGAGCTGCTATGAACGGCTGCTAACGGCTGCCTGGAGCATGTTTCAACATTGTTCTATCAGACTGAGGTCTCTGGATCGGGCAACCTACCTCATAATGAACGATGATCTCTTGCAGCATGTACACGTAAACAATCCTTGCTCGATTAAAAGATGCATTATCATCCATTAAGATGTCATAATCTCGTGTCGTACCACCAGAAAGTTGAACGTGGACATCGATGAACTCATACCTGCAGTGAACAGCTATCAGGGATTCCTTTTGAAGAATTTGTGACACTGTTTTCCCGACCATGCTGATACAGACGCAAACCGTCAAAGACCCACCCCCCCCACCCAAGATCTGCCACACACTCTGACTCACGTTTCCTGGTAATGCTTTCCTGAGAACCTCCACACCCTGGCAAGACCATCCGTGAAATTAAGACAGATCCCTGAACTCGTTGGTGAAGAGAATTCATGTCCAGTCTCACAATGTCCAGATGACGTGGTTCTGGGCTCTCAAAGGACAGCACTGCTCATGAGCTGGAAGGACCAGTATGCCCAAAAATGCAAAGGCAGCATGTGAAGGCAGCATCATGGAGTCCGTTCCTTACAGTATGGGTGGAAATGTTCCATGAGGCATTCAGCAAATCAAAAAGCTGCGAGATAGCGATTTGGGCAGCCCTGAAAAAAGCGGAAAACGGCCATTTTTATTACCACTCGCCCAAATTCTGTCACAGTCACGACATGTATCAGCAGTACCAACCTCATGGCAGTGAATACAAGCTTTGGAAGCGACGCATTGTGATATTCCAAACACAAATGACTCAAAGAGTCTGTGTACAACTGTTCTCCAGCATGTCAACACAGAAGGACAACTCTTTGCGTGTCAAATCACGTCATTGTCTCACTTCGGCCATGAAACTTTGTCTCTTGCACGACATTTGCGATGTGAGCATGAAATGTAATTGATTCTGACAATTTTAATTCACTTTTATGTTTTCACCCCATTTCAGTCAAATGACACTTTCGTGGGTGGCACTCGAAATTCACGCGATGCACGTAGACAGGAAGTTGGATAAAACAAGTTTGAGTGAGCTTGTGTTCACGGATGAATGCTCTTTCCGGTCATGTATTTTGTATTGCTTACAAGTACACCACCTGTTAGTAATCCAGGTTATAAAAGTCCATCCTTAGCAAATGTTGAGAAGTGTATGCTTTTCAGCTCTCGTTTTAACAAGTGGCCCCAATTCAGGCCGATGTCATAGATTTTTTTATATTGGAGATGCCTTGCCCAGGGTACATCCTCACTCTCTCGGCCAAAGGGATTTGAGAACAGCTGGCGTTGGGGAAGGTCCCCAAAGGCCAACCAATCCCTTTGGCTGCAGCACCAGAGCCGGTGCCAAGGCCCCCTCGTTTGAGAGTCGTACTCTCAGTCTCAGCTTCCACAAAAGAATACACTGTACCAATGACTTCCCATTTCTGTCGAAAATATATTGTACAGCGCTCGTGTAACTGTTGGCCCCATACAACACGGGCTAATGATAAAAACAATAATATAAGAGCCCTTTGAGTAAAGCAGACAGCACACAGACAAAGAAAGAGTAGTCGTGTTTTATGTTATTTCATCATTTTGAGGACAGCACACACAAAAACAGAGGACCGAATATTCGACTTTTCATGAAAGAGTAGAAATCATCTACAACAATGATTGCATTGCCCCTACCCCCCCCCCCCCCCCCCCCCCCCGACCCCCCCCCCCCCCCTACCCCCCCCACCCCCACCCCCCACCCCCGAGGTCAAGGTCGCGCACAGACAGACGGACAGACGAACACACACCATACGCACGGGCTGACGGGCCACGGACGAAACAACAACAATAGTTACTGATGCTTCGCTCGGGAACTAACAAGGTTGAACCCGAGAGGATGGGAAATTCCTTGCATTGCGTACAGACGCACGCACGCACGCACGGACGGACAGACGCACACATGCACGGTCGGACGCCTCACGGACCAAAAAACTAAAACAAGGCTGAGCAAACAAGCGGGAGCAAAGTTCCCTCGCGGTCAAGGTCGCGCACGGACAGACGGACACACGCATGCACGGACAGATACATGGGCGAAACAACACCGCTTCGCTCGGGAACTTATAATAATTATCCGAAGCTTCGCTCGGGGAACTAACACAAGAATTGCAGTTTCAGATCCAATGTCCTCAGTCTGCCAGTTGTCGAAGTGATTGATGCAGGTAAAATGCGTAGACAGTGTTAGACTGGAGGATGAACTCCATACTATAATTCCTGTAGATATTACAAGGGTACCTGACAATTAAATACTAACTATAGTTTTCTTCAGTCTGGTATTGTGGAGAAAAAAAAGTCAGCTTCAAAAGAAGGTGTTTTTTTTCCTCCACGATTCTATTTCACGTAATAAGCATCGATTTGCCGAATCTGTGCAAAGAGTGTTTTTTCTTGCCAATTTCATGGAATGGGCAGCCGATTACGCGGAATCGGAAATTTTGCCTATTCCGCGAAATAGGCAAGTTTTAAATCAGCCAGAAATCTCATCTCAGGGAGAAGACCGAGAAGAGGGACGCCGCCCGGAGTTCCTCAGGAGGAGGCAGAAGCCAGGACAGGAGCCAGGGTGTGGCCGCCTGGGGGGAAACCTGGAGTTGGATCCCTGCCCTATCGTCTAAATATAAATTGTTCGGAAATCATTAAGGGGAGTAATTTCATGGTGTGTGGGAGTGATCTTGCCTAATTCAATCGGTCAAACAGGGGAAGTTACTCTACCATCAGCTCTCGCCTCGTGTGTTTGAGCAGACATACATCACTTAGAACACCGTGCGTCATTCTAAAATTGATGTAATTTATATTTTTACGGTTACATGTTGCAAGCTTTATCAGTTTGTGGACACTGGCCCCCCCCCTATTTGTTCTAAAATAAATGTTTGCAAGTCGCTGACTCGCATCCTGCGGTTTCAAGCTTCGACGCCATTGTTGCATTGTTGCTATGGTATTTGACCGAGTAATGGAGGTAACCAACTCTAATTTTCACAAAAGGCTCTCCCCTAGTTGTTTTTTTCCCTCCGAAAATCGTCTATTGTGGCACAGGGTTTGCGGAGTCCAGACCACATCTTGCAGGACTGCCCGACTTTCGACAACCTGAGACACGAAATATGGCCCAGGGCTGTGACACTCTGGGACACTATGGGATCCTTACACCAAGCAGGACGTCGACAGGCTGGAGCGCACCCAAAGACAGGCAGCCCGCTTCATCACCAATGACTATAAGTCACGGAATCCGGGCCGCGTGACAAAGATGCTCCAGGACTTGAAACTGCCAACACTGGAGGAGCGCCGTAAAGACCAACGCCTCAGCCTCCTACACAAGATCTCTGAGGCTCAGATCCCAGCCTTACCACCAGAGGATTTTTTAACTCCAGTCGACACAAATCGTCGTAGGATCAGGCCCACAAGATACGCTGACTGCACAACAGACAACATTGTTCAGAGTCAAGCGGTGCAAAATTCAAGAGGCTTCATAATTCCACCAAGCAGCACAGCTCAGTACAGCAACTCCTTCTTTGAAAGAACAGTGATGGAGTGGAATCAACTGACCAACGAAGCCATCATAGCAGTAGTCTGGTGGTGTTGACAGCTTTTTAAGAGTTGACCATAGGCCTTTTTGCAGTATCCGGGCTGGACCAATCCGGCTAGCGTAGCGCTCACCGGGGACGAACCCCGACCGGCACAGCTCCTGCCCTTCATTTACCACTACTTTGACCTATGGCCCCTGATTCCCTATTTTAATCTTTAGTTGGAGCAGGCCCCGAGCCTGGCACTGATGGTGCTGCGCTGGCGGGGCCTTCTGCGATGGCTTCGTCAGTCAGTTGATTCCACTCCATCACTGTTCTTTCAAAGAAGGAGTTGCTGTACTGAGCTGTGCTGCTTGGTGGAATTATAAAGCCTCTTGAATTTTGCAAGAACTTTCCTCCGAAAAAAGTAATACTTGCAATAAATTAATTTTAAAAAAGCAGAAAAAAAGAAACAGAAACGAGGCAGAAAGCAGAAACAGACCATTCAGATTCAGATTCACTTTATTATCCCATAACTGAGAAATTGCAGCCAGGTGCATATAAGAATCACAGCACAATAAACACATTTATGAACAACAAAGAATTGATATGAACTAAGAACACTGCATTTTCATAATTAGAAACAACAACAGACAAAATATGAACAAGCAATTCTGGTAAAAGCAAAACGCATTTTAAATACATTAAAATATAGACATAATCAGCTGAAAACGTGTCAAGAACAATATTAAAATGCAGCAATAATAGTACCCATACTCTCTCCACACAACCAATTCAGACAACGACATACACAGCAGCAATCTTTTCCAGAACAAAAGGACTACAAATAGTATTGCACATAATACAATCCAAAGGAGATGGACAAGATGCTCCACAAAAGGACTACACATAGTATTGCACATAATACAATCCAAAGGAGATGGACAAGATGCTCCACAAAAGGACTACACATAGTATTGCACATAATACAATCCAAAGGAGATGGACAAGATGCTCCACAAAAGGACTACACATAGTATTGCACATAATACAATCCAAAGGAGATGGACAAGATGCTCCACAAAAGGACTACACATAGTATTGCACATAATACAATCCAAAGGAGATGGACAAGATGCTCCACAAAAGGACTACACATAGTATTGCACATAATACAATCCAAAGGAGATGGACAAGATGCTCCGCAAAACAATTACTCGGTGGAGTACAGTAAGAGTTCAAAAGATGGATGGACCTTGGAATGAAAGTTTTCTGTGCTCTTATTTTAAGTTTTACAGTTCTGTATCGACGGCCTGATGGTAACAGTTCGTTGTACCACCCTGGACCGCAATCTATCATCCACGCCATCTCAGCGCGCTACGTCTGGCCTGGGCTCAAGAAAGACGTGAAGAACATGGCCCGGGCCTGTCATGCATTTCAGACTAGCAAAATTGGTCGTTATGCACACCAAAGCCCCTTTGTCCCCCTTCGACGCTCCTGACAGACGCTTTGGTGACATACACGTGGACCTGGTGGGACCCCTCCCTCCATCAGAAGGGTGCAACTATCTGCTCACGGTTGTAGACAGATTCACAAGATGGCCGGAAGCCATTCCCCTCCCCAATGCAGAAGCGGTCACCTGTGCCAAGGCCCTGTTACACACTTGGATCACGCGTTTCGGAGTTCCAGACACCATCATTTCAGACCAAGGCCGTCAGTTTGTCAGTGCACTGTGGCTTGAACTTCACATGGTGCTGGGTGTTAAACCCCAAAACACCACCACCCACCACCCCTAAGCCAATGGAATGGTGGAACGGTTCCATCGCAGTTTGAAAGCAGCTCTCAAGGCTCGCCTCCACGGACCATGCTGGATGGATGAACTGCCGCTGGTGATGATCGGCATCAGGACAACCTGGAAAGAAGACCTGGATGCAGCCCCTGTTCTTCTCACCTACGGCACGAATGTCAATGTGCCCGGTGATTTCCTCCCTGCCCCACGAGCAGATAAAGTGACTCCACCAGTAAATGTGTGCAAGATCTTCAAGAGACACTTAGAAAGCTTCCCCCTCCAACCCCTGCCCATCATGGATCTATAGCTGGATATATTCCCAAGGACTTGCAATTTGCTGACAAATTCTACGTTCGCCATGATTCACACAAAGGACCTTTAGTGAAGCCCTATGATGGACCTTTCCCGGTGCTTGCCCGTGCAGAGAAACATTTTGACATCATGAAAGAAGATGACAAAGCGATCCGTGTTTCCAAACCCGCCTACTTCCCCAACTCCCAAACTGTTCTTGCAGTAACAAGGCCATCCGACGCCCTCCAGCGTTCTTGCGTCCAGCAACCAAACGGTGTTCCAGATCCTGCTCAACGATCCAGTATTCCTGTCCCTGCTCAACGATCCTGCGTTCCTGACCATGCTCAACGTTCCAGTGTTCCTGACCGTGCTCTACGTCCCAGTGCTGTTCCTGCTCAACGTTCCAGTGTTCCTGAACCAATGGACACTCACAACGCTCCGCAGACTGAGCGCACTGTTCCCGCTGGACCAGATGGCACCAAAGACACCGCAAAGGCTTCAGCAGAGGGCCAGCAAGAAGAGTATCCTTTGTTGCCCGATGCTTCTGCACCACCAGTTAGGACATGTACAGGCAGACTGGGGCAGAAGCCTGTTAAGTACAGAACAATTTACAGACTAAATCGGTTTTAAATCCATGCATACCTGTTGTGTTGATAGGTCTTTTCGGATAGGACATTTAATATTCATATTGACAAACCGATCAGCAAAGACACTGATTATCATTACTGATGATATGCCTTTTACGTTGGCTCATTAGCCACTATGTAATTACTAATTGTATCGTTTTCCATTACATTATAAGGCATTGCTTACAATAACCTATTTAATTTCTTTTTCACTCATTGCGCCGTTCTGGGGGTAGTCCTGTAGCATTGCTATAATTGTGATATAACGTCGCATACGTTTTGTTTAGTTTTGGGTATTCAGTTTATTATTGTTTCCATTCGGAAGTGTTTGATTGTTTTGCAGTTTGGATGACCGTTGCTTCTACGATGATGCTTCATCATTAAAAGAGTTTATATACTTTATTCCGTGCCTTGTGTGTTGCTTCAATATGTTTAACTTTATTAGAAAGATGGAGTGTTTTTCTTGTAATTACTGCGATTTGTGTAATACAGCGGTTTGAGCTGACTGTTTATAAAACTTCACGGTGTTCATAAACATCTATTGTGTACAACCTTGTTAAAAAGAAAAGTTGCACATCTGAGTTTAAATATGTATTCCAGAAAGAGCAAGCCCATGTCCCAGTACACCAGATTACCGAAAATAGTCTCCGGTATAACGACCACCTCACAATCGCGGACAGTTTTGGCAAGCCAGCTAGGTGGTCGGGATACTGAGGTTCTGCCGTACGTATCCACTGTAATCATTCTGACACAGGATGTTTGTTTAAAACTCAGCACAGCAGTATCACCAAAGGCTCACGAAAGATAAACTACTAATCATAGTAACAAAGCCCTACCTATGTTCAAGAAAACACTTGAAAGAATAGTAAATCACTTCCCAATATTACCATAGGTTTTGTGTTCTAAACCCAACAAAGATATGCGGAAGAGAAAACGTGAACTGAAGTTATGCCAGCCACTCTGCAACACCTTCTATTCTAGCTGGTGACTGCATCATGTCTAGGGTTGAACGGAATTAACTCTACCTAGAGCACCCATACGGGGACACCGATGAAACACGCATTTCCTGTCCATTTACATTCACATATTTGTGAAGTAAATAATTTATCTTAGCATACCAAATAAACACGAGCCAAAAATTAAGCAACCCCTCTTGGAAATCCACAACAAAACGTTTGATAACTAATAAAACGAGAGTGAATTCAAAGAATCACTTCATTCTTTCTAAGTTACACTAAGACGAGTCTCGGTTATGTACTGAATATACAAAGTACCCAAAATATCAAATCAAAGTAACCAATTTTGTTCTGCAAAGATGGTGACTGATTTTTACCATTTCACTTCTTCTGAAAAAGTTTGACTTTGGAAGCCCACAGAGAATAAAATACAGATGTGTTGCCATTGATTTTCACTGAGAATAAGTAAAGCAATCTCTTCTCTTTCAGTTTTGCACAGATTGTGTCACTGAAGTTGCGCTATGTGCTGTCACGAATGAACGTAACTTCCCCATAACTAAATCGCCTTTTGGCGCCATTTTACATGCGGCAAAATAATATACTTTTATTGCTCCAAATTACCCCATCCTTCTTGTACAGCATTTGTGAGCTACACCACTTTGTTTGGAGTGGTTATTTCACCAGGGTGGCTCTCTACAACACGTCCCTTAAATGTGCAGTCATTTGAGACCTGTAGATCATGCCGGCTAGTCTTTACGGACATTAATGCTTACGTTTTTGAAAGCCAGTTATACACTTGCGATTGTAATGGACTGTTGAGCATTTGAAAGAGCCTGTCTCACACAATGTCATTGAGTGACTTTCTTGCGTTGTCGTTCAAAAACGAGCAGTGATAGCTGACCATAACTGCCTTGCCTGAACACAACCCACTCTCTGCCACCTCTGTATAACTTTTTCCTGGTTCTGATATGTCTGATGTGATGAGAGAGCAGCCTTGGACATGTAAATCAAACTTGAATTTGTACAAAGGGTACCCTAAGATTGGTGTGGGCGTTACCCACAACGTAATTTGCATGTAAACAACGTGAAAGTATGCATGCAGGTCGGTAAGTCAATATGCTACATTGTACTGATTTACAAAATATGTGCCAGTCACCCAGAAAAATAGGTCATCTTGTTTTGCAAAAGGTTGGTTAACTTTTTGGCTCATGTTTAGATAATAAAAATCGGTTGATCACTTTGAGAGATCCATCTCTGTGGTAGTGGTCAAACTTGAAGCCGCCGTTTGAAAAAACAACAACAGCAAAAAAACAACAACAAATAGAACAAAACATCCAGGCTTTCTCACCACATAAGTGGTAATGACAAGTAACAAATAGTATTAGCACACTCAGAACTGGTGAGTTTATGTCCCTTTGTTCTGTCTGGGACTGGCCATTTGATTGGGTCCGTTACAAAATCACAACTAATACGTTATGAAGAGTTTGAGACCGATATTTTCAGAAACTGTGTACAACTCCATGCATAAATTGATCGTAAAACAATTATGAGATTTCATAGCCTTCATCGTTATGTGTCTTCTGTTGTCTTCCGTTTCAGCTTGGGTTGATTTGCTCTAAATGGCAGACAGAGAGAAGTAGGGTTTTACATGAAATTACAAGACTCCCACTCTCATCAGTCTGACCAAAGGGTTCAGGATTATTTGACACTTGTATTTTATTTACTCCCAAAATCTGCATAAGATTATGCAACAATAATAATAAAGCAGCTCAATGGCGCCAAAACAAAATATGGATAAAAACACAATGAAATCCGAAAGGATTCACAAGACTTTTGTCTTTCTATAAGGTTCGCCCCATGCCGGAAGGGTTACTAATTATATTCGGTGTCCGTAGGAAAGTTCAAATGATTGGCGCAGTCAGGTAGACTTAGCTGTTTGAAGTTCTGGGCTTGCTCGTCAGGTGAGAGTAGCTCCCAGTCGTTCCTATTACGGCTTCGCGGGATGGCACGGTTCAGGCGTGGTCTCCTCGCGGATTCTGGGTGCGGGTCGTCTTGGCGGCGATCCCGTCTTGGTGCTTGGTGGAGTCCGGGATGATCGTCCGGCCCACGATGCCCTGCTGATAATCACAGGAGAAGGTGGATGTAGATCTCTATGGCTTAGAGACAAGGGGCTTCAGTCGGCAGGGAATTAGTGAATCCCAACCGGCTTGAAGGCTTCCCTTGTACAATAGCACTACATGTAGTTAATAAATAAACTGAATTTCAGTTAACAAACTGAGATCAGTAAAACATAAAAGGTGATCAATCCAACATCACTCTCCATCCAACACCTGGAAAGGAATGGTATCATAAAGTGCAAGATTGCGGCCCATAGGTTTCCTACTAAAAATAGTGCAAGATTGCGGCCCATAGGTTTCCTACTAAAAATAGACAAAAGGGTTAGTAGGCATAAACTCCGGTTCTGGTACCAAAAGTGTTCAAGTCAAAAACACACACACACAAATAATCAGTGCACATAAATAGAATAGAATGTTTACCACTTCTTTTCTATAACATATCTATCTACTCCTTATTCATCATTGAACATAGGATCTAGATCAAAACTAGAGTCAAACAAACAAGATCTCAATCACCTGCCATCAATAATACTTACTAGTGGGCTTATGATGACTGGTTGTGAGTGTTGCTCTAGCTACGTTTCAGCATCTTGTGTGACAACTTTTTCTCACCACTCCAATTATAGCCTTCACTTTCAAACAATGAAAGCCTGCTATTGGTGTATTACAGTCCACACGTCACAAGATTGCTGTTCTAAATGTACCGAACAATCACGCGCCTATTCCATCCTTATCACATTCCTGACATTCCTAACCTTGTGATTGGAAAGGCAAAACCGTCTTCAAAGGGAGATAACCGTGGTTGTCACTTTCTTGTGATGAGACGGTAGAAAGGGGGGGGGGGGGGGTGAAGGGAGATAACCTCGGTAGGTGGTACGTGCTGACCGGGGAGAAAGAGATAAACAGACCCTTACGCGGCGTTCTCTTTGAAGCAGCGGGGCAATTAACGTGGCGGCTGGACAGAGAAATGAAAAGGAGAGGGGGGGGGGGAGGGGAGAAGGGGGGGGGGGGTGTAGATAAGAAATAAAGAAAGTGGGTCGCGCGGGACACTTACGTCACAGTCCCCCCGAAGAAAAGATTCTGGTAAATCCCCCGAAGGCTTCCCAAATACACTACATGAGTTAATAAATAAACTGAATTTCAGTTAAAAAACTGAGATCAAAAACATAAAAGGTGATCAATCCAACATCACTCTCCATCCAACACCTGGAAAGGAATGGTATCATAAAGTGCAAGATTGCGGCCCATAGGTTTCCTACTAAAAATAGTGCAAGATTGCGGCCCATAGGTTTCCTACTAAAAATAGACAAAAGGGTTAGTAGGCATAAACTCCGGTTCTGGTACCAAAAGTGTTCAAGTCAAAAACACACACACACAAATAATCAGTGCACATAAATAGAATAGAATGTTTACCACTTCTTTTCTATAACATATCTATCTACTCCTTATTCATCATTGAACATAGGATCTAGATCAAAACTAGAGTCAAACAAACAAGATCTCAATCACCTGCCATCAATAATACTTACTAGTGGGCTTATGATGACTGGTTGTGAGTGTTGCTCTAGCTACGTTTCAGCATCTTGTGTGACAACTTTTTCTCACCACTCCAATTATAGCCTTCACTTTCAAACAATGAAAGCCTGCTATTGGTGTATTACAGTCCACACGTCACAAGATTGCTGTTCTAAATGTACCGAACAATCACGCGCCTATTCCATCCTTATCACATTCCTGACATTCCTAACCTTGTGATTGAAAAGGCAAAACCGTCTTCAAAGGGAGA
Organism: Phymorhynchus buccinoides; assembly: GCA_017654935.2. Classification (NCBI taxonomy): domain Eukaryota; kingdom Metazoa; phylum Mollusca; class Gastropoda; order Neogastropoda; family Raphitomidae; genus Phymorhynchus; species Phymorhynchus buccinoides. Next base: position 13,186,864 of record CM065687.1, read on the forward strand.
TAACCGTGGTTGTCACTTTCTTGTGATGAGACGGTAGAAAGGGGGGGGGGGGGTGAAGGGAGATAACCTCGGTAGGTGGTACGTGCCGACCGGGGAGAAAAAGATTCAAACAGACAACGCCCTTCCTCGGCGTTCTCTTTGAACGCAGCCGGGCAATTAACGTGGCGGCCGGACAGAGAAATGAAAAGGAGAGGGGGGGGGGGGGAAGGGGGGGGGGGGGTAGATAAGAAATAAAGAAAGTGGGTCGCGCGGGACACTTACGTCACAGAGGCCCCCCGAAGAAAAGATTCTGGTACCGGAATCTTCCTGTGGAACGCCGACTCCACTTTCGACTTGGGCGACAGGGACAAATTAGTGGGGAGACTGGGTCGGCTGGAATGGTGGAACATCTGGTCGCAACACAGAGTTCAAAGGAGCAGGTGGGTTAGAGATCAGTGGAATGGATTCCGACTGAGGTTGGTGCGGCAATCCTGTGTTGAGTTGTCCCAAGGTTGATTGCAGAATAGCAAACACCTCTTGCCTGAGTTTCCCCTTTAGCCTGGATTCATCATTGCTGATGATGTGGTTTGGTAGGCCGATTCGGGCGAAAATGGCTTTGAGTGCCGCAGCTATCTGACTAGCATCAAGTGAGGAGATTGGGGCGGCATCGCACTGCATGGTACATATGTCGACCACGGTGACTATGTACCGGAATTTCTTCTTCCGTTTAGGTAGAGGCCCGACCAAGTCGACTGCCACTCGCTGAAAGGGAGGGGTAGGTGACGGCTGTACGTGCGGCGGCCTGTCCCGATAGTACCTTCGGTGGGTGTTTGCGGGTACAGTGCTGCCTTTCACCTGAGGTACCTGTGGCGAGTGGTCTTGGGTCGTTAGGCGGACATTCCTTGGGAAGGATTTTCCAAGTTGTGGCGGACTTGGGGACTTGGGACAATCTGGATTGGCTCGCGCGGCAATTTGGTTTGCCGCGTTGAGAGGTTTCTTCCCTGCTGAGGGAGATTTGCTCTTTGGGAAGGAGGGAGGGAGTTGGTTTGTGGATTGGGGAGAAGGGAATGCTGCTGAAACTATGGCAGGTTGAGAGGGGTGCCCTAAAAACACATACTGTGATCCCAGTATGAGGTCATAGACAGGACTGTCCATGAGCACTGCCTTGATGGGTCCCTTAACATATCTGGTGTCGACATTGATTATGGCGACTGGCAAAGTGGATGGGGGGATTGCAGCATCAGGGCCTTGCAGAGAGATGAAGTCTCCCGTGTATGCTGACGCGGGGACTAAGGATCCGCAGACAATGGCGTCGCATGACAGTCCAGTGTCATAGAGACACTGAACAGGGATGTTGTTGACAGTCGCCTGTCCAACGACTGACGGTGTGCCTGGACACTGTACTGGGGAGGGGTTTGTGCAATTCTGCGAAGTCGAGACGACTTGCATAGTTGCAACATTTTGCCGCTTGTAAGCAAGTTTCCTGCAGTCATCCCGATTGTGGGTGTTCGACTTGCAGTATGAGCAGAATAAGGGTTGTCCCAGTGGTTGTCGTTCATGGGTAGAACTGTTTGACCCACTTTTGGAGTTGGGGTTAAACCTGCTCTGCTGTGAAGCAGTGGACCCAACTACTTGCTGTAGTTTTGGCCTTTTAGGGGCGCTAGGTTCATCATGGGCTAGAGTGTACCTATCACTTAGCTGGATGAGGTCAGCCAGAGTTGTGGCACCTTGTTCGGCAGTAAAGGTGCGTAACTCTGGGGACATGGTTTCGCGCAGTTGCTCGCCAACCATCAGTTCCCGTAGATCCTCATAGGACTCTGATTTTGCAGAAAGGGACACCCATTTTGTCAGATAGTTCCCCAGTCTATCTGAAAATTGGGCATAGGACTCTCCCCTACCTTTTCTGGTTGACCGGAACTTTTTCCGGTAGGCATCAGCTGTCAACTCGTATCTGTTGAGCAGGGCTTCTTTCAAAGCTGGGTAGTCGGTAATTTGGCTTGACGGAAGTTTGCTGTACACCTCATAAGCCACACCCCTGAGACTTTGGGCAAGCTTGAGGTTGAACTTTTCCGGAGCAAGCTCAAATTCCTGGGCCAGTCTTTCAAATCTATCGAGGAATGCATCGATAGACTCTGTTGCCTCATTGAATGCCTCCAATGTGAAGGTCATGGCTGAGGTATGAATGGGAGGGGGAAAATTTTGAGGGGCAGCAGTCTCAGAGTCTGCTGAGTTTTCAAGCTGCTTCATAGCTAGCTCATGGTCTCGCGCCTTTTCTCGCTCAGTGGCCTCAAGTTCGAGTTCTTTATTTTTGGCATCCTGCACTAGTTGTCTCTGCCTTAACTCATGAGTACGGATTTGCTCTTGAGCGTCGCGATCTTTATCATCAGTTGAGCTCATGGGCTCTCTGTTTGTCTTTCTCAGCTTCCTCCCGAGCTTTATCAGCCTCTTGAGCCTCATGAGCTCTCTGTTTGTCTTTCTCAGCTTCTTGAGCCTCATGAGCTCTCTGAGCTTTTCTCAGCCTCTTGAGCCTCGCGAGTTTTCTCTTTGTCATATTCAGATATGACAAAATTGGCTAACTCTTGGCCTGACAATCCTAGAGATTCTCCCCATTCTTTAAGTTCCCTCCTAAGTTTAACAATCTCAGCCATGGTTGTAAATACAACTATTCAAAATAAAAACAAAGCTGCTGAGTTGAATGTATCAAACAACACTTAACTATTTCAGCATAAACAGAAATAGCATGCACATCAAAATAAAGTCATAAATAGCATTCAAACAAATCAAATCAAAACACAGTGAACCAAATCACAATAACTTTCCCAGTGGACACAAGATAAGTTTTGAAAAGGAACTACCGTTTGAATTGAAATTTGTTAGACTTTATGAAAAAAAATATCCCGGACGCGAGCCCCCAATTAGATGTGACGAGGTAATGGGTTAAAAGGCTAAGTCTCTAGGGAAGACTTTAGAAAATTTGCCTTTAGCCCACTTCTCTAGGGTATGGGAGATGAGCAACTTTCCCGGCCCCTTTTCATCTAATAAATTTATATTTGTGCCCGGGTTCTGGCTCGTATGGTGGTTGTAAGAAATACAAGTGGTTGAATTGCTCTAAATGGCAGACAGAGAGAAGTAGGGTTTTACATGAAATTACAAGACTCCCACTCTCATCAGTCTGACCAAAGGGTTCAGGATTATTTGACACTTGTATTTTATTTACTCCCAAAATCTGCATAAGATTATGCAACAATAATAATAAAGCAGCTCAATGGCGCCAAAACAAAATATGGTTAAAACACAATGAAATCCGAAAGGATTCACAAGACTTTTGTCTTTCTATAAGGTTCGCCCCATGCCGGAAGGGTTACTAATTATATTCGGTGTCCGTAGGAAAGTTCAAATGATTGGCGCAGTCAGGTAGACTTAGCTGTTTGAAGTTCTGGGCTTGCTCGTCAGGTGAGAGTAGCTCCCAGTCGTTCCTATTACGGCTTCGCGGGATGGCACGGTTCAGGCGTGGTCTCCTCGCGGATTCTGGGTGCGGGTCGTCTTGGCGGCGGACCCGTCTTGGTGCTTGGTGGAGTCCGGGATGATCGTCCGGCCCACGATGCCCTGCTGATAATCACAGGAGAAGGTGGATGTAGATCTCTATGGCTTAGAGACAAGGGGCTTCAGTCGGCAGGGAATTAGTGAATCCCAACCGGCTTGAAGGCTTCCCTTGTACAATAGCACTACATGTAGTTAATAAATAAACTGAATTTCAGTTAACAAACTGAGATCAGTAAAACATAAAAGGTGATCAATCCAACATCACTCTCCATCCAACACCTGGAAAGGAATGGTATCATAAAGTGCAAGATTGCGGCCCATAGGTTTCCTACTAAAAATAGTGCAAGATTGCGGCCCATAGGTTTCCTACTAAAAATAGACAAAAGGGTTAGTAGGCATAAACTCCGGTTCTGGTACCAAAAGTGTTCAAGTCAAAAACACACACACACAAATAATCAGTGCACATAAATAGAATAGAATGTTTACCACTTCTTTTCTATAACATATCTATCTACTCCTTATTCATCATTGAACATAGGATCTAGATCAAAACTAGAGTCAAACAAACAAGATCTCAATCACCTGCCATCAATAATACTTACTAGTGGGCTTATGATGACTGGTTGTGAGTGTTGCTCTAGCTACGTTTCAGCATCTTGTGTGACAACTTTTTCTCACCACTCCAATTATAGCCTTCACTTTCAAACAATGAAAGCCTGCTATTGGTGTATTACAGTCCACACGTCACAAGATTGCTGTTCTAAATGTACCGAACAATCACGCGCCTATTCCATCCTTATCACATTCCTGACATTCCTAACCTTGTGATTGGAAAGGCAAAACCATCTTCAAAGGGAGATAACCGTGGTTGTCACTTTCTTGTGATGAGACGGTAGAAAGGGGGGGGGGGGGTGAAGGGAGATAACCTCGGTAGGTGGTACGTGCCGACCGGGGAGACAAAGAGATCAAACAGACAACGCCCTTCCGCGGCGTTCGTTTGAAGCAGCCGGGCAATTAACGTGGCGGCCGGACAGAGAAATGAAAAGGAGAGGGGGGAGGGGAGGGGGGGGGGTAGATAAGAAAGAAATAAAGAAAGTGGGTCGCGCGGGACACTTACGTCACAGAGGCCCCCCGAAGAAAAGATTCTGGTACCGGAATCTTCCTGTGGAACGCCGACTCCACTTTCGACTTGGGCGACAGGGACAAATTAGTGGGGAGACTGGGTCGGCTGGAATGGTGGAACATCTGGTCGCAACACAGAGTTCAAAGGAGCAGGTGGGTTAGAGATCAGTGGAATGGATTCCGACTGAGGTTGGTGCGGCAATCCTGTGTTGAGTTGTCCCAAGGTTGATTGCAGAATAGCAAACACCTCTTGCCTGAGTTTCCCCTTTAGCCTGGATTCATCATTGCTGATGATGTGGTTTGGTAGGCCGATTCGGGCGAAAATGGCTTTGAGTGCCGCGGCTACCTGACTAGCATCAAGTGAGGAGATTGGGGCGGCATCGCACTGCATGGTACATATGTCGACCACGGTGACTATGTACCGGAATTTCTTCTTCCGTTTAGGTAGAGGCCCGACCAAGTCGACTGCCACTCGCTGAAAGGGAGGGGTAGGTGACGGCTGTACGTGCGGCGGCCTGTCCCGATAGTACCTTCGGTGGGTGTTTGCGGGTACAGTGCTGCCTTTCACCTGAGGTACCTGTGGCGAGTGGTCTTGGGTCGTTAGGCGGACATTCCTTGGGAAGGATTTTCCAAGTTGTGGCGGACTTGGGGACTTGGGACAATCTGGATTGGCTCGCGCGGCAATTTGGTTTGCCGCGTTGAGAGGTTTCTTCCCTGCTGAGGGAGATTTGCTCTTTGGGAAGGAGGGAGGGAGTTGGTTTGTGGATTGGGGAGAAGGGAATGCTGCTGAAACTATAGCAGGTTGAGAGGGGTGCCCTAAAAACACATACTGTGATCCCAGTATGAGGTCATAGACAGGACTGTCCATGAGCACTGCCTTGATGGGTCCCTTAACATATCTGGTGTCGACATTGATTATGGCGACTGGCAAAGTGGATGGGGGGATTGCAGCATCAGGGCCTTGCAGAGAGATGAAGTCTCCCGTGTATGCTGACGCGGGGACTAAGGATCCGCAGACAATGGCGTCGCATGACAGTCCAGTGTCATAGAGACACTGAACAGGGATGTTGTTGACAGTCGCCTGTCCAACGACTGACGGTGTGCCTGGACACTGGATTGGGGAGGGGTTTGTGCAATTCTGCGAAGTCGAGACGACTTGCATAGTTGCAACATTTTGCCGCTTGTAAGCAAGTTTCCTGCAGTCATCCCGATTGTGGGTGTTCGACTTGCAGTATGAGCAGAATAAGGGTTGTCCCAGTGGTTGTCGTTCATGGGTAGAACTGTTTGACCCACTGTTGGAGTTGGGGTTAAACCTGCTCTGCTGTGAAGCAGTGGACCCAACTACTTGCTGTAGTTTTGGCCTTTTAGGGGCGCTAGGTTCATCATGGGCTAGAGTGTACCTATCACTTAGCTGGATGAGGTCAGCCAGAGTTGTGGCACCTTGTTCGGCAGTAAAGGTGCGTAACTCTGGGGACATGGTTTCGCGCAGTTGCTCGCCAACCATCAGTTCCCGGAGATCCTCATAGGACTCTGATTTGGCAGAAAGGGACACCCATTTAGTCAGATAGTTCCCCAGTCTATCTGAAAATTGGGCATAGGACTCTCCCCTACCTTTTCTGGTTGACCGGAACTTTTTCCGGTAGGCGTCCGCTGTCAACTCGTATCTGTTGAGCAGGGCTTCTTTCAAAGCTGGGTAGTCGGTAATTTGGCTTGACGGAAGTTTGCTGTACACCTCATAAGCCACACCCCTGAGACTTTGGGCAAGCTTGAGGTTGAACTTTTCCGGAGCAAGCTCAAATTCCTGGGCCAGTCTTTCAAATCTATCGAGGAATGCATCGATAGACTCTGTTGCCTCATTGAATGCCTCCAATGTGAAGGTCATGGCTGAGGTATGAATGGGAGGGGGAAAATTTTGAGGGGCAGCAGTCTCAGAGTCTGCTGAGTTTTCAAGCTGCTTCATAGCTAGCTCATGGTCTCGCGCCTTTTCTCGCTCAGTGGCCTCAAGTTCGAGTTCTTTATTTTTGGCATCCTGCACTAGTTGTCTCTGCCTTAACTCATGAGTACGGATTTGCTCTTGCTCGGCAGCTTTATCAGCCTCATGAGCTCTCTGTTTGTCTTTCTCAGCTTCCTCGCGAGCTTTATCAGCCTCTTGAGCCTCATGAGCTCTCTGTTTGTCTTTCTCAGCCTCCTCATGAGCTCTTATGTTTGTCTCTTCGGCCTCCTGAGCCTCCTTTTGTCAGCGAGTTTTCTCTTTGTCATATTCAGATATGACAAAATTGGCTAACTCTTGGCCTGACAATCCTAGAGATTCTCCCCATTCTTTAAGTTCCCTCCTAAGTTTAACAATCTCAGCCATGGTTGTAAATACAACTATTCAAAATAAAAACAAAGCTGCTGAGTTGAATGTATCAAACAACACTTAACTATTTCAGCATAAACAGAAATAGCATGCACATCAAAATAAAGTCATAAATAGCATTCAAACAAATCAAATCAAAACACAGTGAACCAAATCACAATAACTTTCCCAGTGGACACAAGATAAGTTTTGAAAAGGAACTACCGTTTGAATTGAAATTTGTTAGACTTTATGAAAAAAAATATCCCGGACGCGAGCCCCCAATTAGATGTGACGAGGTAATGGGTTAAAAGGCTAAGTCTCTAGGGAAGACTTTAGAAAATTTGCCTTTAGCCCACTTCTCTAGGGTATGGGAGATGAGCAACTTTCCCGGCCCCTTTTCATCTAATAAATTTATATTTGTGCCCGGGTTCTGGCTCGTCAGATGGTTGTAAGAAATACAAGTGGTTGAATTGCTCTAAATGGCAGACAGAGAGAAGTAGGGTTTTACATGAAATTACAAGACTCCCACTCTCATCAGTCTGACCAAAGGGTTCAGGATTATTTGACACTTGTATTTTATTTACTCCCAAAATCTGCATAAGATTATGCAACAATAATAATAAAGCAGCTCAATGGCGCCAAAACAAAATATGGATAAAAAAACAATGAAATCCGAAAGGATTCACAAGACTTTTGTCTTTCTATAAGGTTCGCCCCATGCCGGAAGGGTTACTAATTATATTCGGTGTCCGTAGGAAAGTTCAAATGATTGGCGCAGTCAGGTAGACTTAGCTGTTTGAAGTTCTGGGCTTGCTCGTCAGGTGAGAGTAGCTCCCAGTCGTTCCTATTACGGCTTCGCGGGATGGCACGGTTCAGGCGTGGTCTCCTCGCGGATTCTGGGTGCGGGTTGTCTTGGCGACGGACCCGTCTTGGTGCTTGGTGGAGTCCGGGATGATCGTCCGGCCCACGATGCCCTGCTGATAATCACAGGAGAAGGTGGATGTAGATCTCTATGGCTTAGAGACAAGGGGCTTCAGTCGGCAGGGAATTAGTGAATCCCAACCGGCTTGAAGGCTTCCCTTGTACAATAGCACTACATGTAGTTAATAAATAAACTGAATTTCAGTTAACAAACTGAGATCAGTAAAAACATAAAAGGTGATCAAGACAACATCACTCTCCATCCAACACCTGGAAAGGAATGGTATCATAAAGTGCAAGATTGCGGCCCATAGGTTTCCTACTAAAAATAGTGCAAGATTGCGGCCCATAGGTTTCCTACTAAAAATAGACAAAAGGGTTAGTAGGCATAAACTCCGGTTCTGGTACCAAAAGTGTTCAAGTCAAAAACACACACACACAAATAATCAGTGCACATAAATAGAATAGAATGTTTACCACTTCTTTTCTATAACATATCTATCTACTCCTTATTCATCATTGAACATAGGATCTAGATCAAAACTAGAGTCAAACAAACAAGATCTCAATCACCTGCCATCAATAATACTTACTAGTGGGCTTATGATGACTGGTTGTGAGTGTTGCTCTAGCTACGTTTCAGCATCTTGTGTGACAACTTTTTCTCACCACTCCAATTATAGCCTTCACTTTCAAACAATGAAAGCCTGCTATTGGTGTATTACAGTCCACACGTCACAAGATTGCTGTTCTAAATGTACCGAACAATCACGCGCCTATTCCATCCTTATCACATTCCTGACATTCCTAACCTTGTGATTCGGAAAGGCAAAACCGTCTTCAAAGGGAGATAACCGTGGTTGTCACTTTCTTGTGATGAGACGGTAGAAAGGGGGGGGGGGGGGTGAAGGGAGATAACCTCGGTAGGTGGTACGTGCCGACCGGGGAGAAAGAGATAACGCCCTTCCGCGGCGTTCGTTTGAAGCAGCGGGGCAATTAACGTGGCGGCTGGACAGAGAAATGAAAAGGCGAGGGGGGGGAGGGGAGAAGGGGGGGGGGGGTGTAGATAAGAAATAAAGAAAGTGGGTCGCGCGGGACACTTACGTCACACACACTATCCACCAACACACAAGAACAACCTGATGTAAATAGTTGTGATGGTGCATGGGAAAAACCGACATAAATCGCTCAGAATAATTTTTGAACAAAAGTTAAAGGTATTCAACAACCCCCCAAAATAAAATAAATCTATTTTAGGCATATTTATGTTTATTGTTTATGTACTCTACCAGTAGCCACAACTTGAAAGACAAATTTGAATGATTTGTTTGTATTTGATTGTTTTTTAAATCAAGTCAATAGAAACAAAGAGGCAAAATTCTGTCTTCTATGTCCGATTTCTGCAAATGATATATCTGGAATGTGAAACTTCAAATCGCTATAAAATCAAAACTAGACAAGATAACTCTATTCTGTTTCCTGCGTATTGACTATGAATCGTTGCTTCATCTTGTAAAAACAAAATCTCAATTTATGCCAAAATTCCATTATGTCTGTTTTTCCCTGCGCTGTCACAATTGATTGCTTTAAACTGGCGAAAGGTCGGTGAAAACAAAAATTAGATAATAATAACACCACTCTGTATAGCTGGTTACATGCCAACAAATCTGAAACTCTCGCGACCCTGATCTGGCTCATTCGTCCCGAGTGAGTTAACTTGATTTTATGCAGTAGGTTTCTTCTCGAATGACTCACTCCATACCTCCCCTCCCTCCTCACCTACTTCCTTCCCACGATCACACCCTCCACCGCCCTATCGCATTTGCCGTGTCCACTTCTCTACGGCCTTCGCTATTACCCCATTATTTAGGGACAGTTTCTACTTCTGTGGATGGGGTCCTTGGATTCTGAATGCCATGGTATGCTTACAAAATGGCCAAGACAGTGCACATGGCTGTTAATAAGCATAGCAGAGTCAAACAACACTGATAACGCTGGTTGTCCATCACTGATGCCTGGTTTTGTTGTTGCTGGATTGTGTGTTTGTGCAAAAAACAAAAATGATTTCCCTTGTACACTGATGCATTGGCTACTTAAAGAATCTTGATCTTGATCTTGATCTAAGGCTACTAGCTATAGGAGCCTTCGATCTTTGCGAACCACATCTCTCGTTCAGAAGCAATGATTGGCGTGTAACAACTGGACGTGCACCGTGGACATCGTGGTGCCCAACGGACAAAGTTACTTGCAGTTTTGGACAGTTATAACTTATATTCATCCCAGCATAGCAATAGTAGATGACAGAAAGAAAAGGAAAAGGCGAGTCAAAGAGAATGACAGATTGTGAGGAAGTTGCTGGCACTGGACTTTCACAAGGCAGGATAACTATTTGTACTGAGAGTCGTTCTGGTGAGCATGAATGTGTGCATACATGTGTGCTTGTGTGTGTTTTGGTTTTGTGGGTTGTGTGTGCACGCATGTGTGTGTGTGTGTGTGTGTGTGTTTGTGTGCGTGTCTGTGTGTCTGTCTGCGTGCATACGTTTTTGTGTGAGTGTGTATGTGTGTTGGTGTATGTGATCAGTCCATGCGGCTCGGTTGCTGTGGCTTACCGAATGGGGTATGAACGAGTTGGCTTCGATAAATGTGTGTGTTTATGTGTGTGCGTGTGCGTGTGTGTGTGTGTGTGTGTTAGAGAGAGAGAGAGAGAGAGTTGCTTTGTATATGCGCTGTTGCTGGTTGGTGTCACTCTTGAATGCTGTTTTTGTTGTCTGTTGATGAATCATTGATTGTAAAGCGCTTTGGGCTCATCTGAGGTAAAGCGCTATATAAATGTACAATTATTATTATTATTATTATTATTCTCAAAATGGATTTGTTCTCAACATGTCTGCGCATGTGCGAAATCGATCATGACGTACCATCAAATTTTATCTTTTGTGTATTCGACACTAAATTGACCCTAAGCCTATCCCTATCCCTATTCCTAACCCTAAGCCTATCCCTAACCCTAACCTGAAACCGTCAAATACACAAAAAATAATTTCGCGCATGCGCAGACATGTTGAGAACAAATCCATTTTGAGAACGCCACACCGGTATCCCCAGCGGTGTGGGGGTGGGTGGTGATAATATCCAATGATGTCGAGGATGTGTGCAAGACTAAAATATCTATGATTGCAAACTCTGAGTTCATATATATTGCATGTTGGCCACTGCAACTAGGGTTGCAACGTACGTGAGTTTGTGCAGAAATACCTGAAGAGTGCACACAATTTTCTTGGTTTCATAACTCTTTTGTGAAGGCACGATTTTCAGTTGTGTGCCACTAATATTAATATCACTTGGTTTTTTTCCATTCAAAAGCTTTTTAGCATTTTGCAGGTGTACCTAAAGCTACATTTGTAATGATTTTCCTCACGCGGAGTGATATGTCTAAGAAGGGGACAGAAGAAAGAAAAGACTAGTGAAGGAAGAACACGAATGAACGAGTAATCAATAAAGTCATATGACTAAATTCAAACATTCAACAGTTCACATTCAAGTCAGGGATCTTTTTGTGAACTGTACAACGGAGAGAAGACAGCAATGGAGGTAACAGATATTCCTTTCTCTACTGCACAGACAACTGATAAACTATTGGATAGAATGGGATGGGAATCTTATGACCAGCTGGGAGACTACTTTGACATAGCTGAATTAATTGAAGACATTAGCGGTGTTCTTGTCATCGCTTTCGGAATGTTTGGAAACTTCATGGTCATTCTGATCATGCACCGCCTTCCTGCATCCATGTTTAACGTTTTCTTCCACATTCTGGCCTGGTCCGACCAGTTGATAGTGATAATACTTCCTCTGCATTTCTTCATCAGCATACAATTCAATCTGACGTTTTTCAACATGGCCGGTTCCTGGCAGTGTAAACTGTTTATGGTAATGATGTATACTGTTTCAACTCTATCTCCGTGGATACTAGCATCACTCACCATTCTCAGAGCAGCCTCTGTGTTGTTTCCACTCCGTGTGAACAGTGTATGGACCATCGGAAAGTCACGAGCTGCTGCTGCTGTGTTGGTGGCTGTGGCTTTTCTGATCAACTGCCACGCTATCTACGGATTTGATGTCGGAGATTGTCCTGGGTTTGTATGCTGCGCTAACAATGTATCGCAGTCATACAGGTGGTTTTATATTAACATTTTCCCATGGATAGAATTCTCTCATTCTTCGCTTGCACCTTTCCTGCTATTGGTATTCAGCAACAGCGTTCTCATCTGGACATTGGTCGGGTCTGTCAGAACAGGCAAGCGTCTCTCTGTGCAGCAAGGCACCCAGGATTCCAGAGAACGGAAAGTGTCTTCTTTGACGGTCACCTTGGTTGTGGCCAGTTTGTCATTTTTCTTTTTGACGACACCGACTTCTTTACATTTCATTGTAGACCAGTATATTGACAAGAGTGACCGAATTCAGTTTGGGAATTACATTATCATCAAAGCAGTGTGCAATTATCTCCTGTACGCCAACAGTGGCATCAACTTTTACCTGTACTGTCTGACAGGGGCCAAGTTCAGAGCAGAGTTTAAAAAGATGATGCTTCAAATCCGGGACCTGGTGTACAGAAGGAAACATGTTAACCCAAAAGTTCAGAGCAGAGTTTAAAAAGATGATGCGTCAAATCCGGGACCTGGTGTACAGAAGGAAACATGTTAACCCAAAAGTTCAGAGCAGAGTTTAAAAAGATGATGCTTCAAATCCAGGACCTGGTGTACAGAAGAAAACATGTTAACCCAAAAGTTCAGAGCAAAGTTTAAAAAGATGATGCGTCAAATCCGGGACCTGGTGTACAGAAGGAAACATGTTAACCCAAAAGTTCAGAGCAGAGTTTAAAAAGATGATGCGTCAAATCCGGGACCTGGTGTACAGAAGGAAACATGTTAACCCAAAAGTTCAGAGCAGAGTTTAAAAAGATGATGCGTCAAATCCGGGACCTGGTGTACAGAAGGAAAGGTGGCAGCTCACAGCACAGACCCTCACACTGAAAAGTAAAAGTAATAAATGTCGGCGTAGCAAGTCGAGGTGTGTGTGTGTGTGTGTGTGTGTGTGTGTGTGTGTGTGTGTGTGGTGTGTGTGTTTGTGTGTGTGTGTGTGTGTGTGTGTGTGTGTGTGTGTGTGTGTGTGTGTGTGTGTGTGTGTGTGTGTGTGTGTGTGTGTGTGTGTGTGTGTGTGTGTGTGTGTGTGTGTGTATGTGTTGGTGTGGGTGACAGGGTTGAGGGGGGAGGGTACCAATTGACTAAGGACTAAAGTATATAGATCTATGTCTTGGTTTACATGGTCCTGATCATTTGTTTCTTTACAACAACCATCAGATGGTATTGGTTACAATTTGCAGAGTGGCAATTGTTTTATTTTAGTCTACATTCTCTGCAAAATATGGCAATCTGTTCAACAGCTAAAAGTAAATTAAAAAACCCCAATATACACAACTGTCTCAATGCAGCTGAAAAAGGTAGCCCCGATGTTCTGCATCAATGCACAGTTTCAGTCCATGATTGATTGTATCACAGAAATAATACTATATGTCATCCATTCACTACAGTCATTGTTAGCTTGTTGTCTTCATTCACCTTGACAAGTGATTTTTAAGACGAAAATGTTTAATTTTACTTAATTTATTTGTTCATCTTCATCTCTCCGTTAATGTGTAGTGTTTTGATGTTTTTAGTTTTTAGTTCAATTACACAGAAAGAATGGAATAAAAATCGAAATATTTATGGCTTTTAAATGTGGTCGTTGAGGTAGTTTGCCTTTTATGAATGCACAATTTCTGACGGAGTTTGAGTAAACATAAAAGCTTTGCGACATCCAAATCACCCACTTCCAACTATATCATTGACAGTGATAAGTTTGATAATTTTGTTGTTGTTGTTAACAGACTTCTCCGAATTGGGCTCTGTCTAGAAAGGGCAGTCTGTTGACAAACTGAGTAAAAAAGGGGTAGAATAGATGATGAGATGTTTTGAGACTAAAGGCATGCGCCACACAAATAATCATATAGCTAAATGTATTATATAGGCGTTATAAGCCAGTATTAGAGATTTGACGTAATCCAAAGCTGTCACAGTGGTTTGTTTCCCAGTGTTACACTGACGTCATCAAATCATATGGTGTTGCTCACCAGTGTTAGAGAGTTTACGTCATCAAAAGCTGTTTGCCCGTGCTAAGTTCGCTGTCGACATTTACAGCAGTCAACAGTGTGCTTGCACGGTGCACTCAGAGAAACAGTCAGTCAACAGTGTGCTTGTATAATTTACACAGAGAAACATAATCAGTTGACAATGTGCTTGCATAATTTACACAGAGAAACATAATCAATCAACAATGTACTTGCATAATTTACACAGAGAAACATAATCAGTTGACAATGTGCTTGCATAATTTACACAGAGAAACATAATCAGTTGACAATGTGCTTGCATAATTTACACAGAGAAACATAATCAGTTGACAATGTGTTTGCATAATTTACACAGAGAAACATAATCAATCAACAATGTACTTGCATAATTTACACAGAGAAACATAATCAGTTGACAATGTGCTTGCATAATTTACACAGAGAAACATAATCAGTTGACAATGTGGTTGCATAATTTACACAGAGAAACATAATCAGTTGACAATGTGGTTGCATAATTTACACAGAGAAACATAATCAGTTGACAATGTGGTTGTATAATATACACAGAGAAAGATGATCAGTTGACAATGTGGTTGCATAATTTACACAGAGAAAGATGATCAGTTGACAATGTGGTTGCATAATATACACAGAGAAAGATGATCAGTTGACAATGTGGTTGCATAATATACACAGAGAAAGATGATCAGTTGACAATGTGGTTGCATAATATACACAGAGAAAGATGATCAGTTGACAATGTGCTTGCATAATATACACAGAGAAAGATGATCAGTTGACCATGTGGTTGCATAATATACACAAACGGAATCACAGTGGAGAGTTTTGCCCCACAACTTAGATGTTCTGCCTGTTCAAATGCACCCTCAGGAAGTGATGTCTTGGAGGGGTTACAAAGTACAAGAATAAAAAAGAACTTGAGTTTTTAGACTGGTGATAAAGCTATGAAAAAACCACTTTAAGAATTTTTGTTGGCATACTAACTGCATAAAAGCAGAACAAAATAGGCTTGTATGAAATTTTTGTTGGCATACTAACTGCATAAAAGCAGAACAAAATAGGCTTGTATGAAATTTTTGTTGGCATACTAACTGCATAAAAGCAGAACAAAATAGGCTTGTATGAAATTTTTGTTGGCATACTAACTGCATAAAAGCAGAACAAAATAGGCTTGTATGAAATTTTTGTTGGCATACTAACTGCATAAAAGCAGAACAAAATAGGCTTGTATGAAATCGAAATTTTTGTTCAGTAGGAGAACATGGCTGATGCTTGGAAGGGACTAAAATTTGTAACTACACAAATTATCCAAACAGCCAAGCACTGGTCATACTAGGGAAAGAGAAGAACATGGTTGCGAGAAAAGAAATGTTGATTTTATAATAAATATTTTGTAATAAGACCTTGGTCCTGCAACAAACCATGAACGCTAATGAAGGCGCCAACAATGTGGACGAGAACCGGGATGGATACATAACCTAATGGAAGTCAAAATGTTTGTCCCTTATTTTGAAAATGAACCTTAAATCTGCTGGTCCAAATAACCACCATTAAGCATCATTTTAAAATAATAATTATGTTGCTGTCATGTGCACTATGTGTAGTGTTTCTTCCCATACCCTCCCACCCCCACCCTTTTCGTGGTTCCAAGGGGATTGTTGTAGGCCTACTTTGGAACACGACATGCAAGTGCTCGACCTGTGTTACCAATCCGATCTAGGCCTAAAGCAATGCTTTCCTTCTGAACAGCTATTAGTGCAGGTTGCTATGTAGTGAAAGTAGGGGGTGGCTCAATATGTTTGCTCAAATTGATTTTTTGGTTTTGGTGCATTGGTTATTTTACCCCAAACTCCAAAAACATAAGGTTCAATTTTTCCGAGACCCCTGCCCTCTTTGGGGGAGGGGGGAAATCCGGCGTATGAAAACCTAATACCGGACGGAATCAATTTTAAGTTTTCCGTAATCTTGCCTATCTTTTGCAACAAATAGGTCAGTTTTTATATTTGTTTTGAATCCGTGTATACTATGACATCTACTAATTGTTCCAAAACTTAGTTTTTGACGATTTATACTATTTAAGGACCTATATTCAAATGTGTCAAGAAAATAGCTATGGTACAATGCAATTGCTAAAAGAATGTTTGATTACTTTTGTATACCTTCAATTAAATTAAAATACATGGCCTAATACTAACATATGAATCTACATATTGTCATTCTATGATGAGTAATGTAGGGGTGGGGGGTGGGGGGTGCTGGGGGGGGGGGGGGGGGGGTGTTTCCTTGTGACGCTGTCCCTGCAGAATCGAGAGTATCAACTTGTCTGTGCAAGTTGTGTTTTCTCAATGACATCAACCTTTTTAAATAGACATTTTTCCATGGTGTAGATTTGGTTGTAAATATTTCCAACTGAATTAAAGGACCTTCTATGAACAATTGTCACAAAAATACACAACGTTTAACTGTACAAAAGGTCAGCCCGAAGGGTTCTCAAGGAACAGGCACTGATCAATTTGTGATGTTTAAGACAGCTACTGCATCAACTTGACACTCGTTTTCATTCATCAAACAGGTAAAGTTCTCAAGGAACAGGCACTGATCAATTTGTGATGTTTAAGACAGCTACTGCATCAACTTTACACTCGTTTTCATTCATCAAACAGGTAAAGTCAAGTCTTAAACCCAAAGAGCAGTAAGCTACTATTACTTTCCCACACATTAAAGCTGTATTTTTGTATGTTTACCAGCACGTGTGAATGTTTCATTGTTCATATTTCCAGCCAGAATATTCTTCATGTTCATGATAATGATTTTTCGTGACAAAAGGAAACTTCGGCTACTATTTACCATACATTCCTGATATGAATTGTCAAAAACAGTTGATTAGTATACCCTGATTGACTATTATAAACACTTTAATGTCCCGTTCGCATTATATTAGGTCTCATACTATGACTGCAGTATTCTGCATAGCATAATATACACTAATTGTTGATGCCATGGCTTCTGTGCGTGACGTAATCACGGTCAGTGAGCACAGTCTCAGATCTGCACCAGGCTTTCATCAAAATGACTATGATGTGATTCTGGTTTGCATTGAAAGTCACGTTATTCGATCTCTGGAAGAATTGCCTATTAAGAATAAAACTCGAGAGAAGCCAGTTACCACAGCAACAGTTAATCAAATCAAATCAAAATATGTTTATTATCTCTAAAAAGAGAAATTGGCTTCAGGTGCCCACAGAACATAGATACTGACATTAAGCACACAATAAAGTAAATGCATTGTATGATCAATAAACAACATAGAGATGTAAGTATATAAGTATATAAAACACACAATTAACACACAATAACATACATTGTGTGCATGTATGTGTGTGCGTGTATGTGTGCGTGCGTGTGTGCGTAGTGCGTGTGCGTGTGCGTGTGCGCGTGTGCGTGTGCGCGTGTGCGTGTGTGTGCGTGCGTGTATATATGTGTGTGTGCGTGTGTGCGTGTGCATGTGTGTGTGTGTATATGAGTGTGTGTGTGTGTGTGTGTGTGTGTGCGTATATATATATAGACACACAAATGGAGATTGAAAAAAGAAAAACAAACACAACAGATTTTCCCAATATTTCGATGTTTAATTACATCTTCCTCGGGGGACACTTTTCTTAAAATGAGCCAGGAGTGGTGTAGTGAACAACAATGATTGAAACTCACTCACATAATCATTTTGATTTCATTCCCAACGCAGTGCCCTTAATCTCACATCCCTGCCTAACATTTGTAACGGGTTAACTCCACTCACCCGTAACCTATTTCTTATCGCTAACCTCTCCCATTTCTAGTTTTGAATTCACGTGAAGAATTAACTTATTTTTCCCTAAATGTAAACATTCAATTCACCTCTATCTGACAGTGGACTTTAACCTAATAAGTAAATAAGCAACGAGAATAAGAAAAGAACTACTACATCAAAACAAAGTTTCGTATATAAATCATATTAAAACAAGTTTACAAATAAAAATGCATAAAAAGTCATAAAAATTAAAGTAGCAGGCTCCAACCTGACTGTACATGAT
>CM065687.1:13207532-13212532 GCA_017654935.2 Phymorhynchus buccinoides
GCTCTAATTAAGGGATCGTTTAAGGCATGTGACAAGCTAGTGTCATCAGCAAAAAGTTTAATTGCAGCTTCAATGTCAGTAACAATATCATTTATGTATATAAAAAATAACAACGGTCCAAGGACTGATCCCAGAGGAACACCAGCAGGGATCTTTTTCAATTAAGACTTTTCTCCTTTAATAACTACTAATTGATGTCTGTTATCTAGATAGTCACGGAAAAGGTTAAGTAATTTCCCCTTTATACCCGCAGCCTCCAGCTTCAACAGAAGTCCCTTGTGCCAGACACGATCGAATGCCTTCGATATGTCCAAATAAATTGTTTGAGTTGTTATCCCATGGTCAAAAGACGAACATAGATCATTATCTATAGCAAGAAGCTGATGAACGGTGGAATCACCTGGTATAAAACCAGATTGAAGTGGTGTAAGCACATTGTGTGTCTTAACGAATGTGTACACATGCTTGTGGACACATTTCTCAATAACTTTTCCAACACAACTAAGAAGTGATATCGGACGATAGTATGTGCACAGTTCTTTTGGCCCTTTCTTATGAATAGGAGTAACATGGGCTATCTTCCACGTGGATGGGAATCTTCCCTCATTTAAGCACCTATTAAACAGTTTAGTAAGAGGACAAGCAAGCACGTCAAGTGCATGTATTAGAAGTTTATTGTGTACAAGGTCTGGGCCAGAAGCTTTAGTTTTGTCAAGACCCTTCACAACTGATTTAACAACATCTTCAGTTAATATAATCTCGTTAGTTTCATAGTTAGCAAAAGGTACCCGGGGTAGCTCATCGTTGTCATTGCCTAAAGTGGATTGTTCAACAAAGAAGGTGTTTAATAAATCTGCTTTATCTTTATTGGAATAATATACAATGTCATTTGACTTAAGAGGAGGAATTTCATCACTGATGCCTTTTTTGTTGAAAAGGGAACGTAATAACTTCCACCAGTCTTTCTGGCCAAAATTGTGAGGATCCGATGCTTTTTTGTCTAATTCTGTATAAAATTCGGCTTCTCGTTCCCTTTCTTTATCGGTAACAAAATTCCTAACTTGTCTGAAGTTATGCCAGTCTTGAGGGTCATTGGTTAATTTAGCTTTAGTATGTATGCATTTACGCTCTTTTATTAGCAGCCTTATGTCATCAGTCATCCAGGGTACGTCAGCTGGATGTACAATGATAACTGTTGTTGGCATGCATTGCTTTGCTGATGTCATAAGCTTATCAGTGAACTGTTCAGTGGCCTCATCAATTGTTCCAGTGTTGAGGACATTGTCCCAGTCAACAAGCTGTAATAATCGACAGTATTCTTCTTTAATCAGTTTGTCATAGTTGCAAATAGTTATTTTAAACTTAGTCTTGGTTTTAGTAGTATTTTTTAGATACAAACAAGGAATACTGTGATCGCTAAAGGCTGCGGGTAACACTACAGTTGACTCTAATAGCTCGGGGGTTTGTGTGATAATGAGATCTAGACATGAAGATGATGTTTCAGTGATTCGTGTTGGTTCATTGGTTAGTTGGTGAAGGCTATGTAACTGAATGAGATTTGTTATGTGTGGGGATGGGTTGCTGAGAAAGTCAGTGTTAAAATCACCTAGTGCTATGAATGGTAGTATTGCGCTGTTTACTTTTCTAAAGCTATCCCCAATGAGATCCCAATAACGTATCAATGCATTTGGTGGACGATAGAAGGATCCAATTAATATACTCTTTTGATTTAGTTTTGTTTCTATCCAAACTGCCTCTAGTTCATCAACATGGAGATCTGGGCGGCATTTGCAGTATAGATAATTACGAACATAAATAGCGACTCCCCCATGAGGATCATTAGGTCGGTCACACCTAACAGGGGGATGGAAATTAGGTATACATAAGGAATCTGTTGAAATTCCTTCTGAAAGCCATGTTTCAGACAAAGTAATTAGGTCAAAGTCTTTTGACTCAGCTTCCAAAAGAGATACTTTATTTCTTAAGCTTTGAACATTGCTATTTATTACACAGAGTTTATCTTTATTATTTGGCCCGGGGTTGGCATCCACTGGACAGTCAATTTGCAGGCCAATCATGCAAACTGATGGGATCTTCTCAAGATCGAAACAGCTGTCTTTGCATAAGGCACTGTAAATCAGCACAATTTATATTACTTTTTTTTATTTTTTATTTTTATTTTTAACACGAACATTACTCAAAGTTAACGTTAACTGGTTTTGTTTCTGAGGTTCACAAATAAAGACATTGGACACAGAAAAGTTTTATTAAAGCAAACTATATATATATAAGAGGAAAGTTTAATGGTGTGGTTGTTTTTTCTTCTTCAATTCTTGTACGTTTATATATATATATATATATATATATATATATATATATATATATATATATATATATATATATATATATATATATATATATATATATATATATATAGAGAGAGAGAGAGAGAGAGAGAGAGAGAGAGAGAGAGAGAGAGAGAGAGAGTAAAAATGATTCACCCCCACCTCTAGAAGGCAGAGCACCGCACCACCGAAGACGAGAGCAATAACAGTCATAAACGAAAACGCATTCATAGCTCTTGAAATTCTGACACCCAATCGGTTGGCGAAAGCTCCAAGTAAATAATGATTGGGTGTCAGAATTTCAAGAGCTATGAATGTGTTTTTCGTATCTCCCTCTCTCTCTCTCTCTCTCTCTCTCTCTCTCTCTCTCTCTCTCTCTCTCTCTCTCTCTCTCTGTGCATTTGGGTACATTGTTTTGTTTTTTTTGAAAGTGCAGAATGAAAAATGTTGTGATGTCGGACTTACGGAGGTAAGACAATTTTCGACACAGGGCCAGAGCTCTATCGTGAAAACCACCAACCCTAGCTCTGTAGGCTTGTATGTCAACAGCCATCAGGTCACTGTGTGCAAGAGCACACAATACATGAATTCAGCCAGGTTTGTTGGTTTGAGGCAGACGATCTCTCTCAAATTCAAGGGATAGTGAAAGGTAGAAGAAGCAGACAAGTACATAAAAGCGTTACGAGATTTAAAAATAACATAGTGAAAATCAGGAAGCAAAAATAGAACCCCAAAAGTCTCTCTCTCTCTCTCTCTCTCTCTCTCTCTCTCTCTCTCTCTCTCTCTCTCTCTCTCTCTCTCTCTCTCTCTCGCTCTCTCTCATGTACTATTTGCTTATTCTATTACCCTCTATAAATAAACTCTCTCTCTCTCATTATTGTTTATGTTCTGCATAGTTAGATAAAAGTAACATATTATGCCTGGGCCTGTCTGTTTGTACAAATGTACTGCATGCTATATTATTATACTGTTAATATAAACGTATAATATACGCTTAATGAGAACGTTAGTTGTTGCGTTAATTTGTCTTCTTCCATTGGGCACTATTTTGTATGCTACATCAATGTGCTTGAATGTGTGTGTGTGTGTGTGTGTGTGTGTGTGTGTGTGTGTGTGTGTGTGTGTGTGTGTGTGTGTGTGTGTGTGTGTGTGTGTGTGTGTGTGTGTGTGTGTGTTGTGTGTGTGTTTGTATTGTGTGTGTGTGTGTGTGTGTGTGTGTGAGAGAGAGAGAGAGAGAGAGAGAGAGAGAGAGAGAGAGAGAGAGAGAGAGAGAGAGAGAGAGAGAGAGAGAGAGAGAGAGAGAGAGAGAGAGAGAGAGAGAGAGAGAGAGAGAGAGAGAGAGAGAGTATGAAGAAAAATCTCAGTGAATAGCCAGCTCCGTACCCCTACTCTGAAGGACTGAAAAGTTAGTGCATTTGAAATGCAGAATAGTTTGCTTTGATAAAACTTTTCTGTGTCCAATGTCGTTATTTGTGAACCTCAGAAACAAAACCAGTTAACGTTAACTTTGAGTAATGTTCCGTGTTCAATTTTTTTATATATAAAATTGTGCTGATTTACTTTTTCTCCCAATGGGGGAGGGACAGTGCCCTATGCAAAGACAGCTGTTTCGACCTAAGAGAAGGTCTCATCAGTTTGCATGATATTGCATCAAATCGAAAATCCATAATAAAAGCAAACCAGCACAAAGTTAAACCAGAAATAGTACAAATCTTATGAAAATCTTATGTAAAATGAACAAAATAATAATGTTCTGAACTTTTAATTTCAAAACCTAATAGACATGACTATAGAGAGGGCCAACTACTGAGATGATATCCAAATTAAAGATAAAAATAGTATGAAAGAAAAATCTCAGTGAATAGCCAGCTCCGTACCCCTACTCTGAAGGACTGAAAAGTTAGTGCATTTCAAATGCAGAATAGTTTGCTTTGATAAAACTTTTCTGTGTCCAATGTCTTTATTTGTGAACCTCAGAAACAAAACCAGTTAACGTTGACTTCGAGTAATGTTCCGTGTTCAAAAAAATAAATCAAAAAAATTAAAATAAATTGTGCTGATTTACTTTTTCTCCCAATGGGGGAGGGACAGTGCCTTATGCAAAGACAGCTGTTTCGACCTAAGAGAAGGTCTCATCAGTTTGCATGATCGGCCTGCAATTTGACTGTCCAGTGGATGCCAACCTGAGCAAAAAAGACATTCTACAAGAGAATGGTGTCCTCTTTGCATCAAATCGAAAATCCATAACAAAAGCAAACCAGCACAAAGTTAAACCAGAAATAGTACAAATCTTATGAAAATCTTATGTAAAATGAACAAAATAATAATGTTCTGAACTTTTAATTTCAAAACCTAATAGACATGACTAGAGAGGGCCAACTACTGAGATAATATCCAAATTAAGGATAAAAATAGTATGAAAGAAAAATCTCAGTGACCCCTACTCTGAAGGACTGAAAAGTTAGTGCATTTGAAATGCAGAATAGTTTGCAACATTTCTCTTTCAAATTATATTTAAGAATTCTGCCGGCCGGCGATGCCCTTTTTTGTAGTTGAAATAGTCGCGAGCCACAAACGATTGCGAATCCGCGCTTGTTCCTAAAATAAATGTAATAAATTCATGTCGCCGAGCGGCAGCTAAATTTCCTCGCGGCA
>CM065687.1:13220032-13222532 GCA_017654935.2 Phymorhynchus buccinoides
CGTTTCTTGAAGCGCGTTGCCAAACTTCAGTCTCAGGTGTATATTAACCAGTTCCCTTTAGCAGGAACCATGTCCAAGCCTTGACCCCTATACCATGTGAAGTCATGAAATGGATGCCTGTTTTTGACCTGTTTTCTCCACCACCAGGATTCCAAAGCTGGCCAGGGCGCTCAGAGAGAACATGGCGAAAGACGTCCAGCGACGACCAAGTCTGGCAACAGAACATGAGACGAAGTTCTCTTTAGTCGATGGCGTGCAATGGCCAACTTAGGACGGTAATTCGACCGCCAGGGGGCAGTCAAACCAGTAGGGGCTTAGCGCGTGATATTCTTAGTTGGGCGTAGTGAGAGAGAGAGAGAGAGAGAGAGAGAGAGAGAGAGAGAGAGAGAGAGAGAGAGAGAGAGAGAGAGAGAGGGGCTCATCTCATAACCCTAACCCTAACCCTAAGGGAGGGGCTCATCTCTCCCCTCCCCCCCCCCTCTCTCTCTCTCTCTCTCTCTCTCTCTCTCTCTCTCTCTCTCTCTCTCTCTCTCTCTCTCTCTCTCTCTCTCTCTCTCCTCACGGTACCCCCTCTCTCTCTCTCTCTCTCTCTCTCTCATCTCTCACTACGCCCAAATACGAATATCACGCGCTAAGCCCCTACCGGTTTGACTGCCCCCTGGCGGTCAAATTATCATCCTAAGTTGCCCATTCAAATGTCTTGTATCACTGGTTGACATCAGCCTGTGGAAAGGGCCAATAGTAAATGAGAGCTGTACTATAAATGATATTCTACAGTATTGGAATATCAGAGTACAGCTTAGTCTTTTAGTGGAAGACTATGACTCTCGAACGAGGGGAGGGCCCTTGCACCGGCTCTGGTGCTGCAGCCAAAGGGATGGGGTTGGCCTTTGGGGACCTTCATTAACACCAACTCTCGTCCTCAAATCCCATTACAAATCATGAGGAAATTGACGGGGATGTCTACAAGGCTCAACTAAAAAGATAACAGCACCACCCCATCACCCCGCCCCCCCCCCCCTACGCACATACATCCATCATCGCTCCCCTCACAGATAGCTCCCAAGACCCCCCCCCCCACACACACACACACACATACACACTAACCTGTCAGCCACAAAATCAGGAGAAACTTGACAAAGGATGCCCACAAGGTTCAACTAAAATATAACATAACCACCCCCACCCCATCACTCTCCCACCATCCACACACATCCGCTCTCCCCTCACATGTAGTTCCCAAGACCCCCCCCCCCCCCCCCCCCCCCCCCAGACACACTAACCCGTCAGCCACAAAATCAGGAGGAACTTGACAAGGGATGTCCACAAGGCTCAACTAAAAGATAACACCCCCATCACTATCCCCCCTACACATACACCTTCTCTCCCTTCACACATAGCTCCCAAGACCCACCCCCCACCCCCCACTCCGCCGCCCCACACACGCACACACATACACACCCACAAACCTGTCAGCCACGAAAATCATGAGGAAAATGACGGGGATGTCCAGAAGGTTCACACCCCCCCCCCCACACACTTTCCCCCACTCTCTCTCTCCCCTCACACATAGCTCCCAAGACACACCCACACCCACACCCACACACACACCTACACACACACACACACACATATACACACACAAACCTGTCAGCCACGAAAATCATGAGGAAATTGACGGGGATGTCCAGAAGGTTCAACCACCCAACCACCACCACCACTACCTTCTCCCACTCTCTCCCTTCACACATAGCTCCCAAGACACAGACACCCACACACCCACACCCACACCCACACCCACACCCACCCACCCACACGTATATACACACACACAAACCTGTCAGCCACGAAAATCATGAGGAAACTGACGGGGGATGTCTAGAAGGTTCAAACACCCAACCACCCCCACCCCCACCTCCACCTTCCCCCCACTCTCTCTCTCCCCTCACACATAGCTCCCAAGACACACACACACCCACACACACTCACCCACACCCACACCCACACATATACACACACAAACCTGTTAGCAGCCGCGAAAACCATGAGGAAATTGACGGGGATGTCTAGAAGGTTCATCAGAAATATGTTGAGGTAGAAGTTTCCACTGAGAGCGCTCACCCCGAATGAGATGCCGTAATAAGACAGGGTCAGCGAACACCTGCATCATCATCACCATCATCATCAACATCACCATCATCACCATCACCATAATCACCATCACCATCATCGTCGTCGTCGTCGTCGTTGTCGTTATCATCATCATCATTCTTACCAACATCATCGTTATCATCGTCGTCATAATCATCATCATCATCGTTGTCATCATTCTTACCAACATCATCTTTATCATAGTCGTCATCATCATAATCATCATCATCATCATCATCATCATCGTCGTTATCGTCATCATTTCTTACCAACATCATCGTTATCATCGTCGTCGTCATCATCATCATCATCATCATCATCATCATCATCATCATCATCATCATCATCA
>CM065687.1:13230898-13245898 GCA_017654935.2 Phymorhynchus buccinoides
TTGCCCATCTTGCCCTTGTTGCTGTTCTGCGAGAAATCACGAAGGAGTGTCAGCAAAACGAGTATTATGCGTCTCTGTGCAGGGTGGGAAATCTTGCAGTTTTGTTTTCGAGATTGGTAATCCATGTTTAGATTTTGCCTGCTTGCTGAAATGGTGTTACATCCAGCGAGCGTAAGCCGTTACATAGACGGTCATGTTAAGATACGCATCCCTTTTAGGTGCAATTTGTGCGCACTTAGTTGTTTTAGTTGATTGGCTGCTGATCCTTATTACCATAGTCTTTCTTTGCTGAATTATGACTATCTTCCTTGGATAGCAAAAAAGAACAAAAAAAAAAAAGATACGCATCCCTCATATTTTCTAGTTAGTAAATGAAGTCACTAAGCTGTCACAGCAACATAGCAACAGCACAACCCTATATGGCTTACGTCTGCCTTCATAGAGAGCAAACCGGATGGCGAGGATTCACCTCAACCTTCCCTCACCCTGCTTCCTGTGTGTGCTGAATTATGGATGTAGGCGTTGAGACTGATTATCTTGAACAGACTTGCCAGATTAATTTGAAGCTTATACAAACGAAGCATAATTTACATTGTCTACAATCTGCGACACGTATTCTAGGGAAACTAGTTTAATTTGGAGTGGGGTCAAGATCCCCAGTGTGCATTATGTAGTACATAACAAATATTTGGTGGCATGGTCGTCTCTTTTTATTTCCTATATCACTGATACTTGCTCTTCTCCTACTCATCTCGGGGGCAAGACGAACAGTTATGTACTGACGCACGCAATCATGGAGAGATGGAGCAAACATAAACTATGGACAATAACACAGTTTTATTAAACTATGATGATGCATCACATGGATGAGTGACCAAACATTGCATGTACAATCATACACATAACAACACAGTTGACACCGTATGCACACACAAGTTGTGGGTCTATTTTACATACCATATTCCATTTATCTGTGATGTTCCTTACTGGCACCCTGTATAACTAATCAATAATGTTTTTTTCAACACAGTAGGTGCTTGTGTGGGTGACAATGCTATGTGTTTTGTATATGTGTTATTTTTTCTGTTAAGGGGGTGGGGGGGGGAGGGTGATGCTAGTGATCTGTCCTCATTTATGTTTCGCTTTACACCTGATGTGGTTTTTTCGGGTTCTCATTCTGCATTAATTTTGTAAGTTTAATTATATATTGCACTCCGCGAGGATGTCTCTCTCTCGTCTGCTCTCTCTCCTCGCTCTCGTCTCGTCTCTCTCCTGGGGGTGTCTCTCTCTCGGAATCTCTCTGCAGCTCGTCTCTGTCTGCTGGCTCGTAGATCGTTTCTCGGTCGTCTCCTCTCTCTCCATCTCATTCTGAATTCGATCCCCAACAATTACACTCGGTCGAGACTGGGGCGGTGCACTCTCGCTCTCGCAGGCGGAGCGAGCTCCTCTCACGCTCTCTCTGGTCTCTGCTCGGTCGCTATTACGGCCGGTCCAGTGCATCGTCGCTCATGGTTCGGTCCTCCGTCTCAAGCTCCTGGTTCCGCTGATCCGTCGGCCTCTCCGTCTGCGGGTCCGAGGTGTCTCGTCCACTCGGTCCTCTCTCAACCTTCACTCACGTCACTCTCTCACTTCTTCCTCGTCCGTCATCCCTCTTCTCTTCTCTCTCTCTACACATCTATCAGGCTCCAAATTTCTTCCTTTACGAATGTCTCTAGCCGCGTCTATGTGTCGTCAATCTTTTTTTCTTGTCCACTCCTTGCTCTCTCCCTTCAAACTATGATTGTATTTCTATTATGTTTTGTACATAATGTCTTTTGTAGTCATGGATTTATGTATGTTTTGTTTTGATTATTTGTTTTGGCTTTGGTTTCCGTTGCCCAAGTTCATTGTTGATCGTACTATTTTATTGATTTCAGCTATTTTTTTCTTTTCATGACGACCAGATGAAAAAAGAGCTCCTGTAGGCTTACTTTTTATCGTCCCATGTAAATATAATTTTGACTTGACTGACTGACTTGACAAGTGCATTACCGTGCACACGCAGGCACCCAGTCACTAGCATGACAGATTAACTGAGTGCAATGAAATAGCAGTAAGGTTTAGCAATACGTAAAGGACAGTTGATGTCATCTCACTCTGTTCGCGGAACATTACATCAGAGCGTGGGGTGAGCTGTGACCGGGCCATCTGGAGCAAAGATTTCGTGTTTTTGTAGCTATTGTGTTTGAAACAAATACCATCTTTCTTTGCTCTTACTCAGTGTACAACTTATGTATTGTGAAAAAGCCGTTTATGAGTTTAACAACTGAAATTCAGTCCTTACTTTCCGGTTGGTACTTCCGCTTGTATTTATGACTGGAAGTACTAACAATTCACTCTTGTACGATATGTTACTGTAATATGAACGCATTACAGTCAGACGTTTTGGCAGAAGTTATTAAAGATGAAAAATTGGGCCCAAATTTGGTCATTTTGGGTCATTATTTTATGACACAGTTGTATTTGGCCAATCCGGTTCCTATTCCAAAATGTGGCATTACAATAGTGCGTTCATTTTAACAGCAGATCTTAGTGAATCGGAATGGAAAACGAAAAATAAAATCCCTTATATGAAAATCAGTGAAAGTGTCGCAACGCAATCTTTACCTAAATTTGAATAACTTCATAACTATTTAACATTTCAATCAACAAAAGACTGCGTTTCGAACCTGGGTCCCATCGTACTGGCTCAATGTATCGAATAGGTTAGTTTGTGTGACGACACTTCGGTTTGGCTATTCCTTGAACACAAGTTTACCTGGGCAGGTTCCTAGCCAGTGGCCACTTCTGGTCGGTACTTACCGGTTCGAGTTTATACCGGAAGTGTGGGGATTTAGGTTTTGAATAAATACAGAAATTCGCATCCGTTCGCTCAGAGCGTGTCTTTGAGGTATTCAGGGGAGATTGAAATTACGCGTTTTGCGGGTTTTCGGCGCGTATTTTTCGACGAATGTTGGGAGGGGGGAGAGAGGGGTTATTTATTATTTCAAGTTTGTTGCACATGGGTCCTGCAACTTTCCCAGAAATTTCAGTCAAATCGGACCAAATAACAAAGGGAAGAACAAGAAAAAGAAGAAAAAAAGTAAATTTGACGCAATCAAAAATAGAAAGTGTGAACAAAACAATAGATTCTCCTCTCTGTCCGAGCGAAGTCCTATGCGACAAAACAGATCTCCTCCACTGTTGTTTCGTTAATGTTGTTTTTGTTTTTGTGTCTCTTTCAATATTTGTCTAAGAGGAAATTAAAAAAAAGGCTACGAAAAGCACCTACACGCATGATCCTTTAGCTTGTATATATTCAAATATATATCGTTCATTTATTGCCCGTTTTGCCTAGCCCCAGCCCCAGGTGAACCCCCAAGCAGGTTGAAGAGACTGGGGCGAGGGGTAAGGATGCCACAGCGTATCTGCAGGTTGACTCATTCTGCATCGAGCCAGCCTCCCAGGGCGAACCCCCGATCCCACGTTCTCATCCCGGCACGAATTACCCCAGCTGCAATGTGAGATGCCCGCTAAGTTCACAGGCCTGCTAAGGCGAGGTATGACCCATGTAAGTCACAGGCTCCGCTCTCTTTCTTTCTATCTGCTCACTGTAATTGTCTCTGGCTCTCTCTCCCTCTCCTCTCTCTGCGTTCTCTCTCTCTCTCCTCTGCTCTCTGCTGTCTTTCGCGTCGTCCCCTCGCTCTCCTCAGACTCCCGGTGTCAGTGCTCTCCTCGTCTCTCTCCTCTTCTCTCTCTCTTCTCTCAGAGTCACGTCCCTTCGTCTCTCTCGTTCGTCTCTCTCTCTCAGAGGCAGAAACTGAGACAGCAGTAAGAAGAACAGAGACATAGAGATAGACATGAGAGGATAAAGAGATAGACCGACAGAGATAGAGAGATAAAGACAGAGAGACGAAGATCGACAGAGACATAGACACACAGGAGAGACATAGACTTCCAAAGGAGATCGCGAGAGAAGAGAGAGAGAGAGAGAGAGAGAGAGATGAGAGAGAGAGAGAGGAGAGAGAGGAGAGAGAGAGAGAAGACTAGAGAGAGAGAGAGAGAGAGAAAGACAGAGAAACGAAGATAGACGAGACTAGACACAAAGAGATAGATACATACGACACAAAGAAAGATGAGAAGAGAGAGATAGAGAGAGAGAGAGAGAGAGAGAGAGATAGTAGAGAGGAGAGAGAGAGATAGGGGGGGGGGGAGAGAGGAGAAGAGGAGGAGACGAGAGAGAAGGGGAGGAGGCGAGAGGGGAGCTGAGACTTTAGAGGGCCTGAGGAGAAAATGCGAGCCTGAAGCTTAGAGAGAAAGAAGAGAAAGCAGTATGCTCTGGCCTGCAATGACGTCACAATGAGCGTGGGTGAGAGAAATCATAAGTCAAAGTGAGGAACCGAGAGAAAGGAAAAAAGGAGAGAGACCAAACTCTAGTAGGAGAGAGATGTACGGAGAGAGAGACGAATCCAGATAGAGAGAAGGAGTTCCCGAGAGAGGGAGTGAGAGAGGGAGTGAGTGAGAGAGGGAGAGAGATGAAGAACCGAGACACCGAGATGAAGAGAAAAGTACAGTCCTGTTATGAAAGTCAACCAGCTGTGATTTACGTCCTCATCGGCCCCGTATCATATACTTTTGATCCAATTCATTAAATGTAAACTAGAAACTAATAAAATTCACTTGGCACATTGACATATGATACATAAATTGGATAAATAATTTTGATGAGAAAGAGGAGACGGATGAAAGAGCGATGAGAGGATGCGAGAAGAGGAGGAGATCTGGAGTAGGGAGGATGAGAACGGAGAGAGAGAGACGCAGAGAGACGGAAGAGATAGATCTAGCTGGAGACAAAAACCTCCGTATATTCGTTCTAGCGAGGAGAGACGAAGAGAGAATTTTAGAGAGATACGAGAGAAGACAGACGACGAGAGAGAGAAGAGAGACGAGAGATGCAGGGGAGAGGCGATCCGTTGAGAGAGAGGAGACGATATCCTAAAGTCTGTAAAACAGTTTTTATTTCATTTTTCTTAGGACCATACCATCATCTGAGATCGATCCCGTTTCCTTTGTTTTTTTTGCTGGTAGTTTTTTTTTGATGTGACCAGGCATTTTATATACTGGTTACAGTGGAAGTCATGCACGAACGAACAATCCATGCGAATTCACAGCTACACCCGATTGTGAAAGTCGCAGAAAACGAGAGAGCAGAAACAGAGGAGAGAGAATCAATGAGAGAAGGCAGAGAGGCAAAAAACCGAGGAGACACTGAAAAGAGGAAGAAACAAAAAAAAAAGAGGACAGTGGAGCCCAAAAAAAGGACAAAAAAACCCACTAAGCCTCTTCCTGGAGAGAGAGAGAGAGAGAATCAAAAAGAGAGAGGGAGCCAGACAGAGAGAAAGCACCGAGAAAGAACAAAACACCACAAGAGTCCAGAGACAAAAAAGTAGAGGGTGAGAGAGAGAGAATGAATTTGACCCGAAAGCCCACAGAGAGCACAATTCAAAGGAGCCCTAATATAAACCGAGGAGAACCATGAGAGAGAGAATATTCATAATCAGCAAGTCTTTCGAGTGAAAATTTTTCATTTTATGATTAAGGAATAAAGATTAGCCCGTTTTTTTAACGTTTACGTTTTATCAATGCTTTGATCACATACCAAAAATTTAAATGGTAAAATGAACAATAAACATATTAAAATAAAATTTCATGCATGATATCCATGCGTTATCCATTCCTTTGGTGATACACAATTCTAAATGTTACAATAATATTAGAAAAACACTCTTAAGAACGTATCCGTTAAGACAATGCGGACTCGATTTCTTTGTTTTCAGTCTTCCTACTTGACCTCCCATATCGCTCATTACTGACTTTTGACTCTTCTATAAAACTTAAAAAGCCCTCGCACTTTATGGGATTAGAACAGAAGACCAAAAAAAAAAGTAATCCGCTTAAACGAGGGAATAACCACAAAAGCCCAAAGAGAGAGGGGAAGAGAGAGTTGGAGATGACAAGAAAAAAGAGATAAGATGGGAAAGAAGGACATGAGATGCAGCATGGTATTAAAATGCAAAACCTCTGGTTAAACAACGAGGGAACAACAACAACAGACAGTCTTACACAGAGGGAAAGAGAAAAAGAGAATGGCGACGGCTTAATGAAGATCTAACTTCATGCTTCTTTTAAATATCACGTAAAAATGATAAAACTAATTGAATAAAAGCATTGTATGGATTGATAGTGAGGATTCTAGACATTTTTGATGGTCCCGGGGAGCCCAGTGGCAGCGCAGAATCAACATTCCGTCGTCAAAATGAATTATGGGTTGATAGCATGGGGAATTAGACGCTCTCTAAAACATTTATGCGCAGAACAGTCCTGCGGCAATAAAATGCAATTGTGATTCTTCTGCCGCGTTGTCACATTTTGCACAGAAAGCCTGCATTTTGAAATTTTACAATTTTGTTAGAATAATTGTAACATTTTGCCGCCGAGGCGCCCACCTTTGATTGAAAGTTTTTCAATTGTAACATTTTGACGCGTTGTAAGTTCACGTTTTGCCCGGGGCGCCTCGCGCAAAATGTTACAATTCTAACAAAATCGTAACATTTTGCCGCAGGCTTTCCGTGCAAAATGTTAACAATCGCGTTAAAATGTTACAATTGTAACATTTTGCGCGAGGAGCCCCGGGCACCTCACGCATATTTGTTACAATTGTAACATTTTGCGCGCGTTGTACATTTTACGCTGCCCACAAGCCCCATTAAGGCTCATGTCTCCCTGCCTACGGTTGGCGTTGACGAACGTCCAAGCTGAACGGAAAGGCGGCCACGAGTTAAGCCCCGATGAGAGATGGCAGCTCCAATCCTCGCATACGCCATTAACACTGCCAATCAAATCAATCAATCATCGATTAAATCAATCAATCGGCGAATCGGGATTAATCAAACAGTGGTCAGTCACATCAATCACATCGATCGATCAAATCAATCGGAATCAATTGAACGATCAATCAATTGGGATCAATCATCAATCAATCAATCAATCAATCATGTCAATCCATCCATCCATCCATCCATCCATCCATCCATCCATCCACCCCATCCATCCATCAATCAATGGATCAATGAATGAATGAATGATGAAATATCAATCATCATCGATGAGCATCAATCAATCAATCGACCTTCAGTCAATCAAATCAACCGATCGATTAATCAAATCAGTCAATCAATGATCAATCAATAAGAAATACAGAGAGAGTCAATCAATCATTCAATCAATCATTCGAGATCGATCACTCGAACAATCAATCAAATCGACTGACCAATGAATGAATCCTATTAATCAAGCACACCCATAATCACTCACTCACTCACTCAATCAATTAATTAGGTGAACAACACTCATCACTGATGCAAGTTTCTTGATGCTTGGTAAGGAATAAGGCCAAGTCAAATCTAGTCGACCAAAGCGTACTCTCGGTACACGCCAAACTAAACAAAGCGATGTAAACAACAACAACAACAGCAACAATCTCCCCACCCGCACCCTCACCATATATGCAAGAAAAGAACGAATCTATGCTTTTTAACTTGTCCATTATTTGGGGCGGAGGACATAAAATGGTGGCAGCTCTCTTTTCTAACGGCGATTAATGGGGGTAAGGTCAACAATCAGCAGATTCCTCATCGATCCGCTAGCCAGATAGCAATAACTAATAGGAGTTGCTTTTGTCATAATTTATGACTGTCAGATGAATAAAGCTGCTTAATTAAGCCAACAGTAACAGCACCCATCAAGGAGAGGCGACCAACTATTTCTTGTGAGTATGTTGGGTTGGAATTTTTTTTATTTTAAGGAGAGAAACGTCAGGCACAGTACCTGCCAGTTTACGGAGAAACCTGATGCTCAGATTACCTGCCAGTTTACGGAGAAACCTGATGCTCAGATTACCTGCCAGTTTACGGAGAAACCTGATGCTCAGATTACCTGCCAGTTTACGGAGAAACCTGAGTGACACACATTACCTGCCAGTTTTTACAAGGAGACAACCTCTGAGGCACACACTATTACCTGCCAGTTTACGGAGAAATCTGAGTGACTCACATTACCTGCCAGTTTACGGAGAAACCTAAGAGGCACAGATTACCTGCCAGTTTATGGAGAAACCTGACTGAGACAGATTACCTGCCAGTTTACGGAGAAACCTGAGTGACACACATTACCTGCCAGTTTAAGGAGGAACCTCAGAGGCATACATTACCAACCAGTTTACGGAGAAACCTGAGACACATTACCTGCCAGTTTACGGAGAAACCTGAGTGTGTCAGATTACCTGCCAGTTTACGGAGAAACCTGAGTGACACAGATTACCTTTTCAGACAAAACGAAATAAAATCATCACGACCGTGCTAAAAGAGCGATATTTCGATTTATTATAAAATCTTGTGTCCAGCTAAAACGTTGGCCAACTGAATGTTTGAAGCAACGAATCATCCCATGTCATCCAAAATATGTGGCACACATTACCTGCCAGTTGACGGAGAAACCTCTGAGTGCACACAGATTACCTGCCAGTTGACGGAGAAAGCCTCTGAGGAGACACAGATTACCTGCCAGTTGACGGAGAAGCCTCTGAGAGACACAGATTACCTGCCAGTTGACGGAGAAGCCTCTGAGAGACACAGATTACCTGCTAGTTGACGGAGAACTCTCTGAGAGACACAGATTACCTGCCAGTTTACGGAGAAGCCTCTGAGAGACACAGATTACCTGCCAGTTGACGGATAAACCTCAGAGGCACACAGATTACCTGCCAGTTGACGGAGAAGCCGGCAATGAGGGCGGTGACCAGATGCCACAGCAGTGCCCCGTAGCAGGTCAGTCGACGACCCACAGTGTCCGACAGCTGTCCGGCCAGGAAGGCCCCCACTAGGACCCCGCCCATCTGAACCGAGGTCATCGTGGCCTTCAGGTGCTTGCGCTCACACACTCAGGGACCACTGGAGAGACACAGAGAAGAGAGAGAGAGAGAGAGAGAGAGAGAGAGAGAGAGAGAGAGAGAGAGAGATAGAGAGAGAGAGAGAGAGAGAGAGAAGAGAGAGAGAGAGAGAGAGAGAGAAGACAAAGAAGACGGCTGAGCCATATAAACTTGAGTAACTCCCAGTTCACGGTAGAGACTAGTTTTGTAAGACCGTTTTGGATATACATTGAAAACTTCATCTGCTCAAAGATCGGCTTGAAAGTAACTTTACTAGTAATTGACGTACTGTTTGGGTTTGAAAGGAAAACCCCCCATTAAATAACTACTGTTGGATTAACAATGTCATTCGTGTAGGCAAAATGTGTATTAGCAAAATTAAAAAGACAAAGTCTATATTACCCTACGAATTTGTATCTAAGCAAGAGGCACAGATACGAAAGTCGCTCTATAAAAAAGAGTGCAGACAGTCCTGGGGCAGCTGTTCATGCTCAGTAATGTTCAACAAAAAGAATGTACCATGTGTTTTGTGTAGAAGTAAAGAGAGAGAGAACAGTGTACCATGTGTTTTCTGTAGAAGTAAAGAGAGAGAACAGAGGAAAAAATAATAAACGTGGAGATGACTGTGTTATGTGTTGTGTAGTATGAAAGTAAAGGTATGTCAAGTGGAGATTATTGTGTTAGGTGTTGTGTAGTATGAAAGTAAAGGTATGTCAAGTGGAGATTACTGTGTTATGTGTTGTGTAGTATGAAAGTAAAGGTATGTAAAGTGGAGATTACTGTGTTATGTATTGTGTAGTATGAAAGTAAAGGTATGTAAAGTGGAGATTACTGTATTATGTATTGTGTAGTATGAAAGTAAAGGTATGTCAAGTGGAGATTACTGTGTTATGTATTTGTGTAGTATGAAAGTAAAGGTATGTTAAGTGGAGATTACTGTGTTATGTATTTGTGTAGTATGAAAGTAAAGGTATGTTAAGTGGAGATTACTGTGTTATGTATTTGTGTAGTATGAAAGTAAAGGTATGTAGAGTGGAGATTACGGTGTTATGTATTGTGTAGTATGAAAGTAAAGGTATGTCAAGTGGAGATTACTGTGTTATGTATTTGTGTAGTATGAAAGTAAAGGTATGTTAAGTGGAGATTACTGTGTTATGTATTTGTGTAGTATGAAAGTAAAGGTATGTCCAAATAAGTGGAGATTACTGTGTTATGTATTTGTGTAGTATGAAAGTAAAGGTATGTCAAGTGGAGATTACTGTGTTATGTGTTGTGTAGTATGAAAGTAAAGGTATGTCAAGTGGAGATTACTGTGTTATGTATTTGTGTAGTATGAAAGTAAAGGTATGTCAAGTGGAGATTACTGTGTTATGTATTGTGTAGTATGAAAGTAAAGGTATGTCAAGTGGAGATTACTGTGTTAGGTGTTGTGTAGTATGAAAGTAAAGGTATGTTAAGTGGAGATTACTGTGTATCCTTTTTTATGTATTGTGTAGTATGAAAGTAAAGGTATGTCAAGTGGAGATTACTGTGTTATGTATTGTGTAGTATGAAAGTAAAGGTATGTCAAGGCGAAGTGGAGATTACTGTGTTTTAGGTGTTGTGTAGTATGAAAGTAAAGGTATGTCAAGTGGAGATTACTGTGTTATGTATTGTGTAGTATGAAAGTAAAGGTATGTAAAGTGGAGATTACTGTGTTATGTATTTGTGTAGTATGAAAGTAAAGGTATGTCAAGTGGAGATTACTGTGTTATGTATTTGTGTAGTATGAAAGTAAAGGTATGTTAAGTGGAGATTACTGTGTTATGTATTTGTGTAGTATGAAAGTAAAGGTATGTGAAGTGGAGATTACGGTGTTATGTATTTGTGTAGTATGAAAGTAAAGGTATGTAAAGTGGAGATTACTGTGTTAGGTGTTGTGTAGTATGAAAGTACAGGTATGTAAAGTGGAGATTACTGTGTTATGCATTGTGTAGTATGAAAGTAACGGTAAGCAAAGTGGAGAAAAAAAGACAAGAAAAAAGACGTTCAATTCAATTATAAAATCTTTATCATCCATTAAAAAAAAGAGTTTATAATGGAACATTTTCTTCCACAAAATGTGCAGCTGAAACTGACCTCATTCCCAATAGAGGGATTTTCTTGAGATGTTTAATTGACACGTGAAGGATGGAGTCTTTAGAGCAAACAGATTTTGTTGACCAGCTTTTGTGTTTCCCTGATATAATCATAATATGGACAATAGATTTGAATAAGTGCGTAGCTGAGGAAACATACTTGAGTCTATGTTTGCTCTAAGTGTGTGGGCTTGTGTGTGTGTGTGTGTGTGTGTGTGTGTGTGTGTGTGTGTGTGTGTGTGTGTGTGTGTGTGTGTGTGTGTGTGTGTGTGTGTGTGTGTGTGTTGTGTGTGTGTGTGTGTGGTGTTTGTGACTCTATGTGACTCTGTGTGTGTGTGTTCGTTTGTTTGTGTGTGTATGATTTTGTGATTGTGTGTGATTGACAGCTGTTTCGATCTGTGAAGATATCAGTTATGTCTGTGTGTGTGTGTGTGTGTGTGTGTGTGTGTGTGTGTGTGTGTGTGTGTGTGTGTGTGTGTGTGTGCCATGTGTGTGTGTGCGCGCGTGTGCGTGCGTGTGCGTGTGTGCGTGCGTGCGTGTGTGCGTGTGCGTGCGTGCGTGTGTGTGTGTGTGTGTGTGTGTCTGTGTGTGTGTTGTGTGTGTGTGTGTGTGTAATGTGTGTGTGTGTGTGTGTATGTGTGTGGTTTGTGTGTGTGCGTGCGTGCGTGTGCGTGTGCGTGCGTGCGTGCGTGCGTTGCGTCCGTGGTCCAATCTACAAACTTTACCATTGGCATTTTCTCGGGAAATAGAAGGTGTGCATTGTTCAAACTTGGCATACACATAGATGTTAATGCAAGCTTTCAAGCAATAATTATTTGAATAATGAAATACTTAAAACAACACTGTAAACAGGTAACAAACAGATAACATTTTATGTTATTGGGTTAGAGAGTATTCAACAGGCAACATGAGTTAAGAGAGTCATCAACAGTGAAAGCCTCGATAGCTCATTGCGTAGAGCGTTTGTCTCTCATGCCAATGGTTCAGGGTTCGATTCTCGGCAAAGGCACTTTTTTATTTATTTTTTAGTTGTACCCATTAACGATAGTTTCATTTGTACTTTAAACACCCCCCTCATGTTTACGACCCTCCATCTCAAAGTCATTATTTTTTTGCACCCCCCCCCACCCCCACCCCGAGTGACCCTTGAAGCCGTTGCCTCTTGTTGGTTTAATGCTGTCATTTTGGACTTCATAGGTATAACGTTAGCATCTAACCAGACAAAACTCCACTCCACCCATTAATGTTGCGTTAGTTTGCAGTGTAAGTGTTCTTTACCATGCTAACTAATAAGTGCACGCTCAAATATTGACAATTTACTATATAATTATAAGCAAAGGAACCTATTTTTTTCCAGTGAAATCTCAGGTTACAATCTAAGCATTCCTTTATGAATAAAGACAGGTTGATTGATAGGGGTCTGATTCTGTGTGTACATTTCGTGGTTCGGACTAAAGTGTCTCTAAATAAGCCTAACAATATTGATTTGCTAAACAGAGAGGCAGAATTGTTATGCAAATTCTCTTCTAAATGTTAAGTCAACGAGAATGCTGGCACATTCTTAATTAAATACAGTAAACAAAGCCATACCGAAACATCTGTATCGTTAAAAATTCGGGACTTTTCCTGGAGTTGCACTGCCTCCGGGCATTGCCTCCAGGATCGTTCCCACCATCTTTATATATCTCCTGTACTAATGTCCCATAATTATGTGTCTGTTTCAGACCGGGGAGGACGTTAAACGGATTTTTACTGACTCACATAATCATTAGTGTTGAGAGAGTTTAAGATGCACAGTGGTTCACTAGCATACCCACAAAGGCGCGTAGGCGTGTGTGTGCGCGCGCGTGTGTATGTGCGTATGCAAGAGAGGGATAGAGAGCAAGAGAAGGATGGGAGATAAAGAGAGAGAGAGAGAGAGAGAGAGAGAGAGAGAGAGAGAGAGAGAGAGAGAGAGGAGAGAGAGAGAGAGAGCTGAGAGAGAGAGAGAGAGAGAGAGAGAGAGAGAGAGAGAGAGAGAGAGAGAGAGAGAGAGAGAGAGAGAGAGAGAGAGAGAGAGAGAGAGAGAGAAACTGACTGACAGTGATATTCAATTCAATGCAGTTCAATTCACACAATTTTAATGAATAGGCCTTCTGCCCGTATCATAGGGAGGCTGGGGGAGGGGGTTATAATGACACATAACATTTGCATCAAAAACTAGAAAACAACACCAATTCCTGAGGATTTAAACAGTTAAGCAAAAATAAATAAATTAGTAAGTAAATAAATAAACAGATATATTAAATAGATGGGTAAATTAACGAGAGAAAACAACAATAAATAAATTGTTGACTGACAGAGAGAGAGATAGAGAGAGAGATAGAGAGAGAGAGAGAGAGAGAGAGAGAGAGAGAGAGAGAGAGAGAGAGAGAGAGAGAGAGAGAGAGAGAGAGAATATGAATGAATGAACGAATGAATATGAATGTGTTATTGAGGGTAAAAAGGATAGGCTACAGTTGGCTTCTTTGCACCATGCCCTCTCACTCACACGAACCCACCTCCGTGACGACGGTCGAAACCGACTCATCGAAAACGATATGACCCAAACAACTCTCCCCCTCCTCGCTACCGGGTATCACGCACGCCTGGTACGTCACGTTGTCACGTGACCAGTTCCCTGGCTTCCCGTTGGTAGAGGAGGAGTCGGGCCCGGGCGGCAGGCACCACCAGTCTGGCACGATTCCGCTGAAGGCCATGGTGAGCATGCTCCAGGCTATCGGAACCGTCCCCAGTTTCAGGGATAGCACCAGCATCCACTGGAAGCGACCGCAGCCTCCCACGGAGCGAATAAGGTCCTCCATGGCCTGGGCGGGGTCTGTGCTGGTGGTGGTGGTGGATGCTGATGATGCTGTCGTGGGGCTTTCTGCATTACCTGTCATCTGTCAAAACAAATAGCTGAAGGTTCAAGAGTTAAGGAAATGCTGCTGCTGCTGCTGCTGCTGCTGCTGCTGCTGGTACTGCTGCTGCTGCTGATGACGATGATAATGATGATGCTACTGCTTTGTGTCTTTCTACATTGCCTGTCATCTGTCCAAACAAATAGCTGAAGGTTGAAGATTTTAAAATAAAACGCGACTGCTGCTTCGTCTTCTTCTGCTACCGCTGCTGCTGCTGCTGCTGATGCCGTGTGGCTTCCTACATTGCCTGACATCTGCACACACACAAAATAGCTGAAGGTTCAGGATATAAATCCTGCTGCTGCTGCTGCTGATGATGATGCTGCTGCTGCTGCTGCTGCCTTGTGGCTTTCTACATTGCCTGTAATCTGTCAAAAGAAATAGCTGAAGGTTCAAGATTGTTTTCATAAAATGCTACAGTTGCTTCTGCTATTGTTGCTGATGCTGATGTTTTTGTTTGTTAACATTGCCTGACATCTGCACACACACAAAAATAGCTGAAGGTTCAAGAGTTAAATGCTGCCGGTGCTGTGTTTTTTTTACATTGCCTGATGAACGTTCAAGATTTGAATCCTGCTGCTGCTGCTGCTGCTGATGATGATGATGCCGTGTGGTTTTCTACATTGCCTGACATCTACACACACACAAAAATAGCTGAAGGTTCAAGATTTAATCCTGCCGCTGCTGGGTTTTTTTTTTTACATTGCCTGATGAACGTTCAAGAGTTAAATGCTGGTGCTTGTTGGCGCTGGTGCTGCTGCGTTGTGACTTTCTACATTGCCTGGAATCTGTACAAAAAATAGCCGAAGGTTTAAGGCTTAGCTAAAAGCTGCTTCTGCCGCTGCCGCCTAGTTTTGTATTAGTTCTGATTTGTTTGACATCTGGAGAAAAAAGCACCGTTTTACCTTATGGCATGCGCATATATTTACAAAAATATCCA
>CM065687.1:13250898-13253398 GCA_017654935.2 Phymorhynchus buccinoides
ACCATCTGTGAACATTTTTAAATGATGATTGTAATTGTTTTCTAAATGCGTGTACACAGACGTTCTTAAAATATTGGGAGAATCCTTCTTAGATAAATGAGTGTGATCAAGATCAAAGAGAGCTTTAGATTGCTCCCATTTCGGAATAGGAGAAAATGTGGGTTTTTTAGCAATGTTATTTGTTTCTATTTTTATATCACGTAGAAGATCGGAGTGTGTGTGTGTGTGTGTGTGTATGTGTGTGTGTTGTGTGTGTGTGTGTGTGTGTGTGTGTGTGTGTGTGGTGTGTGTGTGTGTGTGTGTGTGTGTGTTTGTGTGTGTGTGCGCGTGCGCGTGCGTGTGCGTGTGTGTGTGTGCGTGCGCGTGTGTGCGCGCGTGCATATGTGTGTGACGTGTTTGTGTGTGTGTGCGTGTGTGCGCGCGTGCATGTGTGTGTGACGGTGACGTATATGTATATATATATATATATATATATGTGTGTGTGTGTGTGTGTGTGTGTGTGTGTGTGTGTGTGTGTGTGTGTGTGTGTGTGTGTGTGTGTGTGTGTGTGTGTGTGTGACGTATGTGTGTGTGTGTGTGTGTGTGTGTGTGTGTGTCCGTGCGTGCGTATGTGCGCGTGTGTGCGCGCGTGCGTGTGTCTGTGCGTGTGTGCATGCGTGCGTGTGCGTGTGTGCGTGCGTGTGCGTGCGTGTTTGCGCGCGCGAACTTGTGTGTGTTTCATGGTGCATGCTGTCCTGGGTTCTTTGTTCAATATCTGGCCTGTTGTTCTGCTTACATATAATTTAATTGTACGATTGTTAGCTTTGCACCTTAGG
Organism: Phymorhynchus buccinoides; assembly: GCA_017654935.2. NCBI lineage: Eukaryota > Metazoa > Mollusca > Gastropoda > Neogastropoda > Raphitomidae > Phymorhynchus > Phymorhynchus buccinoides. Next base: position 13,251,714 of record CM065687.1, read on the forward strand.
ACCTCACGAAAAGAAGCTTTCAGAAGTTTCACTCGTTACTGTGCCTTTTCTGTTGTTTCATTTTTTTAAAAATCCCAGGGACGGTATTCACGTTGAGATAGCATGAGACTTAGCATGATGCTAACTTAGAAGCTCTTCCAATGTGCTATAGGATTTAATAGGACTTTTGGAAGAGCTTCTAGGTTCCAAAAGTCCTATTAAATCCTATAGCACATTGGAAGAGCTTCTAAGTTAGCATGATGCTAAGTCTCATGCTATCTCGACATGAATACCGTCCCAGGTTTTGTTCGAGTTATGATTTTTGCCTCTCTGTGTTTCTCTGTCTTTTGTTTCTCTCTTATCCCCCCCCCCCCCACCCCCCTCTTTGCTGCAAGTCAACATGCTAAAACGGGCCGTTGCGAAATACAGTGTCAACAACTAGGATGAAAGGGAACGACAATAATTAACGTCTTCTCGTGTCACCGCTGTTAATAAATCATAGCTTATGTGAGCTGTGTGAGGGCAGGATGAAAAAAAGCTTTGTTAGCTTATTCTTTAACCCTCAATAAAGATGATTTTGACTTGACTTGACTTGACTTGACTTGTGTGCCTATGTCCTCCACGACAGAAAGCGGGCACAAAACATAATTATTCTGGGTTCAAGACATGAACATAATTATGGGTTAATAAATTTTTTGGTTAAAAGTGCTTTTTTTTGGGGGGGGGGGGGGTGAGAAACGGATTCCCTGATAAGGAAAACGAGTAAAGGTCAAGATGTGCCACCCCCCCCTGCATTTCTCGGTTAATTGTTTTTTTTCCGTTTTTGCCTTTCTTACCATACATAAAGCTGTATTTTAGGAACATTTTCAGCTAATTCTCTTTTTGGAATACTAACCCTAACCCTAACCCTAGCCCTAAACCTAACCCTACCCCCCACTATGTACTGCAGTACACCGCGATTTGTCACAGTCGTGGTTCGTTGCGTTTTCCCGTCTTATAGGGGGGGGGGTAGGGTTAGGGTTAGGGTTAGGGACAGGGTTATTCCAAAAAGGTCATTAGCTAAAAAGGTTCCTAAAATACAGCTTTATGCATGGTAAGAAAGGCAAAAACGGAAAAATACAATTAACCGAGAAATGTAGGGGTGGGGGGTGGGGGGTGGCACATCTTGACCTTTCCTGGAAAACGCGTCAACTGTAGTGCAGCGGCATCCTCTGAAGTGTGCGTCGTTTGTGTGCATGTGTGCGGTAATAGTATGTTTAGTTGTGAGTCTAAGGCCGGGTTCACATTAGAAGCGTAGGCCTAAGTTCCGTACGGAAAACCCTAAATAAGTGGAAGAAAGAAGGATAAAAGTTTACGCATATAGGGGAAATTCGGACACGTGCGCAAATCTTTTCCCTTCTTTGTTTCACTTATTTATGGATTGCGCACGGGTTTCCGCATGGAAGATCCGCTTATGTGTGTACACGGCCTAAGAGTGTGTATGTGTGTGTGCGTGCATGCGTGCGTGCGTGAATATGTGTGTGAGGGTATATGTGTGTGTGTGTGTGTTTGTGTGTGTTTGTGTGTGCGCGTTGTGTGTGTGTGTGTGTGTCTTTCATTTAACGTCTCACGTTGTGTGTATGTGTGTATGTGTGTGTGTGTGTGCGTGCGCGCACGTGTGTGTGCATGTGTGTGCATGCGTGCGTGCGTGCGTGAATATGTGTATG
>CM065687.1:13258398-13273398 GCA_017654935.2 Phymorhynchus buccinoides
ATATATAATATATATATATAGTATGAAAGAAAAATCTCACTGAATAGCCAGCTCCGTACCCCTACTCTGAAGGACTGAAAAGTTAGTGCATTTGAAATGCAGAATAGTTTGCTTTGATAAAACTTTCCTGTGTCCAATGTCTTTATTTGTGAACCTCAGAAACAAAACCAGTTAACGTTGACTTAAAGTAATGTTCCGTGTTCAAAAAAAAAAATAAAAAATAAAAAAAATAAATAAATAAATTGTGCTGATTTACTTTTTCTCCCAATGGGGGAGGGACAGTGCCTTATGCAAAGACAGCTGTTTCGACCTAAGAGAAGGTCTCATCAGTTTGCATGATCGGCCTGCAATTTGACTGTCCAGTGGATGCCAACCTGAGCAAAAAAGACATTCTACAAGAGAATTGTGTCTTCTTTGCATCAAATCGAAAATCCATAATAAAAGGAAACCAGCATAAAGTTAAACCAGAAATAGTAAAAATCTTATGTAAAATGAACAAAATAATAATGTTCTGAAATTTTAATTTCAAAAGCTAATAGACATGACTAGAGAGGGCCAACTACTGAGATGATATCCAAATTAAGGATACAAATAGTATGAAAGAAAAATCTCAGTGAATAGCCAGCTCCGTACCCCTACCCCGAAGGACCGAAAAGTTAGTGCATTCGAAATGCAGAATAGTTTGCTTTGATAAAACTTTTCTGGTTTAACTTTGCGCGTCCTAAGTTGCTTATTGTAATGAGAATCACAGCAGGTCATTTCATTATTCTCGTACGAAGCTACTACTAGTCTTGTCACACACACAAACAAAGTTAAGTGTCTATCTTGAAATAAATTGAAAACAAATGTACCGTTAAAAGTTATGATGCAAGAACAACTTTCCGTGAACAAGGTTTCAAGGTTTTTATTTCCAAAAAAGCCCCGGGGAGAGGGGTGGGTGGGGTAATAGAGTACATGGAATTGTGTTTTTTTTATAATATAAAACAAACTTAGTACCAAAACAATTGCAACCCTCCAAAAAGAAACTGCAACCCACCAAAAAACAAAGGTCACTAAAAGATTAATAATCATGAAGCTATCATTTTGAATTTTCGGGGTTCCTTCCTTCCTTCCTTCCTTGCATACCAAATAATGATATATACTAGGCAGTGAGTGACCCTGAATTGTTTGTGTGTAGTGTACACTCTAATGCCCATTCCCCTCCATTCGTTAGCAAGCGTGCCGTGACTTCTTGCTGTTAAATCAAAGTACAACTACCAACTAGGCGTGTGACTGATACACCATGAAAGACACCATGAGAAGTGGTTTGGTAGGAACCGCTCGTGAGCCCAGTGCAGGAAACAAGACGTTAAAATGCTGCACTTGGTCATCTCCGAAAATAGAAAGTGACGCCACTCGCGTGACAATGTTGGTTTTCAGCGAAACTTTAGAATGTGTATCTTTTAACCATTCAATCTGAAATTAAACTGACTCTAGCCCTATCCCTAACCCTATCCCTATCCCTAGCTAAACCCTTGAATTAAACCGTCAAATACACAAAAAATAAAACTTTACTAAACAAATTGAGTGTTCCATGTTTGGAGATGACCAAGTGCAGTATTGAACGCCTACTGTGCAGGTCAACCTGCCTGCACGACGAATTAGTAGTAGTAGTAGTAGTAGTAGATAGGGACAACACAATATGTTAAGCTTTTTAGATAGTCCCATCTTTATAATCAGTGTTATATCAATACTGGTCAAGGTTTTGCGGTCAAATTTTCCTACGATTACTCATCAAAGCATCTAAATAGGATTAAATAATTTGGAGATCTGTCGAGACGATTTTTGAATAAGTTAGTATTGGGTGCACATTTTAGTTTGTTAGGTAAATCATTCCAGATGTTAGCAACTCTATTGCTGAAGCAATTTTTTCTGATGTTAGTGTTGAAACGTTTAATAAAGACCTTGCCATAAGGGTTTCTAGTCAAATTGTATTGTGGTGCGCTAAAAAATGTATCCCATGATAGATCGACATGACCATTAAATATCTTATACGCTTCAATAAGATCTCCTCTAGTTCTCCTGCCTTTCAGTGAATGCAAATTTAGGTACACCAGTCTTTCTTCATAACTCATATCTTTGCACTCTTTAACAAGTCTAGTGGCTCTGCGCTGAACTTTTTCAATAGCTTTAGATTGGTACTTGAACATAGGAGACCATATGATGTTACCATATTCTAAATGTGGTCTTACTAATGATTTATATAACTTAATGAAAATGTCACGGTCAATGTTTAAAAATGTCCTCCTAATCAAACCAATCATTTGACAGGCTTTACCAATACAATTCTGAATATGTGTATTAAAAGACATATCTTTGTCAAATGTTACCCCAAGATCTTTTTCATGATCACATGTTTTTAATGAGCATATCTTGTTGTCCTTTGTCATAACATATTCAACGTTAGGGTTAGATTTACCAATATGCATAACTTTACACTTGTCTGTATTAAAATAAAGGTTCCACCTATCGGTCCAAATTAGCAGTTTATTTAGATCCTTATGTAATGAACTACTGTTGCAAGACTTATTAAAAACTTTTGTATCATCAGCGAAAATTTTACAAGATGATTCAATTTCCTCAGGTAAATCATTAATGAAAATAGTAAATAATGTAGGTCCTAGGATGCTTCCCTGTGGGATCCCACTGAGAACCTCAGCCTCTGATGAATATTCATCACCAACTCTGACTCTCTGTGTTCTATTAGTCAAAAAAGCTTTAACCCAGTTATAGATGTTCCCAACTATGCCATATGATTTCAATTTCGTTAAGAGTCTTTCATGAGGCACACTATCAAAGGCCTTCTTGAAATCCAAATATATTATGTCAATAGGTTCGCCCTCATCCAATATGTCAGTTACTTCTTCCATAACTTCCATGAGCTGTGTCATACATGACCTTTTTTGTCTGAATCCATGCTGGCAAGATACGTATAAGTTATTACTATTCATATGGTTAACAATTACATCCCTCACAACAGACTCAAAGACTTTACACACAACAGATAATAAACTACTGAGCTTTGGTATATCATCAGCATATAGTGATATTTCAACTCTTACACTTACACAGAATTATCCTTACTTGTATAGTGAAACACCGGACACCCTTTTAAAAAGCACAAAATTTCGACTTTAATGTCTTTTTCAAAAACACAACTTAAAAAATGGCAGAAAATATTGCATCATTAACGAATCACACAGACAGACAGACACACAGACAGACACACAGACACACACACACACACACACACACACACACACACACACTCACACACACACACACACACACTCCTACCCACTCATGTATTAATATGCCCCCCCACCCCCCCACACACAAAAACAACAACAACACACACACACACACACACACACTCACACACACACACACACACACACTCATTCTCGTGTATCTATATATCCACACCCCACACCCCACTCCTTCACCCCAAAGCACACCTCCACATGTGCACACACACACATACACGCGCACACACACACGCACACGCTCACATGCACGCACGCACACACATGCAGCCCCCCCCCCCCCCCCACACACACACACACACACACGCACGCACACGCACGCACACACACACACACACACACACACACACACGCACGCACGCGCACGCACGCACGCACACACACACACACACACACACACACACACACACACACACACACACACACACACACACACACACACACACACACACACACATACACACACACATACACACACACACGCACGCACACACACACACGCACACACGCACGCACGCACATACAAAGTTAAATCTGTTACGTTAACACACATGCTTACATACCTTTTAAAAAGCACAAATTTTCAACTATGCAGTTTTCATCTCGGTGCTAAAGACAAGACTGACGATAAACAGGACTTTCAAATAAAACAAATTGTGAATTTTGAGCATAGATCACTCAGACTGTAAAAACAGTTGACGATTAAAACTGTTCACGGGTTGTAGGTTGGGGAAGAAGGGAAGAGGTGTATTCACTGAAAGCAGTGTGAGGGGGGTGGGGGTTATGTTGAAGCCTAGGAGAGTGGGGATGCGCCTTAGGTAAATTTCCACTAGACACTGGTACTGGCTCGCATACACGTTAAGGAAGGGAGTTGAAGGGAGAGAGAAGGAATGTCAGTGGCAAGTGGGTAGCTTTTCAGGACTAATCCCAAACATTGAGGCCATCTGGGTAATTTGTCCTCAGTTTATACCTCCAGAATCTTTCACGTTGACGGCGGACTATAACTGCTGTGGTCCCCTCCTCCTTGATTTTCTCTATGACCGTGACCCTCAGGTCCTCCACACTGTGGTCAGCCTTGGAGAAATGCTTGGCGACCAGTGTCTCCACACGCCTGTCATTGGCCTGGCTGCTGGCAGTTCCAGTGCTGCCGCTGTTCTTAATGCAGGAACGGTGAGCGTGGAACCGGCGTTGTACCAATTGACCAGTTTCTCCTACGTATTGGACTTCCTTGCACTGGGCGCAGTCAATCAGATACACTACATTGGAACTTCTGCAGCCTAGGTTGTCTCTGATGGAGAATGTATGTCCAGTTCTCATGCTGGCAAAAGTCATGGTTTCCACGAGGTGAGTGTGACATAGAACACACCTCTTGGCCTTGCAGCGGTGGCATCCCAAGGGCTCCTGACTTGCTGTGGAAGAAGGGGGACGTGAGGGCATCAACATTTTCCGCAGGTTGTTTGCAACGCGCTCTCCAACGATTGGGGGATGGGGCATGGCCTTTTTCATCCGTCTGCTGCTGTGCAGGGTGGTCATCTGGGTCTTCAGCCAGCGGGCAAGAGGGGGATGGGAGGGATTGTGGGTCACCACAAAGGGTACCCGCTCTGGAGTTTGAGTTTGCTGTTTGTACTGCAGGGCTGCGTCACGCGTGGTTCTGGAGGCACAAGTCAAGGCATCCTGCAGGAGAGCAGTCGGGTATCCCCGCCTCCTCAGCCTTTCCATCACTTCAGCTGATCTTCTGCAGAAGGTTTCTTCCTCTGAGCAAATTCTCTGTAACCTCAGGAACTGCCCATAGGGGATACCTCGGACGCAATGTCTGGGGTGACATGAGTGGAAGGGTAGGAAGGTATTGGCGTCTGTGGTTTTTCTGTGGAGATCAGTTAAGAAGCCACCTTCAGAGAGGCTGATATTTACATCCAGAAATGGGACGTCCTTTCGGCCGTACGTGCACGTGAACTTGATGGTTCTATGCTGGTTGTTCAGCCAGTCCACGAATTGAAGAAGGTTTTCTTCTCCATGCATCCAGAGCAGGATAATGTCGTCGATGAATCTCCGCCACATTTCTATGTCCACCTGCCATGGAGTTGAGGAGAGCAGGCGTTCCTCTAGGTAGCCCATGAAAACATTGGCTATTGAAGGGGCCATGGGTGTTCCCATGGCCGTTCCCTGTATCTGTTTGAACAATTCATCGTTGAATGTGAACACATTGTTCTTAAGCACGTGGTCCACGATTTGTAGTAGGAGGGAGATGGGCGGGGCGTTGGGTAACAGGTCTTGTTTTCTGCTCAACACCTCTCGCAGGGAAGTGGTCACGTCCTCGTGAGGAATGCTTGTGTACAAGGCTACCACATCAATGGTCACAATCAGTGTGTGGTCAGGGATGGTGCCAAGGGAATTCTTCCATTGCTCAAGGGTCTGAAGGAGATGGGTGGAGTCCTTGAGATATGACGGCAAGCTTTGCACGACAGGTTGGAGCCAATGGTCGACCAGTTTGCACAGCTTTTCTGTAGGCCCCCCTACCCCTGACACGATGGGGCGACCTGGGGGCTTCGTCTTGTTTTTGTGCACTTTTGGCAGATGGTACAACACCTGAGTCCTGACACTTTTAGTGTCTGTCAGTCCCCACCCGAGGCATTTCTGGTCAATGATCTCCCTGTCATGGAGTTGTCTGAGGAGAGTGTTGGAAGACTGGGCAATGTCCATGGTGGGGTCAGAGGTCAGGCGTTCGTAATGCTCCGTGTTATTGAGTTGTCGAAGCGCTTCATCCTGGTACTGCTGGAAGTCTTGCACTACAATGGATCCGCCTTTGTCTGCAGGGGATATCCTGAGGATTTTACTTTGTACTATCTGGCGCAAGATGGCTACTGCTTCACGCTCCTTTCTGCTGAGGTTGTGGTTCTTAGGAGCCTCAGGTGTGTGGGCCGTGACCTGGGAAAGAATGGTCGAGCTGCATGCTTCCAACGCTTCATCCCTTCCCTTGGGTGGTTCCCAGAAGGTTTTCTTATAAAACTTTGGCCTGCTTGGTATTTGGTTGGGGGCCTCTTCGTCGTAAAAGAATTCCTTCAGCCGAATGCGGCGTAGTCCCTCTTTAGTGTCGTCAACCAGCTGATCTTCGTTGTACGTGGATGGGGTGGGGCAGAATTTTGGGCCTTAAGACAGAATCCGAATTTGCTCCTCGGATAGGTCTGTAGAGGAGATGTTGATGACTTGATTGGGCTCTACTTCTGTCCTGTGTTCTTTTCTTTTGAGGCGTCTGTTCTTTTCCCTATTCGTTTGGGTCTGGTTCGCCTGTTGTGTCCCAGCATTGTCACTTCTCTCTGGTGCTTTGTCTTTGAGGTGACAAGCTTGTCCATTTTCCTCCTTTTTGTTTTTCTGCACGCATTTCTAGTTTGTTGTTGTTGTTTGTTTAGTTGTGCCTTAAAGTTCTCAAACTCAGTGTCAGTTTTCAGTCTTTGCATAGTGTTCACCATCGCCTCCAAAGATTGTCTAAGTTTGAAAGTAGAGTCCTGGTAGAAATCTCTACAGAAGTGTATAATCGATTTCTCCGCAGTTGAGAGAATTTGTTGAATCCTCTGGAAAAGGGCGGAGGTTGGGGGAAGGGCAGACAGTGGGAAGGACAGTCGCATGCCCTTTGGGACCAAGTTTTTCTGGGAGCAAGTTTTCAAAAAGAGGGAATGGGAATGGTGGCGCTGTGCGTTCTCTGCCAGATTATAAGCTGATGTCATCTCCATCTGTGATGTTTTGCCAGATCCAAAATGTGGATACAGTGAGGTCTTGTCGTCTTGTCTTGTCCAGAATTATCCTTACACACATACCATCACATAATTGTGACCCAGCACCACGAAAGGGACATTAAGTGTCAAACTGACCATTCTGAGACAAGTATACAATTACTAACTTCAGACGATTCTCTTTCTAATGATAAGAGACTCATTCTTGTATCTGCGTCCGTGCCCGAAGTATGAGCATTTAAAGTTAGTAGGGTGAGCGTCGGCCATTTTGAGAAAACACAGTCTAAAGTATAGCCTAGCTGAAGAAAATGCATTGACCTACTCGTCTTAGAACACTTATAAGACCATTTAGATACCATATTACACATTGTTCTTTAACAACATGAAAGATAAGATGTTAGAGAACACAAAGATACCCATCATCATCATCATATAGTAAAAAGCCAACTGTCCGTCCGTGTGTGTGTGTGTGTGTGTGTGTGTGTGTGTGTGTGTGTGTGTGTGTGTGTGTGTGTGTGTGTGTGTGTGTGTGTGTGTGTGTGTGTGTGTGTGTGTGTGTGTGTGTGTGTGTGTGTGTCTGTGTGTGTGTGTGTGTGTCTGAAACACGAAACGGGCCTTATAACTCCGCCGTTTTTCGACCGAATCGCTTCAAATTTGCTGTGAGCCCTAACGGGGCGATGGCAACGGCAACCGAGGCGGCCGTGTCATTTGCGCGGTTTCGCAAATGCGCGAAACGTGCATCCGCCGGCCTCTCGGCGCCCGTATATCCGGCGTTTCTGGGCCGATTGCCTTCGAATTTGGCGGAAAGATGACCGGGGCAGGGGACTATCCGTGTGCCAAACCAGAAGCGAATCGATTCAGAAATGCCGGAGATACGGGCGCCGACAGGCCGCTTCACGTTTTCACAAACCGCGGCGTAACCAGACCCGACATTGACTCGAGATTTGGAACATGCGTGACCAGGGATAGTGACGATCGTCGTGCAAAATATCAACACCATCCGTTCATAAACACGCGCTATAAACCGATTTATTTTGCAGGACGCTAATTTCAACCAACACTTCACACATAACCAAAGACTCTAAAAGGGGAAGATGGACTACTTAAGAGTTACGGCGAGCCTGGCTGATAGAGTTATCGTTAGTGGGGTAGTTCACAATGGCGGCTATGCAAAGACTCAGATTGGAATTTGAACGGAGAATTCAACTGGCCTATCGACGTGTTATGTCATAAAGATGTTTAAAAGGGACACAACCAGTGTTTCTGTCCTCACTACTGATATAGGGAAAAGGGACCAGATGCCAGTCTTTTCTTTTCAATGTCTTTGGCTCTTTGCTTGCCTCCCCGCCGCGAGCCCGCTGCAGCTATTTTTATACAGACAGTGGAGAGAGAGAGAGAGAGAGAGAGAGAGAGAGTAGAGAGAGAGAGAGAGAGAGAGAGAGAGAGAGAGAGAGAGAGAGAGAGAGAGAGAGAGAGAGAGATAGTTCCCCACGAGAGAGAGACTGACTGGGGGCTTTCTGGGGTGTGGGTGTGGGTGGGGGGTGGGGGGGGGGTGGGGATTTCGTTCGTAATTGACAGAAATTCTCCTGCCTTTTTTCAACAAATACTTTCAAAAAGATTTCCTCTACCCGAAGTCAGACATGCTGGGCCTAATTATTCTTACTTAGGCGCATAACAGCAGCATGATGCATCTACGTTCGTAATTGACAGATACGATTCGGTCAAGCGGTTTGGGAGATATCCTTGGGACAGACAGAAAAGAAGAACAAACAAACAAACAAAAAAAAAAGGAAACAAACCTGAACGAAAACATACTCCTTTGCGATCGTAGATCGGCAAAGGACTAAAAGGAAAAACGAACTGAAAGCCTACTTAGTTCAACCAGAGAGGTTCTTAATCTGTGGTTCAACCATTGTAGCTCCGTTTTAATAAATCTGGGGACCCACAACTAAAACAAAAAAAGCATTCATTCTTCTCCATGAACACCCCCCACCGTACCCCACCCCCAACCATCCCCGTCCCCCCCATCCCCCCTTGAACACCCCCCACCACACCCTCCACCATCCCCTCCATCAGCCCCCCTCCCCTCCCCAGCCCCCCTCCCCCCACCAGTCCCCCTCCAGCCCCCCTCCGGAGAGGCAGGCACAGAGGCAGACAGACAGACAGACAGACAGAGAGAGAGAGAGAGAGAGAGAGAGAGAGAGAGAGAGACGAGAGAGAGAGAGAGAAAGAGAGAGAGACAGACAAACAGAGAGACAGACAGACAGACAGAGAGACACATAGACATACAGAGACATGAGACACAGAGAGAGAGACAGACAGACAAAGACAGACAGAGAGAGAGAGAGAAAGAGAGAGAGAGAGAGAGAGAGAGAGAGAAGAGAGAGAGAGAGAGAGAGAGAGAGAGAGAGAGAGAGAGAGAGAGAGAGAGAGAGAGAGACAGAGACAGAGAGACAGAGACAGACAGACAGTGACGCGCGCGCGACCCGCCCCCCCCCCCCCCCCCCTGAAATGTAGGGGGGCACATCTTGACCTATCGCAGAAAGAGTGTTTCATAATCATTTATAAATACAAAGATTGTGGGAACAATACAGGAGGCAATGCCCGGAGGCAGTGCTAAACCAGTAAAGTCCCGATTTTTAATAATACAGATACGTGTAGTCTCATCCCGTTGTAATCGCCACTGCCCCCCCCCCCCCACACCATCCCCCCACCCCCCACCACCCCACCGGTTTGGCACACGGATCGTCACCGTCCCGGTCATCTACCTTCCAAATTCGAAGAAGAAGTACCTAGCGAGACAGATAGACAGAAAGACAGACAAAGAGCTAAGAGGACAACTGCTGTTCCGGTTGGATGAGTGAACATTTGTTTAACGTCCTCCGCCCGCGGAGCAGGCACAGAGAGAGACACAGACAGACAGAGAGAGAGAGAGAGAGAGACAGACAGAGATTAACCGAGAAATGTAGGGGGTTGGCACATCTTGACCTATACCAGAAAGTGTTTCATAATGATTTAAACTTTGACCACGCGCACGCGCGCACGCGCCCCCCCCCCCCCCCCCCCCCCTGCTAACATCACTTTTTTTTCGACTCAGGCTATAGAGAGAGTAGTAGTTCTTCTTCTTCTTCGGTCGTTCAGGCATGTTTCTGTCAATTATGAACGTAGATGCATCATGCTGCTGTTATGCGCCTAAGTAAGAATAATTAGGCCCAGCATGTCTGACTTTGGCTAGAGGAAATCTTTTTGAAAGTATTTCTTGAAAAAAGGCAGGAGAATGGACCGGAAAGGCAGAACGATAGTAGATAACAGCATGCAAAGGCAAAAGGCAGAATGAAAGAGACTGACAGATTAGAGGTAGTTATAAGCACATAACTTCCAGAAGGTGGGGGAACTATTTGTACGGAAGACATCCCCCCTACCTGTATCCCTAGGGGGGGGGGGGGGGGGGGGGGGGGGTCTACCACCCCTATATTCGCTCTATGCGCTTAACAACAACAAAATTAAAAAGCAAGAAATTCAACAACAAAACAAATAATCGCTCACACACATGCTAATAGGCATACACATACACACACCACCCCCACCCACGCAGGCACGCACATATACATATACACACACACACACTCACTCGCACACGCACGCACGCACGCACGCACGCACACGCACGCACACACACACACACACACACACACACACACACACACACACACACACACACACACACACACACACACACACACATATCTCCTCCCTACACCTACCCCCTCCCCACATTTACTTGCTCGGGGACTTATCTGCCACTCGGCGACACACTTGTTTGCTATTGTGGCTTTCAACAGACAGCCAGTCTCAAACACACGAAAGTAGTGAAACTTTCGGTTTTACATTTCCAAGAAGAAGGCAGCATTTCAACTTCCAAGAAAATGGATCACAAATGTGTAAGGTCTGTCTTTTCAGGCCTATCGCAGAAAGAGTGTTTCATAATCATTTCGACTTTGACCTCGCGCGCGCAGAGAGAGAGAGAGAGAGAGAGAGAGAGAGAGAGTAGTACTTCTTCTTCTTCTTCGTCTTCTAAGTTCTTATTCTTCGGTCGTTCAGGCATGTTTCTGTCAATTACGAACGTAGATGCATCATGCTGCTGTTATGCGCCTAAGTAAGAATAATTAGGCCCAGCATGTCTGACTTTGGGTAGAGGAAATCTTTTTGAAAGTATTTGTTGAAAAAAGGCAGGAGAATTTCTGTCAATTACGAACGTAGATGCATCATGCTGCTGTTATGCACCTAAGTAAGAATAATTAGGCCCAGCATGTCTGACTTTGGCTAGAGGAAATCTTTTTGAAAGTATTTCTTGAAAAAAGGCAGGAGAATGGACCGGAAAGGCAGAACGATAGTAGATAACAGCATGCAAAGGGAAAAGGCAGAATGAAAGAGACTGACAGATTAGAGGTAGTTATAAGCACATAACTTCCAGAAGGTGGGGGAACTATTTGTACGGAAGACCCCCCCCCCTCCCAGTATCCCTAGGGGGGGGAAGCTTGCTGTGTTCTACTCCCACCCCCACCCCCACCCCAGTCAGTCTCTCTCTCTCTCTCTCTCTCTCTCTCTCTCTCTCTCTCTCTCTCTCTCTCTCTCTCTCTCTCTCTCTCTCTCTCTCTCTCTCTCTCTCTCCACTGTCTGTATAAAAATAGCTGCAGCGCGCTCGCGGCCGGGAGGCAAGCAAAGAGCCAAAGACATTGAAAAGAAAAGACTAACATCTGGTCCCTTTTCCCTATATGAGTAGTGAGGACAGAAACACTGGTTGTGTCCCTTTTAAACATCTTTATGACATAACACGTCGATAGGCCAGTTGAATTCTCCGTTCAAATTCCAATCTGAGTCTTTGCATAGCCGCCACTGTGAACTACCCCACTAACGATAACTCTATCAGCCAGGCTCGCTGTAACTCTTAAGTAGTCCATCTTCCCCTTTTAGAGTCTTTGGTTATGTGTGAAGTGTTGGTTGAAATTAGCGTCCTGCAAAATAAATCGGTTTATAGCGCGTGTTTATGAACGGATGGTGTTGAAATTTTGCACGACGATAGTCACTATCCCTGGTCACGCATGTTCCAAATCTCGAGTCAATGTCGGGTCTGGTTACGCCGCGGTTTGTGAAAACGTGAAGCGGCCTGTCGGCGCCCGTATCTCCGGCATTTCTGAATCGATTCGCTTCCGGTTTGGCACACGGATAGTCCCCGGCCCCGGTCATCTTCCTGCCAAATTCGAAGGCGCCGAGAGGCCGGCGGATGCGCGTTTCGCGCATTTGCGAAACCGCGCAAATGATACGGCCGCCTCGGTTGCCATTGCCATCGCCCCGTGAGGGCTCACAGCAAATTTGACGCGACTCGGTCGAAAAACGGCGGAGTTATAAGGCCCGTTTTGTGTTTCAGACACACACACACACACACACACACGGACGGACACTTGGCTTTTTACTATATGATGATGTTTTAGTTGGTACTTGTTTAATAGCTATACATTTTGCTGATTTTTAGAATGTAAATGTATGTTTAATATTGAATGGGGCTTAGTAACCATGCAATGCATGTTATCGTGTGTTAATTGTGTGTTTTATATACTTAAACCTCTATATTGATTCTTGATCATACAATGCATTTACTTTATTGTGTGCTTAATTTCGGTACCTATGTTCTGTGGCACCTGAATGCAATTTTTCTTTTCAGAGACAATAAAGATATGTTTGATTCGGCTTGATTTGAGAATGGTCAGAATAATATCTGGTGCGTCGACGATGAATACCCGTCACATCAGTTCACCCAAATGGCAAGCCATATAAAAAGAGCCTCCCAAAGATCAACTCAACTTCAGGGAGTATATTTATGTAACCTACCATCTTGTTATGACCCCTCCCCCCACCTCAATCCTCCCCTTGTTGATTTAAGGTGTGTGTCAGCTGACAGGTCCTGAATCAGAGCAGTGGAGTTAGTGGGTGAGTAGAGCTGCATCTCGGCGGGCTACTACTAGAAATACAGCTTTATTATAATCTGAGAGGACACGAAATATATCACAAGACAGTTTATTTGGGCAAGGTGAGTGCGTGTGTTTGTTTGTGTGTGTATGTGTGTGTGTGTGTGTGTGTGTCAAGTCAAGTCAAGTCAAAATTTTATTTCCAGATGGGAACATTGTATAAGCAAAAACATGCTTTTTTTCAACAAGCCATCCATAAAAAATGATGTAAAGAAAAAATAAAGAACTAAACATTCCAAAGTCGCGAACAACAAGAAAAGGAAAATATACAAGTAAATAATTAATTAAAGAAACAAGCAAATATTCCAACAACAAAAACAGGAAGAAGGATGGGGACTGGGCGAATAGCATATTATGTACAATATATACATCAACATCAACAACGAAACATTTAAAACATCACATTTACTTACCAAAATATATTATGTAGGCTACATTTCCATTATTTCAAATAATTGGAATAAAGTTATCAATTATGTCCTGTTAAAGAGATACATTTTCATTTTTTTCTTAAAGTAGTACTTGTTTTTTATGTTTTTTAAAATGGAGGGTAGTTTGTTCCATAAATCTCCACCCGAATAGAGGAGACTAGATTTGAATAGATTATTATTTGGTCGAGGGAATGAGCGTAAATAGGTGTGTCTGCTTGTGTTTGTCGTAAATGTATCTGTTATCTTTTTGGGAGCATTTCCGTTGACAATATTATGCATGCAGATTGCCTTTTTGAGGAAAAGTCTGTCTTGAAAAGTTAGTATATCCAGTTGTTTGTAGTCTTCATAGGTAAGTGAACTTGATTTTAATAAAATTATTTTAATTGCTTCTTTGTACATACGATTGATAATCTTTAAATTGGTATCACTACAGCTATCCCATAATGTTGAAGCATAATCGATCATTGAGAGTATGTGAGCATTAAAGAAGAGTTTACGAGAATGGTTATCAAGGAAATGTTTAATCTTAGATAGCTGGAGTATTTTTCTAGACAGACCTTTCCCTAAAGACTTTATATGGTCTGTCCAAGACAGATCTTTGTCAATGACAACACCTAATGTTTTATGTGAATCAACTTCTTCAATTTTGTTGTTGCAAATAAATAGTGGTGGAAATTGGGAGTTCATCTTTTGTCTTTTTTGTCGGGTTGATACGTACATGCATTTCGTTTTATTGGCATTAATTGACATGTGATTTAATTGAGTCCAGTTAAAAACATTTCGGGCATTATTTTGAAGTTTGCTTACTAGCCTGTTAGCATTCGTATCACTAGTATGAAGGGATGAGTCATCTGCAAACATTTCACATTTACTATTGACAAAGCATGACAGGTCGTTTATATAAACAGTGAACAATAGTGGACCTAAAATAGACCCTTGCGGTACTCCATAGTGGATTGGAAGCAATTCAGACATTTTGTTATTCATTGAAACCAGTTGTTTTCTGTCACACAAAAAAAATGACATAATATTTAAAAATTCAGGAGGAAGGTTATACAGTTCTAGCTTACGCAGAAGGAGTGAATGATTAATAACATCGAACGCTTTTTCAAAGTCAAGGAAAAGTATACCAGTAAACTTATTTTCATTTATATTACATAGCAGACTGTCAACAAGCTGTATTAGTGAAGTGTGGCATGAATGATTCTTTCTAAATCCAGACTGATCATCATGAAGTAAATTATTTTTATCTAAATAAGAGTATAGGGATTTTTGTATGTGCTTTTCTAGAGACTTAGATAAAGCTGATAAAATAGAAATAGGTCGATAATTAGAAGGGTTAGATGTATCGCCCGATTTATGGATAGGGATTACCTTGGCTTGTTTAAAATTTAACGGAAAACATTGTTTTTCTATACATAAGTTATATAAATAAGTTAGTGAGTCACATATAACTGGGCACGCAATCTGTAGTATGTTAATATCCAAACCATCTATATCGCGTGTCTTT
>CM065687.1:13280898-13320414 GCA_017654935.2 Phymorhynchus buccinoides
ATCAACTCCCTCCCACTTAAGACCTACTTCTCTGAGACACTGCCCTTCATTGCAAGTGATAAAATGACCTCCCTATATCAACTCCCTCCCACTTAAGACCTACTTCTCTGAGACACTGCCCTTCATTGCAAGTGATAAAATGACCTCCCTATATCAACTCCCTCCCACTTAAGACCTACTTCTCTGAGACACTGCCCTTCATTGCAAGTGATAAAATGACCTCCCTATATCAACTCCCTCCCACTTAAGACCTACTTCTCTGAGACACTGCCCTTCATTGTAAGTGATAAAATGACCTCCCTATATAAGACTCCCTCCCACTTAAGACCTACTTCTCTGAGACACTGCCCTTCATTGTAAGTGATAAAATGACCTCCCTATATCAACTCCCTCCCACTTAAGACCTACTTCTCTGAGACACTGCCCTTCATTGCAAGTGATAAAATGACCTCCCTATATCAACTCCCTCCCACTTAAGACCTACTTCTCTGAGACACTGCCCTTCATTGTAAGTGATAAAATGACCTCCCTATATAAACTCCCTCCCACTTAAGACCTACTTCTCTGAGACACTGCCCTTCATTGTAAGTGATAAAATGACCTCCCTATATCAACTCCCTCCCACTTAAGACCTACTTCTCTGAGACACTGCCCTTCATTGTAAGTATTAAAATTACCTCCCTTATATCAACTCCCTCCCACTTAAGACGTACTTCTCTGAGACATTGCCCTTCATTGTAAGTGATAAAATGACCTCCCTATATCAACTCCCTCCCACTTAAGACCTACTTCTCTGAGACACTGCCCTTCATTGTAAGTGATAAAATGACCTCCCTATATCAACTCCCTCCCACTTAAGACCTACTTCTCTGAGACACTGCCCTTCTTTGTAAGTGATAAAATGACCTCCCTATATCAACTCCCTCCCACTTAAGACCTACTTCTCTGAGACACTGCCCTTCATTGCAAGTGATAAAATGACCTCCCTATATCAACTCCCTCCCACTTAAGACCTACTTCTCTGAGACACTGCCCTTCATTGCAAGTGATAAAATGACCTCCCTATATCAACTCCCTCCCACTTAAGACCTACTTCTCTGAGACACTGCCCTTCATTGCAAGTGATAAAATGACCTCCCTATATCAACTCCCTCCCACTTAAGACCTACTTCTCTGAGACACTGCCCTTCATTGCAAGTGATAAAATGACCTCCCTATATCAACTCCCTCCCACTTAAGACCTACTTCTCTGAGACACTGCCCTTCATTGCAAGTGATAAAATGACCTCCCTATATCAACTCCCTCCCACTTAAGACCTACTTCTCTGAGACACTGCCCTTCATTGTAAGTGATAAAATGACCTCCCTATATCAACTCCCTCCCACTTAAGACCTACTTCTCTGAGACACTGCCCTTCATTGTAAGTGATAAAATGACCTCCCTATATCAACTCCCTCCCACTTAAGACCTACTTCTCTGAGACACTGCCCTTCATTGCAAGTGATAAAATGACCTCCCTATATCAACTCCCTCCCACTTAAGACCTACTTCTCTGAGACACTGCCCTTCATTGCAAGTGATAAAATGACCTCCCTATATCAACTCCCTCCCACTTAAGACCTACTTCTCTGAGACACTGCCCTTCTTTGTAAGTGATAAAATGACCTTCCTATATCAACTCCCTCCCACTTAAGACCTTATTTTGGATTATTTTTTTGTCAGGGTCTTATAATGGGAGGTTCCGTTGTATAAGAAAAAAAGCATAACTTGATGGGATATGCGGATGAGTTTCTGCAGTAATGTGCACGCTCCTTCCTATCTCTTACTTCGATCAAAAAGCCTGAATATACAAAGAGCTCGCACTCCGCAGCTGACTGAAGCCGGGTTGTTTTTTGTTTTTTACTCCCACCCTTTCATCTGTATTACAGGTGGGGGGTCATTATGAACTCACTGATCACTGCCTACAACAACACTAGCGCTTCCCACCTTCCACCCTTTCATCTGTATTACAGGTGGGGGGTCATTATGAACTCACTGATCACTGCCTACAACAACACTAGCGCTTCCCACCTTCCACCCTTTCATCTGTATTACAGGTGGGGGGTCATTATGAACTCACTGATCACTGCCTACAACAACACTAGCGCTTCCCACCTTCCACCCTTTCATCTGTATTACAGGTGGGGGGTCATTATGAACTCACTGATCATTGCCTACAACAACACTAGCGCTTCCCACCTTCCACCTTTTCACCTTCCAGGTGGGAAGTGAGAAAGTTGGCTTCATTCTTTGCAAGCTTGGTAGGCTGAGAAGTAATCACTCTTTGCAACATTTAGGCTTTTTTGCTTCGATGTTGCTGGGTTTTTTCTTTTAGGCGGATTAAGAATGAGTTTCCTATACGGATGTTTTTGTAAATATGCGCATGCCATAAGGTAAAACGGTGCTTTTTTCTAAAACGGTGCTTTTTGTCAAACAAATCAGAACAAATACAAAACTAGGCGGCAGCGGCAGAAGCAGCTTTTAGCTAAGCCTTAAACCTTCGGCTATTTTTTGTACAGATTCCAGGCAATGTAGCATTTAACTCTTGAACGTTCATCAGGCAATGTAAAAAAAACCACAGCAGCGGCAGGATGTAAATCTTGATCCTTCAGCTATTTTTGTGTGTGTGCAGATGTCAGGCAATGTAGAAAACCACACGGCATCATCATCATCAGCAGCAGCAGCAGCAGGATTCAAATCTTGAACGTTCATCAGGCAATGTAAAAAAAACACACAGCACCGGCAGCATTTAACTCTTGAACCTTCAGCTATTTCTTTGTGTGTGTGCAGATGTCAGGCAATGTAAGAAAACAAAAAACCCACATCAACAGCAGCAACAATAGCAGAAGCAACTGTAGCATTTTATAAAAACAATCTTGAACCTTCAGCTATTTCTTTTGACAGATTACAGGCAATGTAGAAAGCCACAAGGCAGCATCATCATCATCATCAGCAGCAGCAGCAGCATCCACTACTACCGATTCCGCCCGGGCTATGGAAGATCTGCTTCGTTCAGATGTCAGGCAATGTACACTACTCACAAAAAGTTAAGGATCACTATGAGAAAACAGGTGCGCAATAAACTCCGTTCGCTCCTGTTATTTATTTCTCAGTCAAGCCAAATTGTTATGAATTCTTGTTCAGCTGTAAGTGGGCGATGTTGTGTTAGTGGAAACATTGCACGTGATTCTCTATTACTGAGCTTGGCAGCAAAAGAAAAAGCGGAAACTTGCGAAAAAGGACCTTGTTTTGGATCGTTCTGCATGAACACATTGCACAAGCCAGATGGAAAAACCATTATGCACGTGCAAGCACTACTGTTTATGTGTGAGATGCTGTCTCTTGCTTGGCTTTATAAGAAGACATACCACCAGTATTAGGCCTGATTTGACAATGCCTCCACAACGAAAATTGAGCGAGTTGGATAGGGGACGAGCTGTTGCATGGTTCCAAGATGGTGTTCCCAAGCGAGAAGTGGCCAGGCGACTTCAGGTGTCCATCTCGGTCATTGTCAGACTGATTCAACGCTTCACAGCCACTGGGAGGGTCCATGAAAGACGCAGATCTGGTCGACCGAAGAAGACAACTCCACGTGAAGATCGTCTCATTGAACGACAAGCCCTGCAGACAAGAACAGCCTCTTCCAGCATCATTCGAAGGCAGCTGAGGGTGGCTACTAACATCAACATCAGCCAGCAGACCATACGGAACCGCCTTCATGGGTTTAACCTCCGTTCTCGTCGCCCAGCTGTACGGCCACGCTTAACTCCAGCCCATAGGGCAGCACGCCGCGCCTTCTGCAGACGTCACGTGAGGTGGACACGTCAGCAATGGTCCCAGGTCCTGTTCAGTGATGAATCACGCTTCACCCTGAACCACAACGACGGCCGACTGAGGGTCTGGAGGCGCCCAGGGGAACGCTTTATTGACGCCACTGTCCAAGAAAAGGTGGCCTTTGGTGGAGGTTCTGTAATGGTCTGGGGGGCCTTCAGCCTTCACCACAGAACACCCTTGTATCATGTACAGGGTAACCTGACTGGCCTCCGATACCGGGATGAGATCCTTCGACCGCTGGCTGTGCCTACACTGCAGCAGATGGGACCGCCGGCTGTCTACCAGGATGACAACGCTCGCCCCCACAGGGCAAGGGTGGTCAACGACTTCCTGCAGCAGTCTGGAGTCAACAGAATGGAGTGGCCAGCATGCAGTCCCGATCTCAACCCGATTGAGAGCCTCTGGGATGAGCTGGATCGCAAAGTGAGGAGCAACCACCCCCCTCCCAGGGATGCCCAGCACCTCTACCAGATGCTGCAGGCTGAGTGGCAGGCGCTTCCACAGAGGATCTTCACCACCCTGGTCAACTCCATGAGGACTCGCTGCGTCGAGTGCCAGAACAGCCATGGCGGATACACGCATTACTGAACTTTTGGGAGCATCAGAATGCCCTGTCTTGTGATTTCAATGACTTTGGGAAATCAAATTTCGATACGTACCCACTTTGATCAAATGTACAGACCAAACGATTGCTCGAAATTGAATGCAATTGTGTATCGTTATCACTAAAGCATTGAATTAAATGTTGGCCAAAATTCAACGCATTGGCTTTCTTATTTGGAAAGTTATGAATTAGTTGGCAAGTGATCCTTAACTTTTTGTGGATAGCTTAGAAAACCACACGGCATCATCATCATCATCAGCAGCAGCAGCAGAAGAAGAAGAAGAAGAAGAAGCAGTCGCATTTTATTTTAAAATCTTGAACCTTCAGCTGTTTGTTTTGACAGATGACAGGCAATGTAGAAAGACACACGGCATCATCACCATCATCATCAGCAGCAGCAGCAGCAGGATTTATATCTTGAACCTTCAGCTATTTTGTGTGTGTGTGTGCAGATGTCAGGCAATGTAGAAACCCACACGACATCAGCAGCAGCAGCAGCGGTAGCAGAAGAAGACGAAGCAGCAGTCGCGTGTTATATTAAAATCTAAAACCTTCAGCTATTTGTTTGGACAGATGACAGGCAATGTAGAAAGACACAAAGCAGTAGCATCATCATTATCATCATCATCATCATCATCAGCATTTCCTTAAATCTTGAACCTTCAGCTATTTGTTTTGACAGATGGCAGGCAATGTGGAAAGCCACAAGGCAGCTTCACCATCATCATCATCAGCATCCACCACCACCCCCAGCACAGACCCCGCCCAGGCCATGGAGGACCTTATTCGCTCCGTGGGAGGCTGCGGTCGCTTCCAGTGGATGCTGGTGCTATCCCTGAAACTGGGTATGATTCCGATAGCCAGGAGCATGCTCATCATGGCCTTCAGCGGAATCGTGCCAGACTGGTGGTGCCTGCCGCCCGGGCCCGACTCCTCCTCTACCAACGGGAAGCCAGGGAACTGGTCACGTGACAACGTGACGTACCAGGCGTGCGTGATACCCAGTAGCGAGGAGGGGGAGAGTTGTTTGGGTCATATCGTTTTCGATGAGTCGGTTTCGACCGTCGTCACGGAGGTGGGTTCGTGTGAGTGAGAGGGCATGGTGCAAAGAAGCTAACTGTAGCCTATCCTTTTTACCCTCAATAACACATTCATATTCATTCGTTCATTCATTCATATTCTCTCTCTCTCTCTTCTCTCTCTCTCTCTCTCTCTCTCTCTCTCTCTCTCTCTCTCTCTCTCTCTCTCTCTCTCTCTCTCTCTCTCTCTCTCTCTCTCTCTCTCTCTCTCTCTCTCTCTCCATTTATCTCCCATCCTTCTCTTGCTCTCTATCCCTCTCTTGTATACGCACATACACACGCGCGCGCGCGCACACACGCCTATGCGCCTTTGTGCGTATGCTAGTGAACCACTGTGCATCTTAAACTCTCTCAACACTAATGATTATGTGAGTCAGTAAAAATCCCTTTAACGTCCTCCGGTCTGAAACAGACACATAATTATGGGACATTAGTACAGAAGATATAAATGGTGGGAACGATCCTGGAGGCAATGCCCGGAGGCAGTGCAACTCCAGGCAAGTCCCGACTTTTTGACGATACAGATGTTTTGGTATTGCTTTGTTTACTGTATTTAATTAAGAATTTGCCGGCATTCTCGTTGACTTAACATTTAGAAGAGAATTTGCATAACAATTCTGCCTCTCTGTTTAGCAAATCAATATTGTTAGGCTTATTAAGAGACACTTTAGTCCGAACCACGAAATGTACACACAGAATCAGACCCCTATCAATCAACCTGTCTTTATTCATAAAGAAATGCTTAGATTGTAACCTGAGATTTCACTGAAAAACAATAGGTTCCTTTGCTTATAATTATATAGTAAATTGTCAATATTTGAGCGTGCACTTATTAGTTAGCATGGTAAAGAACACTTACACTGCAAACTAACGCAACATTAATGGGTGGAGTGGAGTTTTGTCTGGTTAGATGCTAACGTTATACCTATGAAGTCCAAAATGACAGCATTAAACCAACAAGAGGCAACGGCTTCAAGGGTCACTCGGGGGGTGGGGGGGGGGGGGGGGGGGGGGGGGGTGCAAACAAATAATGACTTGAGATGGAGGGTCGTAAACATGAGGGGGGTGCTTAAAGTACAATGAAACTCTCGTTAATGGGTACAACTAAAAAGGCTTTCACTGTTGATGACACTCTTAACTCATGTTGCCTGTTGAATACTCTCTAACCCAATAACATAAAATGTTATCTGTTTGTTATCTGTTTACAGTGTTGTTTTAAGTATTTCATTATTCAAATCATTATTGCTTGAAAGCTTGCATTAACATCTATGTGTATGCAAAGTTTGAACAATGCACACCTTCTATTTCCCGAGAAAATGCCAACGGTAAAGTTTGGAGATTGGACCACGGACGCAACGCACGCACGCACGCGCACGCACACGCACGCACACACACGCACGCACGCACACGCACGCACACGCACGCACGCACACGCACACACACACACACACACACACACACACACACACACACACACACACACACACACACACACACACACACACACACACACACACACACACACAACTGATGATATCTTCACAGATCGAAACAGCTGTCAATCACACACACACACACGCACGCACGCACGCACGCACGCACGCACGCACGCACGCACGCACGCACGCACACACGCACGCACGCACGCACGCGCACACGCACGCGCACGCACACGCACACGCGCACACGCACACGCACACACACACACACACACACACACACACTCACACACACACACACACACTCAAGTATGTTTCCTCAGCTACGCACTTATTCAAATCCATTGTCCATATTATGATTATATCAGGGAAACACAAAAGCTGGTCAACAAAATCTGTTTGCTCTAAAGACTCCATCCTTCACGTGGCAATTAAACATCTCAAGAAAATCCCTCTATTGGGAATGAGGTCAGTTTCAGCTGCACATTTTGTGGACGAAAATGTTCCATTATAAACTCTTTTTTTTAATGGATGATAAAGATTTTATAATTGCATTGAACGTCTTTTTTTCTTGTCTTTTTTTCTCCACTTTGCTTACCTTTAATTTCATACTACACAATGCATAACACAGTTATCTCCACTTTACATACCTTTACTTTCATACTACACAATACATAGCACATATATCTCCACTCTAAATACCTTTACTTTCATACTACACAACACCTAACACAGTCATCTCCACTTTACGTACCTTTACTTTCATACTATGCAATACATAACACAGTTATCTCCACTTGACATACCTTTACTTTCATACTACACAATACATAGCACATATATCTCCACTCTAAATACCTTTACTTTCATACTACACAACACATAACACAGTCATCTCCACTTTACGTACCTTTACTTTCATACTATGCAATACATAACACAGTTATCTCCACTTGACATACCTTTACTTTCATACTACACAATACATAACACAGTAATCTCCACTTTACATACCTTTACTTTCATACTACACAATACATAACACAGTAATCTCCACTTTACATACCTTTACTTTCATACTACACAATACATAACACAGTAATCTCCACTTGACATACCTTTACTTTCATACTACACAACACATAACACAGTCATCTCCACTTGACATATCTTTACTTTCATACTACACAACACCTAACACAGTAATCTCCACTTTACATACCTTTACTTTCATACTATGCAATACATAACACAGTTATCTCCACTTGACATACCTTTACTTTCATACTACACAACACCTAACACAGTAATCTCCACTTTACATACCTTTACTTTCATACTACACAATACATAACACAGTAATCTCCACTTGACATACCTTTACTTTCATACTACACAACACCTAACACAGTAATCTCCACTTTACGTACCTTTACTTTCATACTACACAACACATAACACAGTAATCTCCACTTGACATACCTTTACTTTCATACTACACAACACCTAACACAGTCATCTCCACTTGACATATCTTTACTTTCATACTACACAACACATAACACCGTAATCTCCACTCTACATACCTTTACTTTCATACTATACAATGGCGCCCCCCCCCCACCTGCGTGCGCATCTCGACCCTTCCAACGGAAGTGTCGCCATCTTAGTCCTTATTTGTGTGTAAACAAAGTGAAAATGTTATCTAAATGTGTAAAGAAAACATCCAGATGTTATAAATACAGTTTAGATAAGTTTCGAATTGGAACAGCCAAATACGCAGCATCGATCTGGCATTTTTCAAAAAACGTTAATGACTAAGATGGCGGTCTCCCATAATATGGCGCTCCTTGTGGCCGGATATGACGACACGTGGGTACCAGCCATACATAACACAGTAATCTCCACTTTACATACTTTTACTTTCATACTACACAATACATAACACAGTCATCTCCACTTTTCTTCTTCTTTTTTTCTCTCACTGTTCTCTCTCTTTACTTCTACACAAAACACATGGTACACTGTTCTCTCACTCTTCTTTTTTGTTTGTGGCACAAGCCACAAGGCTATAACTCACTTTTTGTCTGTCTGTCTGTCCAAAATTGTCGCACATTTCGCAAAATTGTCGCACATATTTTAAAGGAGAAAAAAATATTTGGACATAAAGTAACATTTCAGTTGTCATATCTACATATCTACAGTCCTTGCGTATGGAAAGAATTATATACTGAACAGAGCACATGAATCTTCATTTTAAAGCGTAGAAAATAATAAACATACGTAATGCAGACACTGCAACAGACACGACGAGTATGCAGTGCTTCTTTCGATGAGCATAAGTAGGATAAATAGTTTTAAATGTTTTCCAAAAGATATAAAAAGTTACGAAATGGTGCAGAGATAACATTCTGGTTTACAGATTAAAATTATTGAAAAGCCAGAGGAAGCGACTCAGTGTATATAATGATTGCAGTGGTAAAAATAGACCGCACTTCAAATCGAGGCTGCTCTTTAAAATGATGTTTCGTTTTCAATTGTCGCACGCCACAAACGATTGCGAATCCGCGCTTGTTTTTAAACATTACTGAGCATGGACAGCTGCCCCTGGACTGTCTGCACTCTTTTTATAGAGCGACATTTGTATTTGTGCCTCTTGCTTAGATACACATTCGTAGGGTAATACAGACTTTGTGTTTTTAATTTTGCTAATACACATTTTGCCTTCAAGATTGACATTGTTAATCCAACAGTAGTTATTTAATGTGGTTTTCCTTTCAAACCCAAACAGTACGTCAATTACTAGTAAAGTTACTTTCAAGCCGATCTTTGAGCACATGAAGTTTTCAATGTATATCCAAAACGGTCTTACAAAACTAGTCTCTACCGTGAACTGGTAAAGTTTATATGGCTCAGCCGTCTTGTTTGTCTTTTCTCTCTCTCTCTCTCTCTCTCTCTCTCTCTCTCTCTCTCTCTCTCTCTCTCTCTCTCTCTCTCTCTCTCTCTCTCTCCTCTCTCTCTCCTCTCTCTCTCTCTCTCTCTCTCTCTCTCTCTCTCTCTCTCTCTCCCTCTCTCTCTCTCCCTCTCTCTCTCTCTCTCTCTCTCTCTCTCTCTTCTCTCTCTCTCTCTCTCTCTCTCTCTCTCTCTCCCTCTCTCCCTCTCTCTGTCTCTCCAGTGGTCCCTGGTGTGCGAGCGCAAGCACCTGAAGGCCACGATGACCTCCGTCCAGATGGGCGGGGTCCTGTTGGGGGCCTTTCTGGCCGGACAGCTGTCGGACACTGTGGGTCGTCGACTGACTGCTACGGGGCACTGCTGTGGCATCTGGTCACCGCCCTGATTGCCGGCTTCTCCGTCAACTGGCAGGTAATCTGTCTGCCTCTGAGGTTTATCCGTCAACTGGCAGGTAATCTGTGTCTCTCAGAGGCTTCTCCGTCAACTGGCAGGTAATCTGTGTCTCTCAGAGGCTTCTCTGTCAACTGGCAGGTAATATGTGTCTCTCAGAGGCTTCTCCATCAACTGGCAGGTAATCTGTGTCTCTCAGAGGCTTCTCCGTCAACTGGCAGGTAATCTGTGTCTCTCAGAGGCTTCGCCGTCAACTGGCAGGTAATATATGTCTCTCAGAGGCTTCTCCGTCAACTGGCAGGTAATCTGTGTCTCTCAGAGGCTTCTCCGTCAACTGGCAGGTAACATGTGTCTCTCAGAGGCTTCTCCGTCAACTGGCAGGTAATCTGTGTCTCTCAGAGGTTTCTCCGTAAACTGTCAGGTAATCTGTGTCTCTCAGAGGCTTCTCCGTCATCTGGCAGGTAATCTGTGTCTCTCAAAGGCTTCTCCGTCGAGTGGCAGGTAATCTGTGTCTCTCAGAGGCTTCTCCGTCAACTGGCAGGTAATCTGTGTCTCTCAAAGGCTTCTCCGTCGACTGGCAGGTAATCTGTGTCTCTCCGAGGCTTCTCCGTCATCTGGCAGGTAATCTGTGTCTCTCAAAGGCTTCTCCGTCGACTGGCAGGTAATCTGTGTCTCTCCGAGGCTTCTCCGTCATCTGGCAGGTAATCTGTGTATCTCAAAGGCTTCTCCGTCGAGTGGCAGGTAATATGTGTCTCTCAGAGGCTTCTCCGTCAACTGGCAGGTAATATGTGTGCCTCAGAGGTTTCTCCATAAACTGGCAGGTAACATGTGTGCCTCAGAGGTTTCTCCATAAACTGGCAGGTAACATGTGTGCCTCAGAGGTTTCTCCGTAAACTGGCAGGTAATCTGTGTGCCTCAGAGGTTTCTCCGTAAACTGGCAGGTAATCTGTGTGCCTCAGAGGTTTCTCCGTCGACTGGCAGGTAATGTGTGCCACATATTTTGGATGACATGGGATGATTCGTTGCTTCAAACGTTCAGTTGGCCAACGTTTTAGCTGGACAAAGATTTTATAATAAATCGAAATATTGCTCTTTTAGCACGGTGTTGATGATTTTATTTCGTTTTGTCTGAAAAGGTAATCTGTGTCACTCAGGTTTCTCCGTCAACTGGCAGGTAATCTGTGTCACTCAGGTTTCTCCGTCAACTGGCAGGTAATGTGTCTCAGGTTTCTCCGTAAACTGGTTGGTAATGTATGCCTCTGAGGTTCCTCCTTAAACTGGCAGGTAATGTGTGTCACTCAGGTTTCTCCGTAAACTGGTTGGTAATGTGTCTCACTCAGGTTTCTCCGCAAACTGGCCGGTAATGTGTGTCACTCAGGTCTCTTCGTAAACTGGCAGGTCATATGTGCCTCTGAGGTTCCTCCTTAACCTGGCAGGTAATGTGTATCACTCAGGTTTCTCCGTAAACTGGCAGGTAATCTGTATCACTCAGGTTTCTCCGTAAACTGGCAGGTAATGTGTCTCAGGTTTCTCCGTAAACTGGTTGGTAATGTATGCCTCTGAGGTTCCTCCTTAACCTGGCAGGTAATGTGTCTCAGGTTTCTCCGTAAACTGGCAGGTAATGTGTGTCACTCAGGTTTCTCCGTAAACTGGCAGGTAATCTGTGCCTCAGGTTTCTCCGTAAACTGGCAGGTAATCTGTGCCTCTCAGGTTTCTCCCTAAACTGGTTGGTAATGTGTGCCACTCAGGTTTCTCCGTAAACTGGCAGGTAATCTGAGCCTCAGGTTTCTCTGTAAACTGACAGGTAATGTGTCTGACGTTTCTCTCCTTTAAAAAAAAATTCCAGCCCAACCTTACAAGAATAGTTGTCGCCTCTCCTTGATGGGTGCTGTTACTGTTGGCTTAATTAAGCAGCTTTATTCATCAACAGCCATAAATTATGACAAAAGCAACTCCATGTTTTTGCTATTGGCTAGCGGATCGATGAGGATCTGCTGATTGTTGACCTTACCCCCATTTCGCCGTTTAGAAAGAGAGCTGCCACCATTTTTTGTCCTCCGCCCCAAATAATGGACAAGTAAAAAGCATAGATTCGTTCTTCTTCTTTTTTATCTGTGAGGGTGCGGGTGGGGAGATTGTTGTTGTTGTTGTTGTTGTTGTTGTTGTTTTCTTCGCTTTTTGTTTAGTTTGGCTGTACCGAGAGTCCGCTTTGGTCGACTAGTTTGGTTGGCCTTATTCTTACCAAGCATCAAGAACTTGCATCATGGGAGTGTTGTTCACCTAATTAATTGAGTGAGTGAGTGAGTGAGTGAGTGATTGGTTGGTTGATTCATTGATTGATTCATTGGTCAGTCGATTGATTGATTAATCGATTGATCCATTGATCGATCGAACGATCGAATAATTGATTGAATGATTGATTGATTGGTTGGTTAATTGATTGATTGATTGACTGATTAGCTGACTGACTGGTTGACTGATTGATTGATCGATCGATTGATTGATTGATTGATTGATCGATTGATAGATTGATTGATTGATCGAATGATTGATTGAATGATCGATGGATGGATGGATTGATGGATGGATTGATTGATCGATCGAATGATTGATTGACTGACTGACTGATTGACTAATCGATTGATTGATTGATTGATTGATTGGCAGATGTTCATGGCCATGCGAGGATTGATCGGCGTCTCCATCGGGGCTTACTTCGTGGCCTCCTTTCCCTTCAGCTTGGAGTTCGTCAACGCCAAACCGTAGGCAGGTGAGCCATAGTGGGGCTCCTATGTTGCATAGTCTTGCAAATTCGTGCTACAAGCATGCATAGTTTGGAACAGTTGATCGGTTTTGTGCATAAGAACAAAGTTAGATGTCCACAGAGCCATCGCCAAAGAATATTTTGTTGTGCCATTTTTGTTGTGTGTGTTTTTTAACAAGTTTTGACTACTCTTTGGAGAAAACCAGGCTCCATAGACATTTTGTTTCACAATGATTCATGATTTCTTCTGTGAAATTCAAAAACCTCTCAATCTCAATTTTGGTAGTTTTGAGAAAAATGAAAATCAATGTTTCAAAAATTAACCGCATTGACCACGATTGATTAACTATGATGAATATGTTGTTCAAGACATTGCGAGTTTAGTCCTGCATTTTGTTAAAATTATTTTTTTTACACTTGAAAAGAACGAAGATTCGAGGTTTCTGTCCTTAACTAGATCTAAATTTGGGACTTAAGAGTTTTTCTTCTATTTTCACAACCTCAGTGTGTGTGTGTGTGTGTGTGTGTGTGTGTGTGTGTGTGTGTGTGTGTGTGTGTGTGTGTGTGTGTGTGTGTGTGTGTGTGTGTGTGTGTGTGTGTGTGTGTGTGTGTGTGTGTGTGTGTGTTTGTGTGTATGTGTGTGTGTGTGTGTGTGTGTGTGTGTGTGTGCTGTGTGTGTGTTTGTGTATGTGTGTGTGTGTGTGTGTGTGTGTGTGTGTGTGTGTGTGTGTGTGTATGTGTGTGTGTGTGTGTGTGTGTGAGGGTGGTGTGTGTGTATGTGTTGTGTGTGTGTGTTGTGTGTGTGTTAGTTATATTGCATTGTAATTTAATTTAATTCTTATGATGCATTTACTGTATATTGTCTTATTGTCTCTATGTTTATATGTGTGTTTTATGTGCATGCCAGACAAAGAATTTCTTTATGTTTTAAAGACAATAAATTTTTGATTGATTGATTGTGACGTTGTTGCAGCTGGTCCATACTGCTAAGTCACAGGCCCGTTAAGCTACAGGCCCGCTAAAGACACAGGCCCACTAAAGTCACAGCTTTGTCTCTTTGATGCAAAGATCTTTGGTCCGCTCTCTCTCTCTCTCCGTCTCTCTCTCGTCTCTCTCTCGTCTTCCTCTCTCTCTCTCTCTCTCTCTCTCTCTCTCTCTCTCTCTCTCTCTCTCTCTTTCTCTTTGCGTCTATGTTTCTGTCTATCTCCCTCCCCCTGTCTTTCTCTCTCTAAGTGTCTGTCTATCTCTCTCTCTCTCTCCCCCCCCTCTCTCTCTCTCCCTCTCTCTCCCCCTCTCTCTCTCCCTCTCTCTCTCTCTCTGTCTCTATGTGTTTTCTGTCTCATTATCTGTGTCTCAGTTCACTCTGTGTGTCTGAGAGAGCGAGAGAGAGAGAGAGAGAGAGAGAGAGAGAGAGGGAGAGAGAGAGAGACAATTACAGTGAGAGATAGAAAGAGAGAGAGCGGGGCCTGTGACTTACAGGGTCCTACCTCGCCTTAGCAGCCCTGTGACTTAGCGGGCATCTCCCATTGCAGCTGGTGGTATTCATGCCGGGATGGAACGTGGGGGTGGGGGTGTTCGCCCTGGGAGCCTGGCTGATGCCAGACTGGAGCCACCTGCAGATCGCTGTGGCCATCCTTACCCTGCCCGTCCTCTTCACCTGCTTGTGGGTTCACATGGGGCTGGGGCTAGGAACGGGCAATATTGATATGATATAAATTTGATATATGATACAAGCTAAGGCTCTGGTGTAGGTAGGCTTTTCGTAGCCTTTTTAGTTGTTTTCCTCGTAGACAAATATTGAAAGAGACAACAACATTAACGAAAACAACATTGAGGAGATCTTGTTTGTCGCTAGGATTCGCCTCTTACAGAGAGGAGAATCCTATTGTTTTTGTTCAAATTCTACTTTTTTTGGTCAAATTCTACTTCTTTTTCTTTTCCTTCCCTTTTGTGTTTGGTCCGATTTGTGCTGACATTTTCAGGAAAGTTGCAGGACCACTATGTGTGCGAAACTTGAAATAATAAATGATTTCTGTCGAAAAATACGGCCGAAAACCCGCAAAATCGGCGTAATTTCAATCTTGAATACCTCAAAGACAGTTTGAGCGAACGGATTCGCATTTTCTGTATTTATTAAAACCTAAATTCCCCACACTTCCGGTATAAACTCGAACCGGAAGTACCGACCAGAAGTGCCCTGGCTAGGAACCTGCAGGTAAATTTGTGTTCAAGGAATAGCCAAAACCGGAAGTGTCGTCACAAAACTACCTATTGGATATTAGAGCCCTTATGATGGCCCAGGTCTGAAAGCAGTTTGTTGATGATATGTTAAATTGTTTGGAAGTTATTCAAATTTATGTAAATTGTGTTGCGACACTTTCACTGATTTTCATATAAGGGATTTTATTTTTTTCATCCGATTTCACTAAGATCTGCTGTAAAATTGAACGACACTATTGTAATGCCACATTTTGAATAGGAAACGGATTGGCCAAATTGTGTCTCAAATATGGCCCAAAATGACCAAATTTGGCCAATTTTTAATCTTCAATGTGACTTGAAA
Organism: Phymorhynchus buccinoides; assembly: GCA_017654935.2. Classification (NCBI taxonomy): domain Eukaryota; kingdom Metazoa; phylum Mollusca; class Gastropoda; order Neogastropoda; family Raphitomidae; genus Phymorhynchus; species Phymorhynchus buccinoides. Next base: position 13,296,564 of record CM065687.1, read on the forward strand.
ACGGCTGCATGTAATGCGTTCATATTTCAGTAAATATTACAGAGTGAATTGTTAGTACTTCCAGTATAAAACTAAGCCGGAAGTACCAACCGGAAAGTAGACTGAATTTCAGTTGTTAAACTCATAAACGACTTTTCACAATACATTCAAGTTGTACACTTGAGGAAGAGACAAAGAAAGATGTTATTGGTTTCAACTACAATAGCTACAAAAACAAAATCTTTACTCCACCCCACGCTCTGATGTAATGTTCGTGAACAGTAAGATGACATCAAATGTCTTTACTTTTGCCACCTACTGCTATTTCATTGTCCACTCAGTTATATCTGTATGTGTGTGTGTTCCTGCGTGTGCACGCGTACATGCACTTGTGTGTACATACGTGTGTCAATGTGTGTGTGTGTGTGTATGTTTGTAATATGCATGTTTGGTCGCTCATACATGTGATGCATCATCATTAGTTGTAATAACTGTTGTTGTTATTGTCATAGTTTATGTTTGCTCCATCTCTCCATGATTCTGTGCGTCAGTCCATCTGTGCTGCCCCCAGATGACTAGCGGAGAAGATGCAATGGTATCAGTGATATAGGAAATAAAAATAGACTGACCATGCCAAAATATATGTACACATAATGCACACGGGGGATCTTTGACCCCACTCAAGTTAACTATTTTCTTAGAACTGCGTTGCAGAGTAGACAATGTTTATGCTTCTTGTATAAGCTTCACGTTAATTTTGCAAGGCTGTTCAAGCATGAAATCAGTTAAAGTACCATCCATAAGTAACACAACACAGGAAGGCAGGGTGAGGGAGGTTGGAGAGGTAAATCCTTCCATGTTTGCTCTGAAAGGCAGACGTAAGCCCTCTAGTTGTTGTTGCTGTGACTATTGTTGCTCTAACTTTAGTGACTAATGGTCAACCTATGGCGATATTTTTCACGCCAGAGGGCAATCAATGCACTAGGGGCTTATCACGCGATTTTCTTACTTGGGTGTAGTGAGAGAGAGAGGGAGTGATGGTAGGACCACTCACTGTCTCTCTCTCTTTCTTTATCCCCAACTAATAACATAGAGAGGATTAGCCCACACGAGCGTCATGCCCTCTGGCGTTAGAAAAATCGCACTAAGTCTCTCATTACTAACTATAATATGGGATGGTATCTTTCTTCTTTTTTTTCTCTCCAAGGAACATAGCATAATTCATAAACAACAAAAAAGAGTTTGAGACATGGTAATAAGACAGCAACATATCAATAAACAATAATGTACACATTGCATAAACGGGATGGTATCTTACATGACCGTTATGTAACGGGCTTACGCTCGTGATGTAACACCATTTCAGCAAGAAGGCCAAAATTAAACCATGTATTACAATCTCGAAAACTAAATAGAGATTTCCCACTCCTGCACAGGGGCAAATAATCCTCGTTTTGTTGACACTCTTGTGTTTCTGGAAACAGCAAATAAGGAAGAATGGGCAACTGTGTCTAAACGTAACGAAGAAATACAGCAGAGAACATCACGTTGGTGCGTTACCAAGCAGAAACACACCACACACACACACACACACACACACACACCACACACCCACACACACACACACCATACACACCACACACACACACACACACACCAACACACACCACACACACACCACACACACACACACACACGCGCACACACACACCACACACACACACACACCACACACACCACACACACACACACACACATCTTTTGTTCATATCACGTGCTTTCCTCCACCAGCTTTGTACCAGAGAGTGCCCGCTGGCTGGCCACCAAGGAAGACTTCAGGAGGCGAGGCGTGATGGAGAGGTGGCGCACCTTCAACGGACGTGCACGCCGCGTGACACGGTGAGCAACGCTGAAGCGCGTGGCGCTCACAGGAGCGGAAGCGGGGGGGGCCAAGCCAAAGTCAAGGGCCAAGGCCAAGGCCAAGGCCAAGGCAAGGTCAAGGCCAAGGCCAAGGCCAAGGCAAGAGCAAGGAGACCGGCTAACACCTACCTGGACATGGGAGGGGCTGGAGGGATGGCCTTGACCAGTTGTCTGCTCGTTTTATGGTCAGTGGTGGTTGTGCCCCCCCCCCCTGTCCCCGACGCGTGGTGTTTGGTGTGGTGTATTATTATTAGTATATTATGATTATTATTATTATTATTATTATTATAATTGTTATTATAGGTGAAGGACGGGGTAAAAAGCCTGGGGCGGGTAAGAAGGCACGAACGCTAACATTAACGCTCGTCTGCATGGGCAAAATGTGACTGACATTTGCTTCATTTATGAGATAACTGGCATGGGTTTCTTACCCGCTCACTCGTCCTCATGGGCAAAATGGAGAAACATTATTTGAAAGATTGGTTTGAAAAAAGGCAGAGGGAAGGGCCAACAAGTCAGAAAGATAGTAGATGACAGAAAGCAAAGGAAAAATGACAGGAGCAAAGAGGAGTGGCCAGATTAGAGGAAGTTACAAGCACAGAACTTCCAGAAGGTGGGGGAACTATTTTTTACAAAAGACCCCCGGTACCCACGGGGAGAGCTGTGTTCAATAAATGAACGTGAACAGAAGAGGGCGGGGTGGATGCCTCGTGCCTCCAAAAGGGAGAAGCTTGACGACTTCGGCCCCTCCACGAGTCTCTACCCGTGGGGATACCGGGGGGGTATGTCTTTCGTACAATAGTTCCCCACTTTCTGAAGTTCTGTGCTTAACTTCCTCTATCTGCCACTCTATTTGACTTGCCTTTTCCCTTTGCTTCTATATCTACTATATTTCTGAATTATTGGCCCATTCTCCGCCTCTTTAAAAAACCATCTTCCAAAAATGTTTCTCCGTTGAGCTACTCCGAATCGGAAGTGTCGGCTGTACGCATCGACAACGATGATGATGATGATGATGATGATTGATGATGATGACGACGATGATAACGTGAGGTTGGTAAGAATGATGACGATAATCGACAACGATGATGATGATGATGATGATGATGATGATGACGACTATGATAACGATGATGTGGTAAGGAATGATGACACGATGATGATGATGATTATGACGGACGATGATAACGATGATGTTTGTAAGAATGATGATGATAAAGACGAAGACGACGACGACGAAGACGACCGACGACAACGGACGACGCCGATGATGATAATGAATGATGGTGATGGTGATGATGGTGGTGATGATGCAGTGTTAGATGTCCCTGTTTTATTACGGCAATCATTCGGGGTGAGCGCTCTCAGTGAAACTTATACCTCAAATAGGTATGATGAAACCGTTGGCCATCCCCGTCAATTTCCTCATGTTTCGTGGCTGACAGGTTTGTGTGTGTATATGGTGGGTGGAGGTGGGGTGGGGTGTGGGTGAGTGTGTGTGGGTAGTCGGGGTTCTTGGGAGATATGTGTGAGGGGGCGTAGAGAGAGAGAGTGGGGGAGGTGGTGGTGGGGGTGGGGTTGGTTGGGTGTTTGAACATTGAGAAACCAAGTCAATTCCTCATGGTTTTTCTCGGCTGACAGGTTGTGTGTGTATATGTGTGGGTGTGGGTGTGGGGTGGGTGTGGGTGAAGTGGGGTGGTGGGTGTATCTTGGAGCTATGTGTGAGGGGAGAGAGAGAGTGGGGGGAGGTGTGGTAGGGGTGGGGTTCTGTGAAATTGTTGGGGTTGAACGTCTAGACATCCACACTCATTAATCATGATTTGTTCGGTGGCTGACAGGTTTTGTGTTTGTGTGTATTTGTGGGTGTGTGGTGTGGGGTGGTTGTGGGTGTGGTTGTCTGTGTCTGGAGCTATTGTGTGAGGAGAGAGTGGGGGGGGAGTAGTGGGGGTCGGTGTTGGGTGTGTTGAACCTGCTGGACATCCCGTCAATTTCCTCATGATTTTCGTGGCTGACAGTTGTTTTGGGAGCTATGTATGAAGGGAGAGAAGGGTAGTGTAGGGGATAGTGATGGGGGTGTTCTCTTTTAGTGAACCTTGTGGACATCCTTGTCAAGTCCTGCCTGATTTGTGCTGACGGTTAGTGTGTCTGTGTGTGCGGGGGTGGGGGGTAATTCCTAACCTAAGAAGCGGTTTCACTTAGGAAACTACGTGTGTAGGGGAGTGAGGAGTGTGGGATGGTGGGGGGAGTGATGGGGTGGTGGTGGTGTGGGTCACCCCGTTGCCCTGTGGTGTTATATTTAGTTGAAACCGTGTGGGCCGCCTTTGTCAAGTCCTCCTGATCTTTGTGGTGACAGGTTAGTGTGTATATGTGTGTGTGTGTGTGTGTGTGGGGGGGAGTCTTGGGAGCTATCTGCTGAGGGGAGAGATGGTGTGTGCGTAGGGGGGGGGGCGGGAGGGGGGGGGGGGGGGGCGGTGATTGGGGGGGGCTTCTGGCCTACCTCTATCCTGGCCTCTTTCATGCTTTAATGCAATGCCAATTTCCTTTCTTCTCAACTGTTATCTTTTAAGTTGACCTTGTAGACATCCCCGTCAATTTCCTTCATCATTTGTAATGGATTTGAGGACGAGAGGTGGTCGTAATCTTCCACTAAAGACTACGTTGTACTCGGATATTCAATACTGTAGAATATCATGTTACAGCTCTCATTACATTGGCCCTTTTAAAGGCTGATGTCAACCAGTGAGACAAGACATTTGACATGGGCAACTTAGGATGATAATTGACCGCCAGGGGGCAGTCAAAACCGGTAGGGGCTTAGCGTCGTGATATGCTATTTGGGCGTAAGTGAGAGAGAGAGAGAGAGAGAGAGAGAGAAGAGAGATGAGAGAGAGAGAGAGAGGGGGGGGGGAAGGGAGAGATGAGCCTACTCCCTTAGGTTAGGGTTAGGGTTTGCAGTCTGAGATGAGCCCCCTCTCTCTCTCTCTCTCTCTCTCTCTCTCTCCTCTCTCTCTTCCTCTCTCTCTCTCTCTCTCTCGCTCTCACTACGCTAAGAATTATCACGCGCTAAGCCCATACCGGTTGACTAGCGGTCAAATTACCGTCCTAAGTTGGCCATTGCACGCCATCGACTAAAGAGAACTTCGTCTCATGTTCATGTTGCCAGACTTGGTCGTCGCTGGGACGCCCCTTTCGCCATGTTCTCTCTGAGACGCCCTGCGACAGCTTTGGAATCTCGGTGGTGGAGAAAACAGGTCAAAAACAGCATCCATTTCATGCTTCACAAGGTAGAGGGGTCAATGGCTTGGATATGATTCTGCTAAAGGGAATTGGGTACAATACACCTGAGACTGAAGTTGGCAACGCCTTCAAGAAACGTTGATTGAACCCTTTCACCGCCAGCCATAATTTCAGCACAAATGTCCATAAATTTACCTGTGTAGAGAACTAACATCCAATCTACAGTATTGGGGATTACTTCTGTGGCCATATATAAAATAAGGTCTACCATTACTTCCAAAGCTAAGACAATAGGGTCTGTGGATAGTAACCCTCATCTTGATGCCTTTTAGTGACATAGGTGTTAAATCAATGTGGTGCTAAAATGCGAGTTTGGCAGTGAAACGGGTTGAAGCTAACTTGTTACGTTTATGCCCTTTTTACGCGGATTTCTGTTGCCACTATTCTTGCGCGCGTAAACTGACAGGAAGTATGCTTTTAAATTAATGCTGACCAATCAGAAGATTTTCATTAGTAGCATACTTACAATCCAAAATTGGTAGATTTTGAAGAAAGATTTTCATGTTTAGTAGTAATATTAACAAATCCAAAACTTGGACGATTTTGAAACTGGTACAAATTCTAAGCCTTTACCATATACGAAGAAGAAGTCTGACATTGTAAGTGCGCCCCGCGCGCGCGCGCGCGCGGCGACCCGTGGTGTGTGTATGTATGTATGGGTGTGTGTGTGTGTGCGCGTGTGTGCGAGGTGTGGCGCGTGTGGGGGGGGACGGGCGGTGCGTGCGATCGTGCGTGTGTGCGTGCGTGCGCTTTTTTTTGTGCGCGCCGTGCGTTTAATATATATTGTCGTGTCCGTTGTCTTCTTGTATGTTCCTCTTCATATATTGTCATTTTTTCTGATATTTAACATTTGCCAGTTATTTTTCGAGTTGATCACAGTGTTTGTCAGGCCAGTGTAGAGTGGACAGTGGCAGCGTTTCGCCACGCGTCAAGTAAACTCCGAGTTCGAGCCTGGTGTACAGGGTATTTTCTGTCATTTTGCACTAGGCCTTAATTACGGTCTGGAACATGGAGGTCTTTTCGGATGAGACGATTTACCGAGGTCCCGTGTGCCATGCACGTAGCATACCTTAAACCAGTGGCCAAAAAAAAAGGTTTCATTTTCTGGTCAAAAGTTACCAACCCCCCTTTTCCTTCCTCATCAGTCACAAAAATCGCATGCAAAAAAACCAAAGCCTTGGCTGCGACGCTCTTCTCCTGGGTGGGAGCAACCCGAATTTCACAGGACGCGTCTGTGGACTATTGAAGTACCTATACTAATACCTAAAAAGGGATGATGCTTATAAATCCAATTAATCTTCAAAATAATAAGGGGGCAAAAATTCCAAATATTCGTATTGGTCCCCCCGTGGGGATCCGGGGGGTCTTTTGCATAAAATAGTTCCCCCACCTTCTGGAACGTTCTGTGCTGTAGCTTCCTACTAATCTGTCACTCTCTTTGACTCTGCCTTTTCCCTTGCTTCCTGTTCACTACTATTGTCGCCTTACGGTCATTCTCCTGCTTTTTCACGAAACGCTTTCAGCACATTTCCTCCTCCAGCCGAAATCGACTTGCTGGGCCAAATATTTCTGTTAGGACGCATAACGGCAGCCATTGACGATCTGCGCTCATGATTGACCAGAACTGTCCGAGCGACGAAGAGAAGAAGAATTCGTTACTGGTCTTCGTATTTTCCTCTTCACTAACCAGTATCTTCGGACAACAAGGCGTTCCATCATAACGGTATTGGCATTCATCAGCGTCCTCTTTCTGTGGGCGCATCGGATGGTGGTTCAACCCTGACCTCTGAACCTTTTTACCATACTGTCGTGAGGTCAGTGCAGAAGCATGCGTGTGAGTGGTGATGGGGTGGGGGTGGGTTCTAGGGGCGTGCTTTCCCATGTGCGTGTGTGTTGTTGTTGTCTCTTTAATTATAATGTCGTTTCACTTAATAGTGATACTGACCAGAAAGTGAGTATATGGTCGTGCTTGGGGGGCGGCGCGGAGGGGGCTTGTGGTGTATTGCGCGCATGCATATGCGCATGTGTGTCTGCTGTGCGTTATTGCTTAAGTGTATATTTGAGAATAACATTAGGGAGAGATGCTAAATTAGACGAAGTTAAAACAATAACCCAGATTAAAAATATTATAAAATCAAAAATGCACAAACATTCCTAGAAACAACAATTATAGAAAGCGAGCAAACTGTGACTTAGCAAATACACACACGTGTGTGTGTGTGTGGTGGGTGTCAGTGGTGTGTGGGTGTGTGGGTGTGGGTGTGTGTGTGTGGGGTGTGTGTTGTGTGTGTTGTGTGTGGTGTGTGTGTGTCAAGTCAAGTCAAAATTTTATCAGATGGGATACATGTATAAGCAAAAATCAGCTTTTAAAAGCATGTGTGGGTGTGGGTGTGGTGTGTGTCGTGTGTGTGCGTGGTGCGTGTGCGTGTGCGTGCGTGAGTGTTGCGTTTGTGCGTGTGTGTGTGTGGGGTGGGTGTGTGTGTGTGTGTGTGTGGTATGGTGGGTGTCTTGTGTGTGTGTGTGTCAATCAACATTATCTTTATGAGGATAAAGGAATAAGCTTTGTTCATCCTGTCCTCTGTGTGTGGTGTTGTGTGTGTGGTGGTGTGTGTGTGTGTGTGGTGTGTGTGGTGTGTTGTGTGTGTGGTGTGTTTGTGGTGGTGTGGGTGTGGTGTGTGGGTGTGGTGTGTGGTCGATGTGTGTGTGTGTGTGTGGTGTGTGATTGGCGGTGTGTGTGTGGTGTGTGTGGTGTGTGTGTGTGTGTGTGTGTGTAGTGTGTGTGGTGTGTGTGTGTGTGTGTGTGTGTGTGTGTGTTTGTGGTGTGTGTGTGTATGTAGTGCGTGTGCGTGCGTGTGCGCTTGCGTGACCTGTCGTGCTTGGCGTGCGTACGTGGCAGTGCGTGCGTGCTGCGTGCGTGCGTGCGTGCGTTGCGTGCGTGCGTGCGTGCGGCGTGCGTGCGCGTGTGTGGTGCGTGTGTGTGTTGAATATGTATGTGTGTGTGTGTGTGGTGTGTATATGTATGCGTGGTGTGTGTGTGTGTGTGTGTGTGTTGTGTGTGTGTGTGTGTGAAAGTCAAGGTTAACAATACATTATATTTATTGAGAAACGATGGAGGACTAAGCTTGATAGCTTTGTTTTCATCCTTCCTGATGTGTGTGTGTGGTGTGTGTGTGCGTGTGCGTGCGTGTGCGCGCGTGCGTGCGTATGTGCGTGCGTGCGTGTGTGTGTGCGTGCGTGTGCGTGCCGCGGCGTGCGTGCGTGTGTGTGTGTGCGTTCGTGTTCGGTAGTGGTGTGTAGTGTGTGTGTGTGAGTGTGTGTGTGGTGGTGTGTGTGAGTGTTTGTTGTGTGTGTGTGTGTGTCTGTCTGTCTGCTGGCATGTGTCTGTGTGTCTGTGTGTGTGTAGTGAAATAACGAGACTGATTCTCATTGCAGAAGAGTTTTTGCATGTGTACAATTATGTAGGTCTGTACCATTTGTTAGTGTTAAAACAGGGCCCTTCTCCCGCCAGCATTTTTCATTCCAAAAACCCCAAAACCCGTAACTGGGTAGAGAAAGAAAAATAAATCTGCAAATATTGAGAATTGTCTTGTGAAATGTATAACATTAGGCATATCCTTACCTCCCCCAAATTAAGAAAGTAGGGTCTTCAGATAACAGGCCCTGATTGATGCCTTTAGTGACATGGCTGTAAAAAACCAGTGGTCCAAAAATGCGACATTGGCGGTGAAAGGGTTTTAAGCTAACCACAGAATTAAGGCTATATCTGGTGTGTGTGTGTGTGGTTTGTGGTGTGTGTGTGTGTGTGTGTGTGCGTGGCGTGCGTGTGCGTGCGTGCGTGTGCGTGTCGTGCGGGCGTGTGGTGTGGCGCGTGCGTGTGCGTGCGTGCGCGCCGCGCGCGCTGGTGTGTGTGTGTGTGTGTGTGTGTGTGTGTGGTGTGTGTCTGTTGTGTGTGTCTGTGTGCTGTGTGCTGGATATGTTGTTTCCGTGCGTGTATGCGTTGTCACGTGTGGGTATATATGCGTGTGTGCGTTTTTACGTGATTGCCTAAATAATAAGAATAATGCTTTGCCTGCGGTTGCTTGCACTTCTGCGTTGGTGCGCGCGTGTGCTTTCACCTTTGTCGTTTGTCTGTCTGTCTGTCAGGAGCCTGGCAATGGAGCCGGCCAATACTTACTGCTCGAGTGCAGGAATTATCGCCCTATTGTTCTGATTATGGTGAGTGGGCTATGGCCCTTACCACAATGAGCGCTTTAGACAGCTGTATAGCCGTTCCCGTAAGGGGCGCGATATTGAGAAGGCATTTGTCAGGCGACGGAGAGATCACTCTCTTTCCCTATGTCTGTATCTCTCTCTCTTCTCTCTCCCCTCACTCTCTCTCTCTCTCTATCTCTCGCTCTCTCTCTCTCTCTCTCTACTCTCTATCTCCCTCTCTCTCTCTCTCTTTCTCTCTCTCGTCTCTCTCTCTCTCCATCTCTCTCTATCTTTCTTTCTCTGTCTCTCTCTCTCCCCTCACACTATCTATATGTCTCTGTCTCTCTCTCTCTCTCTCCTCTCTCTCTCTCTCTCTCTCTCTCTCTCTCTCTCTCTCTCTCCCTCTCACTCATTCTATTTGTCTGTGCTCTGTCTCTCTCTCTCTCCTCTGTCTCTCTCTCTCTTTCTCCTCTCTCTCTCTCTCTCTCTCTCTCTCTCTACTCTCTCTCTCTCTCTCGCTCTCTCTCTCTCTCTCTCCTGTCATATGATACACTTTAATGTAGAGGTGTTTTTTTTGTGTGTTTTGCATCTACCTCCTCAATCATCATTTTATCACGGTTGTGTTACTAGGGCGAGGAATAAATCACACACAAAATGTACAGCTCTTCCATTTCACCCTCCTAAGAATATTCGTGCCCCCGTAAATCGAACTTGTCGTTGTTGTTTTTTTTCGTATTTTCGAATTCCGTGTTCGTATTACCGCCCGATTTCTCATTCCGCATGGACACGGGGGGGGGGGGGGGGGGGGGGAACCGAGGAACACGTGGGTCCAGATACCCTACCGTAGTTGGGTTGGGTTTCGCCCTCATGGCCGTCCCTGCGGCGGGCCTTTTGACCTTGCCCTTTTCCTGCGCGGCTGAGACCTAAAGGTCAAGGTCCCCCCAACTCCATGACTTTTCCCCCCATCCTCCCCCGCCCCGGGCTCTACCCAAACAACCAACCCACCCCAACTTACACTTCCCCCCCCCCCTACTACTCAGAAGGAAGACCTCGGACACGCGGAAGACCTTTGCCCCCCTGCGGCCCCCCCCCGGTGGTTGGTCAGTGGACAATCGGGATCGACTGAGAGAAGGTGGGTTCCCCAGGAAAGGGGAAGGAAAACTGAAGGAGAGAAGGGACGAAGAAGAATTGGCGAATAAAAGAAGATTCGGGAGGCAACGACGAAAAAAAAGGGTTGACGATTAATGTTACCCGTGGGAAAAATAGGAATTGTTCGGAAATAATGAAGGGGGAGTAATTTCATGGTGTGTGGGAAGTGATCTTCGCCTAATTCAATCGGTCAAACAGGGGAAGTCACTCTACCATCAGGTAAATCCCCAGCCCTCGCTTCGGTGTGTTTGCCCATGAGAGACACACAGCATGTAGAAAAAAAACGCAGTGCGTCGTTTCTAAAAATGGAAAATGTTAATTTATAATATTTTTACGTCACATTTTGCAATTTCTATCAGTTTGTAGCCCAACTGGCCACCCCTTTTTTTTAAAAAAAAAAAATGTTTGCAAGTCGCTGACTGGCATCCTGCGGTTTTTTTTTCCAAGCTTTCGACCGGGCCAATGACACCCCGCTATTGGATGCTATAGGTTTGGTTTGACCGCGTAAATTCGAAGGTTAATCAACTCTAAATTTTCAAACGAAGTTGCTCTCCCTTTAGTTTTTTTTGTTTTTTCCCAAAAAAATTTGTCCCCCCCCCCTATTGGGGGGGGGGGGGGGGAAGTGGATTTTTTACGCCCGTTTTATTGTAAGATATAAAAAAAATTAAAAATTCAACAAACTGAAAACAGAACCTGCAGAACGTCCCCCCCGCCTGAGAACATACAAAAAAAACCAAAAAACAAACACACAACAATAAGTGTAAACGTTTTTGAGTGCGCTTATAGGCTTATAGCTTGTTGCGCTCATAAAATAATATTTGTGTACACTGCAATGTATTATGTTAACAAACTTTGTTTAATTACAATTGAATACTTTTAACTACGAATCACGGAACAATACTTGTGGCGGTGCCATAGCCCCCCCCCCCCCTCTGACGTTTAACGAGGCGTGGTCACCGCTACAGTTATCTGTATTAATTTTTTAAAAATCGTGACTTTACTGGTGTTGCTCTGCCTCCGGGCAATGCCTCCAGTATTGTTCCCACCATAATTGTATTTACAAATGTCCCATATATACGTGTCTATGACCGAGAGGACGTAAAACTCCATTTTCTCTCTAAACTTTGTTTAAACCAAGTGTAAAGTGACGTTATTTTATTCAACAAGAGTCACAAAACAAAACAACTGGATATGTCGTGCGAATGCGTATGCGGTCAGCAATGACGAGACAACAGCAAAAAGGCAAACAGCAATGACGGACAACAGCAAAAAGGCAAACAGGCAATGACGCACAACAGCAAAAAGGCAAACAGCAAAAAAGGCAAAAAAAACAGCATATGACGGACAACAGCAAAAAGGCAAACAGCAAAAAGGCAAACCAGCAATGACGGACAACAGCAAAAAGGCAAACAGCAATGGACGCACAACAGCAAAAAGGCAAACAGCAATGACGGACAACAGCAAAAAGGCGAACAGCAAAAAGGCAAACAGCAAAAAGGCAAACAGCAATGACGCACACAACAGCAAAAAGGCACAACAGCAAAAAGGCAAACAGCAATGACGCACAACAGCAAAAAGGCAAACAGCAATGACGGACAACAGCAAAAAGGCAAACAGCAAAAAGGCAAACAGCAATGACGGACAACAGCAAAAAGGCAAACAGCAATGACGGACAACAGCAAAAAGGCAAACAGCAATGACGGACAACAGCAAAAAGGCAAACAGCAAAAAGGCAAACAGCAAATATAGCAAAAGGAGGAAAAATAAGAGAGAAAAAAGCAATGCTTCCCCTCTGCAGTCCAATTTGTGAATGTTACTGTTATCTTGTGTGTCTATGTTGATAACAGAAAGGCACATTCGACGAAATATCCAGTTGTTTTGTTGTTTTGTCTTTTGTGAATAAAACAACGTCACTTGACACTGGTTGTGTTCCTGTTTGCGTGTTGTATGTTACACTGTATTTTTAAAAAAAGGAAAAAATATCATACAAATTCCATTTGGTGCTGCGATTAGCTTCGATCGGAGAGACGTGCTTTTGATTAATTAAAACGGGCAGATTATATGCTTTCTTCCTGTATCACGTTGCTGTAGAGTAACCTCCCTTGCACATGTAATCTCGTATGACGTATTTAATACGAGATCTTTGTATCTGGGTTACCAATGACTCTGAGTAAACAAACGGACACGCTACGGAACTGTCTTCTTCTTCTTCTTCTTCTTCCAGTAATGTCCACCTGTCGTTTATTGGCAATTATTGACATATACAGGGGTTCAAAGACGAAGATGCGCAGCACGGGATGAGATAGGATCTGATCAATATATTACTAATTAGGTAGAACAATACCGATTTGAAAAAAACACAACTGTATATATTTGTCCCACTATTTCGTGCTGGGTTCCTAATTATGTAATAGAAAAGCGTTTGTTGTTTACAGTGATATTGAGAGCATATGAAGAGAGTAATTTGGTTGGGTATTTATTTTATTTTATAAGTTCAGATAGGTATTAAATATTAGATAGTCATTTGCTGTTTTAAGATGATATAAAAGATATGAAAAGATGAAACTTGGCTGAGTATTTTGTAGGCTTGAAATGGGGTGTCAGTGGGGGAGGGGGGGAGTAAATTTTTAGTGAGATGCAAGACAGAAGAAGGAGTAAGTCATGCGCGACGCTCGGGCCCCACATGATGCATGCAAAAAAGATATGTTTGAGTCATGCACGACCGTTAAGCATACCAGGGTTGAGTTTCTTTAGATAACCGGTCGCCGCGCGAATAACGCTTACGCCAAACGGGGCCTAAGAAACACTTTAGAAAACGTTTGTGGAAGAATATTACAAGCTCTTGTCTGATTGGTCAAAAAATATATTATTTTAAACAAACTTTAATGGACCAATCAACAACAAGAAACGTATTCACCCCCTACTAGTTCTGGATAGTTCGCCGCTTGCTCAGTGTTTGACAAGAACAAAACGCCACGCGAACCATCGGCAAACGAAGGGTGTTTCTTAGTACCGTTTTTGCCGATTTGCGCTCACGCTACGTAACGTTAGCCCTTGTGAAACGGCCCCCTGGTCTGGTCTGCTCTAATCCATCATGTCTTTACAATTACCAAGCAGCCGTGAAGCGAATGCTGCTTAATGGTTTCACCCCAATGTTGTCAGTTTGTTCCTGACTGTCCGTTATAACCACGACAGCGTTTCACGAACGGAGGTACGCAGGTAGCTGACATTCTGCGTGCGGATGGCTACTTACAATATCTAGGCCTAGGTCGAACATGAAGGTCATGGGTCAAAGATCAAGGTCACTGGCGCCAAAAATGTTGTCGCGCGACTGCTTGATCTAGTTAATAACTTGTCAACCAAACATTCAGCCCATCATGGGTGGGGGCTAATTCATCGAAGGTGCGAAGCACCAAGACCCCTAGGGGGGTTCGGGGGCATGCTCCCCCGGAAATTAATTTAAATCCGAGAAGCAAAATAGTGCAATCTGGTGCAAACTGAGCATGAAATAAAGGACTAATGCCATTACTGTTCATACCCCTATTGAAACATGTTTTGAACCATTAAGTACCTATCAAACTGGTGGTGCTGATGAGTGCTAGGTATATGCCCGCGAGGAAATTTAGCTGCCGCTCGGCGACATGAATTTATTAAATTATTTTAGAAACAAGCGCGGATTCGCAATCGTTTGTGGCTCGCGACTATTTCAACTACAAAACAAGGGCATCGCCGGGCGGCAGAATTCTTAAATATAATTTGAAAGAGAAATGTTGCGCATTTACATTATGCTCTTCACACACACAATTTTTTGATCAAACACTTTCACTCCACAAGACTGCAGCCCAGCGGTCTATTTTTACCACTCCAATCATTACATACACTGAGTCGCCTCCCCTGGCTTTTCAATAATTTTAATCTGTAAACCAGAATGTTATCTCTGCACCATTTCGTAACTTTTTATATCTTTTGGAAAACATTTAAAACTATTTATCCTTCTTATACTCATCGAAAGAAGCACCGCATACTCGTCGTGTCTGTTGCAGTGTCTGTATTACGTATGTTTATTATTTTGCACGCCTTAAAATGAAGATTCATGTGCTCTGTTCAGTATACAATTCTTTCCAGACCTAAGGACTGTAGATATGACAACTGAAATGTTACTTTATGCCCAAGTATTGTTTTTGTGCGACAATTTTAGACCGACGACGACCGACCGACAAGACAGACAGACAGACAGACCGACAAAGTGAGTTATAGGTTTGTGGCTTGTGCCACAAACAAAAAAGGGTGGGGACTGCAGCCGCTGCGAGGCAGAACTTTTCTGTTTAGCGAGACCCGATCCGTGGAATCGGTTGATATATGCCTTTGATAGCATGCATGTCTAAAGATGAAGTTTCCCATGAACGATGATTCCCCAAAGCTAAGTCAACCTGTTGTGCAGCCCGCGCACGGGCCAGGCCTACTTAATGACTACGCCTAAATATGTGCTGCCAAGTCCTGCGAAACTAGTCTCCATCATGCTATGTCAATGAGAGACTTAGTGGGATTTTTATCACGCCAGGGGGCATGACGCTCGTGTGGGGCTAATCCTCTCTATATTATTTAGTTGGGGATAAAGAAAATTAGAGAGAGAGAGTGAGTAGTCCTACCATCTCTCTCTTACTACGCCCAACTAAGAAAATCGCGTGATAAGCCCCTAGTGCATTGACTGCCCTCTGGCGTGAAAAATATCGCCATAAGTCGACTATTACACAACAATTGCCAGGGGCCACATATCCAGTTACATAATAGTACTAGATATGTCCACTAAAGGCCAAATGGTATGGGAAGGTGGGGTAAGGCCACATTTTTTGTGTGCATTTATTATTCCCTCTTGCGTGCGATTTTTTTCTTCTTCAAATTTTAAACGGTTAGGATATGTGACCCGCCATGTTGGACAGTCACGTGGTTTCTGACAGGCTTCCATGAAGCTATGTATCTGTGTGAAGACCCTTAACATGTTTGCCACATTTATTTGCCAATGATTCTTTCAATAATTATACTGTGAACATCCTCCATATTATTCTTGTAAACTACCACAAAGTCATTGACTCATTGGGCTTGCTCATATGACCAGAGCCACGTTTGTCCAAAAAACGCTAATTGCTCTTTTCTCATGATTTCACTTCATGACAAATGAGCAATTAATGTTTTTTAAGGACAATTGTGTTACTGGTCACGTGACCAGGCCCAATGACAAAGTCAATGGGGTAGTTTACAAAAGTATGGAGGAAGCTTACAATATAATTCTTGAACAAAATAATTCGTTGGCCAAAAAAATGTGCAAACATGTTGGGGGTCTTTAGACATGTCGACTAGCGTCATGGAAGCCTGTCCAGAAACCACGTGACTGTCCAGCATGGCGGTTTAAACCCGCTGTAGTGATATAAGACGTAATTGCTTCTGCCTAAGGAACTGCCCCACTAATGCACCTGAAACGGTTTTTTTATTATAATTCATGTGTTCAATTGTGATAGGGGCTGTTGGCCTATGTCATTAAAAGTCTTTCCGGTGTCGTTTCTCTCTCTCTCTCTCCTCTCTCTCTCTCTCTCTTCTCTCTTCTCTCTCTCTCTCTCTCTCTCTTCTCTCTCTCTCTCTCTCTCTCTCTCTCTCTCTCTCTCTCTCTCTCTCTCTCTGTGTCTGTTTGTCTGTCTGTCTGTCTGTCTGTCTGTCTGTTTGTCTCTCTCTCTCTCTCTCTCTCTCTCTCTCTCTCTCTCTCTCTGCCTTTTGTTGTCTGTCTGTCTGTCTGTCTGTCTGTCTGTTCTGTTCTCTCTCTCTCTCTTCTCTCTCTCTCTCTCTCTCTCTCTCTCTCTCTTCCTCTCTATCTCTCTCTCTCTCTCTCTCTCTCATTTTAAATTAAAAATATAATAAGGCAATATTTATGTTCAAAATTATGTCAGGCTATGCTCCTCCTTCTTTACAAGAAAAATTTCAATTCAACATGAAACATCTTCCTCATAGACTGATGTTACCTCTTCCCAAATTAGATTTATTCAAATCTAGCTTACAATATGCAGGAGGTCTCCTTTGGAACGGCATTTCTTCCCAATTTAACGTTCATGTTTGTTTAAACACATTCAAAAAAAGATATCATCAAATACTCATGAACGAATACTCTAGCTCATAATATCCAAGAATGTCTACTTAATATCCTTTTTTTAAATATCTCATTTGTTATAATACATGCTTATGTGTTAAGTCTTCTTTTATGTACATTGTATTTACTATGCATTATTTTTCCTGCATATATTGCTTCATTTCTTCCATTTTATTCTGTTCTTTTATTTTGACCTCCCTCTCTCTGTATCTGTCTGTCTGTCTGTCTGTCTGTCTCTCTCTAATTGTCTCAGTCTCGTTAATTGATGTAATTTATTTTATTGATATGCCTTGCACGGTGCGTCCGTTTGCGACCTTGATTGAAGGTTGAATTTTTTTCTTGTATTTTGCGATGTCTTTTTTTTTCTATTTGTATTTCTTAAATTTATTTTCTTTTGGTTCTGAGGGCCGGATGAAAAAAAGCCGGTTATTGTGCTTATTCAGCTTTTCCTCAATAAAAAAAACATTCGTTCGTTCGTTCGTTCGTTCTCTCTCTCTCTCTCTCTCTTCTCTCTCTCTCTCTCTCTCTCTCTCTCTCTCTCTCTCTCTCTCTCTCTATCTCCTCTCTATCTCTCTATTTCTCTCTCTCTCTCTCTCTCTCTCTTTCTCTCTCTAATTTAGAGTATGAATATCCATGTTCTATAACTAGCTGTAAATCACTCCGCATGATTCAATTTTGGTCTCTGCCCCTCCCCCCTCTCCCGCCACCCTCCCTGACCTCGTCCAAATAGACAACGAGCCAACAGAAACAAACCAATACTGTCTGTTTCTGTTCCGTCTGTTCTCTCAGTATCTGTTTGTCCTCCGTTTGTCTATGTGCCCTCTCTCTCTCTCTGTCTCTCTGTCTCTGTCCTCTGTCTCTCTCTACTCTCTCTATCTCTCTCTATCTCTCTCTCTCTCTCTCTATTTATACTTTTGCTTCTGAAACATGTCTTCTGTGTGTATGTGCATGCTTGCATGCATGCACGCGCAAGTGTGTGAGTATGGTTGCATGCATGTACGTACGCGCGAGTATTAACATTATTATGCATGTGCGTATGCAAGTTTTATAAAAACCCATATTTCATCCTATCTTTGTTTCATAATATCAACTGCTCGGTGCTTCTCCTCCTGTATTCAGCTCTCTATGTGTAACAGTATGCCTCGGCATTCTTTGTCTTCTCTGTTCTCTAGGCCTAATGTCCCAAGGACAGATTGGAAGCATAGGCGACATTCCCAA
The DNA here is from genome assembly GCA_017654935.2 of Phymorhynchus buccinoides. NCBI lineage: Eukaryota > Metazoa > Mollusca > Gastropoda > Neogastropoda > Raphitomidae > Phymorhynchus > Phymorhynchus buccinoides. The sequence goes on from CM065687.1 coordinate 13,314,454, forward strand.
CCGGGAGTCCGTAGTGAGAGCCCTCTCTCTCTCCTCGCTACGCGATGACCCGATCTGCAATGGTGGCAGTTGCATCGAAGTCCTGCTGAGTGGCTCTCCAGCGAGAAGGGCCTCGCCGGATCCCCTCCCTCACCATGGAGTTGAACGACTTGCGGACGGGATGGATCGTACGAGCAGCAACTTGGACCGTCTCTGCAGTATGCCGATGCCCAGTGGACGTTACGGGCGGGTGAACTTCGGCAGCTACCGCCTGTCTACTGAGGGTATTCACATCCGTCTGCAGAGAGGGCTCGACTTGGCTGCGTGTCTACCAGCCCGCCCGCAACGACATCGACTCCCCGGTATGGAGCAGGTCGCCCTGTGGTCCTGACGACAGCCTTAGGAGGAAGAAGACCATCGTACAGAGTACAGCAGGAGCTATCTTTGACGCATTTACCAACGGCAGCGACAAGTTTCATCAGATGCTCGCATCTATGCACCAAAATTCAACGATGCTAACATCAGCATCATGCAACAGTTCCAGACTCGGATTCCTGTCCGAGATGTTCCCGCAACCGTGCGTGCGTTGCGTGCGTTTGTGCGTGCGTTCCAGGGTGCGCAATGTGTTCCGTGTCATTGAAAGAACGACGCATGCCACGTCACGAACTCGTACTTTCATCATTCAACGGCCCCCACGCATCATCATCATGCAACGAGAAGACTGCCCAGCCTTCATGCAGAACGTCCATAAGGACCTACGGTCAATTGGACGCAAATCTCACCATCTTTGAAAAAAAAAGAAAAAAATGAATAGGCGTGCCTAAAATCTGTATCATCTCTGCATGCATGCCGTGTTTAAGTTTTCAAGTGTGTTCTCTCTCTCTCTCTCTCTGTCTACTGTGGGTACTCTCTCTCTCTATCTTCTCTCTCTCTCTCTCTCTCTCTCGCTCTCCCATCTCTGTCTCTCTCTCTCCCTCTCTTCTCTCTCTCTGTCTCTAGCTCTCTCTCTCTCTCTCGATCTCTCTCTCGTATGTCAAAATCATATGCCCTGGTTGTGTTCATGTTTATATGTTTCAAGAATGTGAAGAACATTCTGACTGTTGTTATTATGCTTCATTTACCCCCATCCCACCCCCACCCCCCTGCCCTCCTACCCCCAACAGGATACGGCAATGCGGCAGATTCATGAAAATGTTCGACTTCGACTTCTCTCTCATTGTCTCTCTCACTGCATTTCTTGCCTATAGCTCTCTCTCCGTGCTATGTCTATGTTGTCTGTGCGTGCGTGCGTGCATGCGTGCCCGTGTGCCCGCATGTGTGTGTGCGTGCGTACGCGCGCGCATGCGTGCGTGCGTGCGTGCCGTGTGTGTTTGCTTGTGTGTGCTTTGTCATTGTTGTCTGTTTTTGTCGTTTCAAATGTCCCGTTCATGTAAGATATATTATTTTTGCTATCACAGACTAGGCAGTCAAAAACGTTTGCAAAAAAGAGAAAAAGAACCCGAACAACTATTAACTTTTACATTTTAATATTTTCAAAGAAATCATGTTTTGGTTTTGCCTAGCTTGGAAGTAGAGGACTTTAAAGGGGCGCCTTGACGGGTTAGTTTTTGCAAGAAACATGTTGAGATCACCAGGAAGACTCGCCTTTTCAATGGATCGGAAACACTCACTTTGCTCTGGTTTCTTAGACTCTCTCCCCGTCAAAACGGCGATTCTCTCTCTTGGCGTAGATCTCTCGGAGAGTCTAGCCATTTTGGATGGGGTGGGTGGAGGTCTCTCATCTGTGGTTGAAGCGTTTTCGTTCTTCTAGTGCAGTATAAAAAAAAAAAAGGAGCTATTTTGCTTTGTTGTGAGAGAAACTCCTTTAGATAAACTGTATTAAGAAACAAAAATTGTATTCTTGTATTGCGAAAAGTTCGTGCAAACGATTTGGTCTAAACCACAGGCGGCCATTCAAAAAGAGACGGCAACGTCTTCCTCTTTTTGGGTGAAAGAATGTGACTTCCAGCTCCTCAACCAAGGATCGAGGAATTGCCTTTTTGACTATAGCTTGATTTCTAGGAAACCAGAGCAAAGCGAGTGTTGCGATCTCTGTAAAGGGTGTTTTCTTGCGTGATGATGGACATGTGTTTCTTGCTTAGCAAACCCTCATCCGTCAAGTTGCCCCTTTAAGTAGAGATATTAAGAAAATCCCAGTTTGTTTTCAGGAGCTTTAGGGCCGTTCATGTAATATATATTATTTTTGCTATCACAGTAGTAGGCAGTCAAAAGTTTGCAAAAAAGCGAAAAAGAACCAAACAACTATTAACTTTTACTTTTACTATTTTCAAAGATATCATGTTTTGGTTTTGCTAGCTTGGAAGTAGAGACTTAAAGGTGGACCCTGACGGATTAGTCTTTTTGCAAGAAACACGCCGAGATCACCAGGAAGACAGCCTTTTCAAGGATCGGAACACTCACTTTGCTCTGGTTTCTTAGAAATTAAACCGTCAAAACGGCGATTTTTCCTTGGCGGAGATGCCGGAGAGAGTAGCCATTTTGGATGGGGTGGGTGGAGGTCACTCATTGTGGTTGAAGCGTTTTCTTTTTTTGTAGTGCAGTACAAAAAAAAAAGAACTATTTCCTTTGTTGTGAGCGAAGCTCCTTAAAATATATTGTATTGCGAAAAGTTCGTGCAAACGATTTTGTCTAAACACAGGCGGCCATTAGAAAAGAGACGGCAAACGCCTTCTCTTTGGGTGAAAGAATTTGACTTCCAGCACCTCCACCAAGATCGAGGAATCACCTTTTTGACGGCTTGATTTCTGGGAAATCAGAGCAAAGTGAGTGTTTCGATCTCTGTAAAGGCTGTTTTCCTGATGTCTTGCAAAAACGCATTCGTCAAGGGTGCCCCTTTAAATAGAGATCTTAGAGAAAAATCCCCATATGTTTTAAGTATCTTTAGGCCTGTGATGTTTTCAGCACTTGAAACAAGCCCTGGAAAAGGCCTAGTCCCGAGACAGCAAAATAGCGTTGTCCGACCAACTGTTGGAAAGTTATTATTGAGGGATACCCGGGTGGGGGGCGGGTGGGGGGTTAGGGTGGTATTGTCCTAGGGCGGAGAAAGCGTCAAGGGGTTAGGGGGGGTAATCCAGCAAGGATTTGTCCGGGGGGGGGGGGGCGGGAGATTGTAGGGGGAGTTGTCCTAGAACCCTGTAAGCACACACACACACATTGCGCGGCGGACACCCAACATAAACACACACACATTCGCTCTCTCTCTTCTCTCTCCTCTATCATCTATCCTCGCTCTCTCTCTCTCTCTCTATCTCTCTGTGTCTCTGGGTGTCTCTCTCTCTCTCTCTCTCTCTCTCTCTTTCTCTCCTCTCTCTCTCTCCTCTCTCTCTCTCTCTCTCTCTCTCTCTCTCTCTATCTCATTATCTCTCTCTCTCTCGCCCCGTGTCTCCCCCTTTCTCGCATGCACCTAGGTGTGTGGTTCAAGGGAAGGGAATTAACCGCTGAGACCAGTCCAACCCGTTCACTCACTAATTACTACCCTTAGTTACTTCCACTACTACTACTACCACCAAAAATTGTTGCTACTACTACTACTACTACTACTACTACTACTACTATTACTACGACTACTATTACTACTACATACTACTACCCCCCCACTATACTACTACTGCATGGTTTTCAAGGTTCAAACGCCTCAAGGTGCAAGGTCAGCCAAAGCCACAATGTTTTGGTTCTAGGGGACCATGGGTGTGTTACATGACACCATCTACCACACAAACTTTGAATCGCTTATGTCCACTGGTTCACGAGTTACAGGGCGAACAAACAACCACACAGACAGACTTAGAACTTCGTTATATAGGTACAGATATCACGGGCACACGCAGTTACACTGCATTTATTTTTCAGCAGTCGTAATGGTAGTAAGCTTAGTAGTAGTAGTAGTAGGAGTAGTAGTAGTAGTAGTAGTAGTAGTGTAGTAGTAGATTTAGTAGTAGTATTGGTATTGGTATTGGTAAATTCTAGTCACAGAGACTATCTCTCTGAAATTCGGGCTGCTCTCCCCCGGTGAGCACGTCGCCGCAAGTTCAGCGCCTACCCAATTTATTTTTTTTTGGGGGGGGGGGGTGCACAGTGGTAGGATGGGTGTGGGGCCCCCCCCCCCCCCACACTTGGAAAACCTAGCTATCATATTTGCCATACCAGCACGGGAGTTCTCCCTGCTCTTAACCGTGGGATTTAACGGGTGCGGTAAAGCGCACGGGTCAGACTAGCTTTAAGTCCCCATCCGAAGTATAGTAGTAGTAGTAGTAAGTGATAGTTTGTACAGAAATTTCCTGGTCTACTTTAGTGCAGATGTTATGTGATAGTGTTTTTTTTTTTTTCTTCCGTTTCACAGACAGAAACTGAAAATCAGTAACACATACACACACCACACACACATGCACGCACAGACGCACGCACAGCACCCGCACAACAGCCACACACTACACACACACACGCACAAATGCACGCACACGCATGCCCACACGCACGCACGCACACGCCCGACTCACACACACACACACACACACACACACCACACACACACATAGACAGAGATAGAGAGAGAGATAATACGAATACGAATGAATACGAATGGTTTATTGAGGGTCTAAAAAAATGAATATAATAAGCTACAATATAGCTTCTTTGCACCTGGGCACTCTCAATCACACACTCACGCCATGAATCAATCAAAGACAAATTGACATAATAACAATCAAGTCAAGAAAATGGAACACAAAATTGGCACATGAAATAATTGAAAAAGAATTTATAAAAAATGGGAATTAAAAGCAAACATGAATAAATAATAAGCAATGGTGAACTTGAATTGGTGGTTAGAATTGATTACGAAAAAAGAAGACAATTCTGAGACAAATGACAATTTTCTTTTTAGACTATAACACTTTTAAGGACAAGAGAGAGAGAGACAGACAGCCAGAGACAGACAGAGAAAGAGACAGAAAGACAGACAGAAAAACATGGAGGGAGAAAGAATGTGTTGTGTGGTGTGTGGGTGTGTGTGTGTTGTGTGTTGTGTGTGTGTGTGTTTGTGTATTACGTGTGTGTGTGTGTGTGTGTGTGTGGTGGCGTGTGGCGTGTTTCACTTATGTGTGTGTGTGTGTGTGTGGTGTGTGGGTGTGTGTGTGGTTGTGTGTGTGTGGTGTGTATTTGTGTGTGGTGTGTGTGGTGTGTGGTGTGTGTGTGTGTTTGAGTACGAAGAGAGATAGAGAGAGAGAGAGTAGAGTTAGAGAGAGAGAGGAGAGAAGAGAGAGAGGAGAGAGAGAGAGAGAGAGAGATAGAGAGAGGAGAGGTAGTACTCAGACTAAGAAATATTTGACATGTACATCGGCCTTGGCCACACTAACAATGGGAAGGTGGGGTGAAGGGGAGATCAACTATTAAACAAACAAAACATAAAGATAATAAACATAACAAAAAGAACATAACAGAAAACAAAGCCTGTAAACATCACATGTACTCACTAGAAAACAATCATTACACAGTAGTGGGAGATCATAATAATGACTATGTACATAGTCGTACGGCACATTGCTCGTCATCCGCCTTAATACATACGCAATGCTTTATATTACCCAGAGGAAGGACTGGTTAAAAAAGCAAAAACATAATTATGAATTATGCATCCTAAATTGGCATAGACATACACTTATACATTCTCAATAGACCTCAGCATGTTCTTCCCTTTCGTTAAATGCATGGAAAACCATACGAGACAGGTTATGTCTGTAGTACTATTGCTTGGCAACAAGTCGTTGACATCAGGTAAACAGCAGCATTTGTCAAAAAATGTTATTCTTATAATTCTTCTAGTACAATGAATGTTGCTCATCGTTCACTCTGGACTGACACATGGACACATTTTATCTGTAACGTTTTCACTATACCGATGACGTTATTGTAATTGGTAAAATA